>JAFIRS010001441.1:0-359954 GCA_018342105.1 Gonioctena quinquepunctata | reverse complement strand
ATAAATTCCACTAAAAATACATTTGGTACACCAATTGAATAAAGATGATTTTGATAGGCGACAAGAATTTTGTAAAATTATAACTACGAGAATAGATGGTGATGAGAATTTCCTTTTCAACATCTGCTTTTCTGATGAGTCTACATTCTTTTTGAATTCGACTGTGAATCGTCATAATTGTCGTTATTGGTCAGATGCCAATCCACATGTTTTCCAGGAAGTCCATACTCAAACTCCCCAAAAACTCAATGTCTGGGCGGGTATTTTTGGGGACCGTTTGATTGGACCAGTATTTCATGACGGTAACCTGACAGGAGAAACTTATTTGGAATTATTGAATGAATTTGTTTATCCACAACTAGTAAACATCATTGAAAATGACGATCGTTACCATGAAGACCACTTGATATTTCAACAAGACGGGGCACCTCCACATTATGCACAGCCTGTTAGGGCGTTTTTGGATAGAATGTTTCCTGGAAGTTGGATTGGAAGAAGAGGCCCTATAGGGTGGCCAGCCAGATCTCCAGACTTAACCCCACTCGACTTTTTCCTGTGGGGTCACTTGAAAAACAAAATCTTTGCAACCAAACCAGAATCTCTGGAAGATTTACGAAGGAGAATTATTGAGGAATGCCTTCGAATAACGCCGGAAATACTACGAAATGTGAGGTCTCGTTTTGAACTGAACTTGTACTATTGTATGGAAATGGGTGGTAGACAGTTTGAACATTTAGTTCATTGACAATAATAATTATTGCGACAGTTATTGTTTTTATTGATTGAGTGAATAAAAAGTGATTTCCCAACTTCAAGTTCCTATATCTCGAATACGAATCGATAGAATCAATTTATTTTTGTTGTTTGATATTAAGAACGAAAATACCTTTCAAATGAGGTATCAATTGCCATATGTTGCCATTTAAAAATTTAGGGGTGGCGGTTACAGCTCCGAGGGATGGAATGTATTTTGGGTGAATTTCATCGCGAACGATGTCCCCCTCGAAAATGTAGTTGACGTATCCGAGCGTTTTAATATAATTCGGTTCTGCCGACCTACAGAGCCGCTGTTTCGTTTTCAATGGCCCACTCTGTATATCCAATGCGGACACCAGTGTGCATCATTTGGGAAAGTCATTATCTGTTTCTACTTCGATAATTGATTGTCTGAAACTCTCGAGGAGACCCTTTTACTCGATCATTAATAATTCCAACAAACTTTCAAACTGCACATTTTTCTTCGGTCTAACAAAAGGCGAGCTCTTTGCAGTAAACGAGTGCAACCCTGCTCTTTCCGAATGCGAATCTTATAAACTGTCGAAAAGCGAAGGAGAAATATTCCTGCTGTTACAAAAAGAAATCTTCTTGTAGTTCCGAATAATTTTCCCTCCTGTATAAGAGGACGCCTCAATACACTGTCCGATTTGTGGTCCTTCGATATCGAATACGATAGATGGCACGCGCGATTATAAAAACTATCTTACTTTTCTATAAACAATGCCATTGTTTATAGTCTTCCTCTATAAACAAAGACAATGCTGATGCTTAATTTTTTTTTGTCAGTGCCATCTACATCCGAGAGGTGAGGGTCATCTATTATGTGGTAGATCACGAATATTAGTCATTGTCTAAAGATACATTAGTCGAATCGGTTTTTTTTTCGCGTAGCGGCGGCACTCTATGGACTTGGAGAATGGGGGAGCAGTTTAACGTGCAGCGCCGCAGTGGCGGAATCGGATGAACTCGTCCGTATAGTGCCACTTATCTGCATTTGATGAAACGAGTGTTTAGAAAGTTCGATAGTTTAAATTTGTTGGCAGCAAACATCGAAACAACGTATGTGTCGAGTCAAAGAGAGACCACCTGTCGAAAGTGCGCGTATAATAAATGAACGACAATGAACGATTCGACCGCAAATAACCTCAAATCAATTTTTTTTTTTATGTTCTGGTTCCCACGAAAAGGGATATCCTGTAATGTTCAGAGAACATCGTGGGAACCAAGGGAAAGAAGGTAGGAGTTGGTGTTCTTCTTAAATTTCTGGAGGTTGTATGCCTCGGGGAACACCTCCCTAAGCAATGAGTTCCAAAGCCTCGCTGTTCGTTGGATGAACGAGTCTTTGGAAAGTGATGTTCTGCAGGTCTCCAAAGTGACCACGAAGGGGTGTGATGACTGAACTTGACGGGTTAATCTCGAAGAGACTGCCAAAGCAGGAACGATTGTTGATATTTCAGAAGAGCATCGCCCATGAAAATATCTATAAATAGAGACAAATCGCCAACTTTTCTACGGTGTTCCAGACAAGTGAGCGAGTTTGTAAGCGAGGCATCACCGACGAGACGAATTGCCCTTTTTTGGACAGAATCCAATAGCCTCAGGATATGTTTAGGTGCCGCGCTCCAAATATGGGAACAGTATTCCAGGACAGGTCGGATCTGTGCCTTATAGATCATAAGCAGCTGAGTGGGGTGAAATAGCTCTTGGCACGAAACAAAACCAAGTTTTGGGATGCACTTTTGGCAATGGACCTCACGTGATTTTCCCAGGAAAGGTTATTGCTGATAGTAATACCAAGCATCGATATGGATGACTTCAGTGGTATGGTTACTCCTGACAAAGTTATGTTAGGCACAGTGAGATCGGCTTTTCTAGAGAAAAGACATGCTTGTGTTTTGTTTGCATTGAATTCTACCAAGTTATTAGATCCCCACTCGAGAATTGTTGCTAAGTCCATATTTATATTATTAACATTTCTTCCTCGTTCATTTCTGGTTTGACGAGGCTGATATAGGGGCCCTGGAAGAGAAAGCGGTATGGAGGGTACTATCATCGGCAAAGCTGTGTACTGACATGAAGTTGCTTTCAACAGGTCGTTGATGTGAAGTAGAAATAGTGTTGGTGCGAGAATAGATCCTTGCGGAACACCAGCATTTATGAGTAGAGTGTCAGATGAAGCTCCATCGACCACTACATGGAGAGACCTGTTTGAGATAAAACTAGCAAGCAGAGAACACAGCTGAGGGGGCAAGCCATAAGACGGAAGCTTGGCGAGGAGTCCCTGGTGCCAAACTCGATCGAACGCCTTGGAGATATCTAATGCCACAGCTAAAGTTTCTCCATACTGTTCAATAGATAGCTGCCATATATGTGAGACGTAAGCGAGCAGGTCACCAGTTGATCTCTGATGGCGGAAGCCATATTGCCTATCGTTGACAATTCCTGAGTCTTCCAGATATTTCATGAGCTCGATGTTGATGGCTTTTTCCATGACCTTTGAAATTATAGATAGCAGTGCGATAGGTCTGTAGTTGCTAGGTAGGGCCTTTTTGCCTTTTTTAGGGACTGGCTGTACTCTTGCAATTTTCCAATTGGACGGAAATACCCCCAAATTGTAAGAGTGGTTGAACAACTTGCAAAGAACAGGTGTTAGTTCGGGGGCACATTTCTTGAGAACAATCGGCGCGATTCCGTCAGATGCACAGGCTTTGTTGGTGTTGAGACCCAGCAAAATCTTTCTGATAGTACGTTGGCGAAAGGTGATCTCGGGCATGTGACTGTCAATAGGTGTAATGTTCGGGGGTTGTTTTCCCCGATGGATCCAGAGTGGAATTTCCAGCAAATAGGTGCGTAAAGATATTGGCTTTTCCTGGGCAGTCGTTGCTAGTGTTCCATCTTCTTTGGTTAGAGGAGGAAATGAGCTGGAAGTGAAGTTTCTTCCCCAGCTTTGGCGAAAGACCAAAATGAACGGGATCCGTTAGGACATTCAGCAAGTTTTGATCTTATTTTGGCATTGTGGGCATCTTTTGAGCATTCTATTGTCTCTTTGCATATGCCTCTAGCCTCGACATATGCTGCTCTGGTCTCAGGGCCCGGATTTTTAGCCATCGATGGTATGCTGCCTGTTTGGAAGCCACAGCTCTAGAGCAGTTTCTGTTAAACCAGGTCTTATCGGATGATGTTCTTCTTCGGTATTCGGTATGTAAGTTTGCATCCCCAACATGATGATTTCTGAAATTGTCTCAGCACATCGTGTTGGATCTACTGAAGAGAAACAAACTCTCTTCCATGGAAACGCTGAGAAAAACATACGAAGACCTTCCCAGTCGGCCGAATTGTAATGCCACATGAGACGGGGTGGTATTGTGCAGCCTGATGGTAAATGGAAAGAGCATGTTGTGGAGATGAGGGTGTGATCAGAGTTTCCGTGGGGCACAAACTTCTATTCTATACGGGTCAGGATTGGTGGTGAGGAAAAGATCTAGTGTATTGGCAGACTGGTTGTTGACATCAGGGATGCGGGTTGGTAGCTCGACCAGTTGTTCTAGACCATGAGTGATGGCGAAGGCCTCGGCTTGACGACCCGCATCATCTGTTTTGTTAGAGAATTTGAGCCAGGCAGCGTTATGTACATTAAAGTCTCCCATGATTATGGTTTCAGCTGTTGGATGGTTCTCCTGAATGTAGTCCAGTTTGAGTGATAAAAACTCAAAGAGGTCGTTATATGAAGGTTCATTAGGTGATAGGTAAAGGCAGCAGAGGAACTTAGTCAGTTTGGTATCAGATAGCTTGAACCACATCACATCAAAGTCTTTCGGTTCCAAACTCTCTTCACGCTGGCATGAAAGGTTAGCCTTAGCATAGAGGCAGACTCCACCTTTGAACCTGAATCGAGAATGGAGTTCGTAACCAGGACAAAGCATATGGACCTTGTTGGTGGACGAGTTTACTTGTGTTTCTGTTAGAGCCAGAATATTCGGTTTTTTCGTCTGTAGGTGATGGTGGACGTCATTGATGTTCTTGTTGAGTCCGCGGATGTTGCAAAAATTAATCTTTAATGTTGAGTCCCCTCGAGTACCTCTCGCCCGGAAATCCGAATGGAGAGGTATTTTGCTTCCGGAGTGTTTTACTCTAGGAGACTTCATCATTATTACATTAAATGTTTGGACGTTCCTCGTTTTCAAGTTTTTTAATAAATATTTCTGATAAATTTGCACACTGATATAAACAACTAATGTTCTGTATACTAATAATTATAGTAATCTGAAAAAGCATAAATGAAACAAATGAAAAAAATTATTTATGTAATACACATTCAAAATTATTTTTCTAGTAAACGAATATATTCATTTATATTTCTTGGATATTTCTTCAATATTTTTTTTATTCGTGTAATGTACTGCAACATTAGACATGAAAAAATTTTTATTACATGCTATCAATTGTTTGTGAAAGTATTTATTCACCTCTGATTCTACAGAGAACTGATTTCTTTTCGCTGCTACGTGGTTAATTACTTTCGCGTGTATGCTGGAATAATATTTTTTTTTACTTCCCGCACCTGACAAACGAACGCACTAATGCTGTTCCTTTTTTGCAGACCGATTCTAGACAAAAAAATGTGGCTTGTAATGGGTAAAAACCCAGCTGCAAGCACTTGCTCCATCACGAATATATGACACTTTTCAACTTGACAAAAAATTACATGTAAACACTATGATGAAAGGCGAATCATATGTTCGCAGTGCGCGGTCCAACCCTTGAATGCCACCTTATTCGTCTCAATCTGCTCTTTATTCATTACTAGCGCAATTTCCGAAACCATGGCTCAATTTAATTCGAAGATAATACACGCGAATCACAACGCAACCGCAGTTTTCACGTTTGTAACAAAAAAAAATTGACTGCTGAACTTTAAAAAGACTCTATTTATCAAAGGAGCAAATGCAGATGAATTGCACTATACGGACGAATTCGCCCGATTCCGCCACTACGGCGCCACTTACAAAGGTGCGAGGTATTGAAATATAATCTGTCCAAATGCAGCTTCAGTTTCGAGACTAAACCTAACTTGGGCGTAAAGATGGGGATACTTCCCTTATAAACTATACGACGTACATCAGAACCACTGAGGTCTTCTGTGCTATCGGAGTACTACACCCCTTAGATCATCAAATTGAGCAAGAGCATTGGCTTAAAATGTTAATTTGACATATATCCGTGTTCCGCATAGTTTGAAAGCACTCCTGATCCTGAATACGCAAGGCGGCAGGCTACCCGTAACGTCATAACTATAGGCCTTTTCTAGAATTTACTCAGTGATATATTTGTTTTTCTCATACTCAATCGTGTTTTTGTGCGTCTAACTTTCCTACGGTGGGAAGGGACATTCTAGAACGCGAGGCTGGATTCACATGCGGGTTTTTAGTGTTGATTTAGATTTAGAGCGTACTCTTTCCTAATTGGCTGTTCGATGAAAGTCACCCAAGTAGCACACAGAGGTCATAATTCGGTTGTACAGACGTCTACTAGACCTTTCGCAAAAGTCCATGACTTATGTCTTATAATATGCTGAAACGTCGCTATGTATGCCAATACGACAAAAAGGCACACTCTTGCGACGTCACATCGACGTTATAAAGTAGTGGTAATGACTTGCCAATATAGACCTATATAAGCCAGTCGCAAAAGGGTCGTTCTGTGGTCTTAGTGTAGTCATTATATTATGCATGAAGGTCATAATCTTTCTAATATAGTACTACAATATGTATACCATATCAAAAGATTTTATATAATATCAATATAATATATAAGTCAGCCTTCTTACACAGTTGCAAATGAACAATTCTCATTCCTTTGACAGATGACAATTATTAACTTTTCTTATTTTTCATGTTGGTAATAAATGAATCAACTGTGTAAGTAAATTGATGCCGAAAATAAGTGATTTAGGGTGTATTGTTTATGCTGGTAAAAAGAAAGAGGCATTTTGAGTGATTTTTGTACGAGAAAACGGTGTTTGATTTTTTTTTCAAAGTGCTGTTACTCGGGAACGGTATGAGACCGCCGCATTTTTCGTGATCAGGAGGCAAAAACACGTAAGAAAAGTATTTTCCCCATATTCAGAGTGCATGTGTGATGTAACTAGATATTTACCTTCATGCTCCCTGAATATAGGTAAAAGACTTTTCTTACGTGTTTTTGCCTCCTGAAAACGAACCCGGAAGAAAAATGCGGCGGTCTCATACCGTTTCCGAGTAAGAACACTTTTTACTTTTTTATAACCTCATTTTCAAGCACCGTTTTCTCGCACAAAAATAATTTAAAATGCCTCCTTCTTTCAAAAAGCATAAACTACGAACACTAAATCACTCATTCACGGCACAATTTGGTACAAAATACAGCCGATTCTATCGAAAAAGTCCTCCTTCTTCAACACGTAGGTACCATCCTGACCTCTAACATCTGACTCAGATTGAGGTTAGGTTAGGTTGTTGTTGAAGATGTGAGGAGAGACTAGGATGTATAGTGTTTCTAATCCCAATTGGACCGACATAAAAAGTTTCGAGAAGGAATTCTCTTCCACACGACAGAAGTTTTTTATGATTGTACCAGGAATGCTTTGAAAGTAAAAACACTGGTAGTATATACATTTTCCATTTGCCGGGCAGTGAATATGAACACTCCTCGTAGTGCTTTTATTTTTATTGTCGTTCCAATTGGGATTAGAATAACTATACGTGTTGAAAAAGGAGGATTTTTTCGGTAGAACCGGCTGAATTTTGTGCCAAATTGTGCCGAGAATGAGTGATATAATGTTCGTAGTTTATGTTGTTTGAAAGAAGGAGGCACTATGAGTAATTTTTATGTGAAAAAACGGTTCTTGAAAATTAGGTTAAAAAAGTAAGTGTAACTCGGAAACTGTACGAGACCGCCGCATTTTCAGGAGGCAAAAAGGTAAATATAAAGTTACTCTACACATGCACTCTGAATATAGAGAAAAAAACTTTTCTCGCGTGTTTTTGCTTCCTGAACACGAATCCGGAAGAAAAATGCGGCGGTCTCAAACCGTTACCGAGTTAGAGAACTTAAATTAACCTCATTTTCAAGCACCGTTTTCTCGCACAAAACTCTCTCAAAATGTCTCCTTCTTTTTACCAGCATAAACAGTACACCCTAAATCACTTATTTTCGGCACAACTTTGCAGAAAAAATCCTCCTTCTTACACAGTTCCAAAAAAATAAATTTCAGACTTTGACACATGGAATTTTAGTAACTTTGCCTTATTTTTCATGTTGGTGATAAATGAATCATCGCCCACAATTGCACACATAAATGAAGGGGAAACTATTGCTCACATTTGAATTCTACAACACTCCCCCCTTTCTAAAGTGTCGCAACCACAACTCAAAACAAATCAAATATCATCAAAATTAATCCAATATGACAATATGGATAAGAAAAGAATGAATAATATTCACAAAATACATAAATTCAAATGTTTACCCTGAAAAATATAATATGACAGCCTAAAACTCAAAATTCATAAAGAGATAAGGTTCAGCCGATTTAAAGCAAAATCTACTTTATAATGGTCCTCTACGAGGTTATATTTAAAAAAATATTGTTCCAACTGAGACAAAAATCTCATAGGATCTTCATGATCATATCCATGGAAAATATATGGTAACGTCGGCAACCTACTTTGATAGCTATCTGTCACACTTTGTAAAGCTTTAAGGAATGCTTGTGACATATTATTCAAAGTATTATCAGGATTTTGTTGAGAATAATAATCTTCCTATCCAAAAAGGGATTCTTTGAAGAAGCCTGCATATCCACTCCAACCTCATTATTTGGTACATAATAAGGAGCAAATGGATTCGTTTTTGGATTCAATTCAACAGATACGGTTTGTGGATGCCCACATTTTTCCAAATGCGAATAAATACTAGTGTCTCGTAAGTGGTAACCGTACTTTGTTATGTTAGAGCAGATCAAAGTCTGCCATTGGTTATCCATCGTTTCCTCGATTGTCAATTGAAATCAAACAGGTACTCACGGTTTTTTTTTGGTAGCTTGCCAACCACTTGTTTGACCACCACACTGAGTTTACAAAATTGTTGTTAGAACTTCGTAGCAGTTTATATTTGAACATTAACACATATCGACACTTGTGTTTATTATTGTCCCACGATTAGGGCCGCCATGTACACGTTTTACGGGGAATTGTTCGTTTGATTTTTGTTTTGTTGGGCGCCAACTAGCTCAGTCTTTGGTTTGTTAAATAAGTAAATAATGCGCACTGCCACTTTGTACTTATAATGTTATAATTTTGATAAATGCAGAAGATACAATGTTTTGTTGTTGTTCAAACACACATAACCCGTGAACCCCCGATGTCTCACCCGGTTAGTTAGGTTAGAGGTTAGAGTCTTCTTTTTTTTCAATTCTCGCGCGCTATTTTTTCCAGGGTTGCCAGTTAAAAAATATTCTACAACAAGAGTTGAAGTGCTGCCATGAACGTAAACGTTATTAACACACAAATTCACATCTACATGCGCATTCGTCAGGTATCCACGTTAACGTTGAAAATAGCTTCAGGGGCGTACGTAAATTAACGCACGTAAACCAAAGAATATACGAATCACACCGATGTGTTTACAATTTTACATCTATCATTATTTCATTCATGTATTTTTGGTGGTCTGTGTTGAGTATTTCGTATTAGTTAAAACAATTGAACATTTCGAAAAGCCGATTCCGCTTTACGGAAGAATTTGATCTGAATTTGGCAAGGGAGTTACCTATATTGCCAAAATCCCTATCAAGATCCGAAAAAAATGTATGTCCTATTTTCAGTAGAATTTCAACGAAACCAATATATATTATTTTGTTTTTTTCAGAGAAAACAACATAAAAGGCACATTAATAGGTTAGGAATAACGGTTGACATGCACGTTTTCATCCTTGGATGCCTACAAAACAAGACTTCAACTCAATTTCACAAAAACCCGTAAACGTTACGCACAGGTTCACGTATTGTAATTTCAACTCTATTGAATTTATAATTCGACGGAATGGAATTTGTGCGCATTGGTAGAGGTGGTGAGTGACCAAAGAGAGTAAACGTTATCTGAGTAGGAGAGTCTATTCCCCATAAGACAATGGTGACACTAATAGAAAGAGATGAAAGATCATTTGTGAGTCATAGTGACGTATATGGACATGTCATGGCCACCATTCTCTGTGGACAGTGGCGGACTAATACACTCCACACTCTGGTATCTGAGAGTTACGAGCTCTTGGATGTATATTGGACCACTCTGTATGATACGAGGGCCACCTGTACTCATGTCCATGTACGTCACTACGACGGGTAAATGCTACAAGATTCTGATTGGCTAGAGCTTATTAGTACCCCCTATTCAAATAACGTTTACTCTCTTTGGTGAGTGACATTCAACATAACCTACAAATTATACGAATCATAAACAGCCTGTGTTGGTTTGGATCACCGACATAACCTTAATCTAGACTGCTGATCCCGTATGATGAGAATTCATCCAATTACAAGATATCAAAGCGCTTATAGAGCATGCGCATTTTGTGTCTGTGACGATTCAAAATCACATAATACGAGATGTCAATGGGCTTGTTTTGGTTCGCAGTTCTAGCGATTCTGAACCGTTCAAAACAGTCGCACACTCGTATATTCAGAGTGGGCTCGCACGAAGTTTTCCATGCCACGACTGTCTTACTGCTTTGAACCGATTCAGAACCATTCTGACTGCGAACCAAAACAAACCTATTGTCTGAAATCACATTATTTGTACTTTCTGCAGTTTGCGCAGACACGTTCACTTAAATTATTTGGATGAATTTTTCGAGTGGTGGGGATATGACCTCTAGCGGTCTAGATTAAGGTTATGTCGGTGGTTTGGATTTGTATTATAATATTCTAAATATTCATCTATGCTTCGTTTTCTAGGTCACAATGGATTATGAAATACATGAAGGTGTGCTTCACACAGACATCACATCACACAGAATTCTTTCTTTTGATTGATAAAGCATGCTTTATCTGCTCCATCAATTTTCAGGGAGCAGAAAAATCAAATCAAAGTGATCAGAAGGCGGCAATAAGAAAATGGAGGAAATTATAAAAAATAGTATGAAAATATCAAATGGAGAAATGATAGATGCAAATTCGGATCATTATTCAGTTCGAACAGGTGGTAATTCGAATTATAGGTGAAAAAATAAATAAACACAAATGTTATTAATCAGAAGAGGTTAGTTTACAAATAATTAGGTTATGATTTGCTTATTGTTTGTATGGATTTGACCAATAGGATATTTTTGCTACTGGATCATGAATATCAAATCAATCACGTCACAATTACGTAATCTCTATGTTTTTTTGAGCAGGCTGAGCATTTCAAACAAACAGGGTTTTTGAAATGGCAGCACTTCTTTAAAAAAAAGTTGACGCTAAAAGCTGGTATAGAAGGCTGCCTTTATGTTAGGGACATAACAGCTCACGCTCATGGCGTATTGTCTCTCTCTCTCTCAATATATTAATGGCTTTTACTTCCTATATAGGCGTACTCAGCCAATTGGTAAAATCATGGGGGTGAAACGGGTCTTGCTCTTGGCAATATTCCACCCCTGTGCCCCTTCTAACGACAAATCCGTTTTCATCCAGCCTGGGTACTGGCGTAGAGAAGAAAGGGACTGGTTTATACCAAAATAATCAAAATTAGTGAAGTATACACTAATTTTGATTATTTTGGCACTGCACGTTATAAACGGTGGACATTCACATGTACTTGCCTTCGAGCCTCAAGTCCTCTCTCACAGTGGCTCAAAGGCATGGCATGGCGTATTGGTTTCTAATTTACAGTGTGTCTCAGTGACCAATCAGAAAACATTACGCTGTAAACCCAAACACAAAAATTCGTCATTGGTTTGTCATTAAACATTTATTAGACAACAGTTCATCTTTCTCAGATAACTCATCTTCCCCTCTCCTTTCAAAATCTGATGAAAAAGCGAATTCTGTGAAAAATGAATCAACCTGAAAGTTTTTTTTTTCGTTAATGCCTTCACAGAACAAATTAATTTTCTGTGGTTGTTGGTGTTGGCGACTGGCAACACTGGGTCGCCATTTAATATCAAGGTTTACGTCGTTTTGTTATGGTTGATTCAAGTAGAAGTTGAATGCTAATGGATTTATTCCATTCGCATAATCGTTACTTCACTTTTTTCTAGGAATGGTGTGAAGTGAAAAATGTCGTCATGTTGAAGTGGTAAGAATATTATCATGATATAATCGGGGTATAATGTTTTTACGGATGTGCTGCGTTTCAATATTTGAATTTATTTTTTGTTTATTTTATAACGAATAATCCAACGGTGATCATAACATTGTTATCAAACACAATTCAAAAGAATCATTAGAATATCATGTCAACTACTCTGATTTCGTGTCATCTAGGTATCTTTTAATTTATTACACCTACATAAAAATATTACACCTACTTGATGTGTGGGTTTTAATGAAATAAAGCTAGTTTTATGGTCATACATATTATTAGCTTTAATTTATATGTCTTGTAGCTCACCAATTAAGAGAAAACGGCGAACTGTAGTCAATATGATGGAGGTTTTTGAAAATGTATTGTTGAATGCTTCAGAGTTTATAAAAGGTAAGAGCAGTCTCGCAAAGAATTAAATAATTTCTAAATGTAATTTTAGGTCGATTGTTTTTTGTGTCCCTGAACACTCTTGTTGAACCAAAATCTACTGCATCCGTACACTATTTTACCATAGACTATGAATTGGCATATGATGGCTTTTATTTGGATTTTGGCCCGTTGAATTTGGCTATGCTTTACCACTATTGTGTCAAGTTAAGACGTAAATTAAGTAATCCTTCATTTCAAAATAAAAAGATTGTACACTACACATATGGCCCAGATGGACAACAGAGAGTAAATGCTGCATTTTTGATTGGGGCTTATTCTGTAAGTAAAAGATCGAGTTTTCTTTTATTTATAGACAACATATATTTCATTGATATCTCTGAGTTCTTATATTGACCACTCTTGCTCTTCTATGATACATATATTCTTTGAACTTGTATGATTCATACATTTATTCCAAAAATGTGCGCGAAGGCTAGATACATTCATGCTCCAATATCTCATTTTTCCATAGGGCTTTCATAGGTAATTGTTTTGATTTCAGATCATTTTTCTGAACTATGAGCCAGAGCAGGCCTATGAAATCCTGAATCATGACTCTACAGAAGACTACTTGAGATTCAGAGATGCCTCTATAGGAGAACCTTACACATTGAGTCTTCTGGAGTGTTTGAAAGCTACAAAGAAAGCTTGGCAGTATGGATTCTTCAATTTTGATAACTTTGACTTCCTTGAATATGAACATTATGAGCGTGTAGAAAATGGTGATTTCAACTGGATACTTCCTGGAAAGTTCATTGCATTTTGTGGTCCACAAGACAAGACGTCAAAATCTAATTTGGGCTTCCACAGTCAGGCGCCAGAGACTTACTTTGCCTATTTTCGTAGGCATGATGTAACTACAATAGTACGCTTGAACAAGAAGGCCTATGACTCCAATAGATTTGTGCAAGCAGGATTTGATCACAAAGATTTATATTTCGTTGATGGTGGGACGCCTAGTGATAGAATTATGCAACATTTCATTACTATTAGTGAACATGCTAAGGGGGCCATTGCTGTACATTGTAAAGGTAATAGTAATTGCAAGCTATATAAGCGGTATATCTTGTACTGTTGTCAGTTTTCCACTTTTACATATATTTTTTAGCTGGTTTGGGAAGAACAGGATCTTTAATAGCTTGTTACATAATGAAACATTATAAGTTTACCGCAGAAGAAGCCATTGCTTGGATAAGGATATGCCGTCCAGGATCTATTATTGGCCACCAACAACGATGGCTTCAAGAGTATGTTTATTGGAAACTTTCCAAGACATTTTCTTTAAAATAATTTTAAACTAACATCCAGTCTCTAGTGAAGTCTGATTCAGATGTGAATTATTTCTTGTATGACCTGGTGGAATTTGATCTTGGAAATAGTTAACCCTTGCAGTATAGACGCGAATGTTGATGTGTTTTCCTTGCTTATGAAATGTGAACTATGTTGCTTGCATTGTAGGTATCGAAATCATAACTGTTTTTCATTGTTGATTTCAGTTGAAATGTTCAGTTTCTAATATTGAAAATATAATCGAAGAAATATTGTATTCAAATTCAATTGTATTACATAGATCACAAAAAAACACTCAGAAGTTTCCTCTTCATGATCAACAAGTCGCTCGGGAATGCCATGGCAAATAATAATAATTTCCTGCACAGGCCATACTTTTCAGATTAATTCTATCGAGTGGATAATAGGGGATATAATAGTATTATTGTATATGTAATGATTACTTTTTAAATTCACACCTTTGTGACTGTGACATTGATTATTTAAATTCATTTCGAATTTGGGTGGAATAATTTGACTGAGAACACGATCTATCGTACAATTATTGTAATTTTCATATTGACCTTAAACGTGCTTTTTTGAAAAAAATAAAAATAAAAAAAAGGTAAATTTGTCCAAAATTGTGACCCATTCATTTTGCAAGAAATCCAAGTAACACACGCTAGTTAATGTGTTATACGGAAATATGGTCCTATAGTTTGAGAATTTATAATTGCAGCCCAAACTTTCGCCTTCTCAGAATAATGAGTACAGCTCTGTTGTCTGTTCTATTTAAAATGAATATTGCTTCAGTAGAAAAAATTATGTTTTTACACGCTTTATATTAGCTTCACTTGAATGTTTGTTTGTAACCGACTCCTTTGGGCGCGATTTTGACCCACTTCCAGACGTACGAATGATTTGAAATTTGGCAGGTGTACATAATTCCGGTGACAATGCATTAAGAAATTTTTGTTTGAAAAAAATTCAAGATGGCAGCTCCAAAATGGTTTACGAGTTTTGTGTTTATGGTCCGATTCTATTCAAAATTGGTATGTGGGGGTTTTTGGAGTCAAATATTATGATTCTTTCGTGAAAATTGAGAAATTCAAGAAGGCGGCTCCAAAATGGCGGACGAGTTTTGTGATTATGGTCCAATTCTATTCAAAATTGGTATGTGGGGGTTTTTGGGGTCGGAAAATATGATTATTTTGTTATAATTGAAGGATTCAAGATGGCGGCTCCAAAATAGCGGACGAGTTTTGTGATTATGGTCCGATTCTATTCAAAATTGGAGAATAATAGTTAAAAAAATTAAATAATAATAATAATAGTTTGAAAAAGTAAAAAACACGCTTTAATAGAAAACAAAACAAAAAAGTTGAAAATAAATAATAGTTTGAAAACTAAAAAACACGCTTTAATAGAAAACTAAAAAGTAGAAAATAATTTTAAAATGAGTTGAAATAAGAATACAGTGATTAACAACAAATTTATTTTATCTTAAAAATGCGTGGGGTGCTTTTTAAGATATTTTCATAATGATTCTACTTTTACCAATATCTGTCCATGAAATATCAAGAACAATTGACATGAAGCACCCCAGGCTTTTTTACGATGAAATAAATTTCTTGTTAATCACTGTATTCTTATTTCAAACTTATTTAAAATTATTTTCTACTTTTTAGTTTAGTTTTCTATTGAAGCGTGTTTTTTAGTTTTTAAACTATTATTTATTTATAAATAAAGAATTATCTTTGCATCTATTTGCCATGATTTCGCAAAATTCCTGTCGGCGATCAGGGTCATCCTCGTTAAGTTCTTGAACCAAATGAATTTTATATGGGTGGCATTTTTCTTTTTTTAGAATACGCAATATGGACTTGACTTACTTATTTACTAACATCATTATCGGTGGCAATTCTCCTTGTAGGTTTATGTGGATTATCTTGAATATCTAAGAATGTATCCAATTTTTTTTTTCATTGGATAAAATGCGTTATTTACCAGATTTAGGAATATCTGTGACGTTTCCAAATTCATGAAATTTGTTTTCTATTCTACTAATCATAGACTGAGAAATGCGAAGGCAGGCTACTTGGTGTTGAAAATTTCCATACTTGCTTCTGCGTTCTTGTTTTTATCAAAATTTCAATGCTTTTGGTAACCAGAAGACTCATTGTTAAAATAATGATTAACATGACAATCAGCGATAAATAACAAGAATGATAAGTTTGCACAGATGTAGCAAATGAAGAAATTTGAATGTATAATTTTTTCTGATATGTAAAAAGACACCATTTTTACTTCTTTCTTATTGTTGGGTGTTTTGCCACCTGCGTATCAGAAAAAAAAATCATTGAAATTAATATTTATGACAGAAATCATTAAGAAAAGACAGGTTTTACAATATTTGACATGTATAGGATACATTGGATTTTATACATTTTAAAATTTTCAAATTTAATTTTCCTGATGGATAATATACAAAATTCGGAAAAACCTTATGTTGCTGGGGATTAAGGTCACTCCAATGGGGTTGAAGGGAAAGGTATAAAATTACGCTTGAAAAATGTCATTTTAAAATAAAAAATGTACGTGTTTCAGGATTTTACTCATAAATTGTAAATTACATATATATATATATATATATATATATATATATATATATATATATATATATATACAGGGTGGGGCACCCCATGCAACACGGTCCCTGTAAACCAAACCATTAATTTTTTCGCGAATTTTTCCATTTCATTATATGTGTATTGATTAAGGCTGCAAAAGGAAATTATTTTGGAGTCTACAGGGTGGCTCAAAAAAGTGTGACATATGAAAGTTGTGTTTTTTTAAATGGAACACCCTGTATTTCGTTACACTTTTGAATAGGTCAGGAAAAAATAATACGATTTCATATAAGGTACCATGTACCTAACTATAACCGTTCTCGAGTTATTGATTTTTTATTTTTTATGAAAATGCTAGGTACAATTGGAAACTAAATAACATCGAAATGTATAGAAAACATCCCTTCGAATTCTGACCAAGCATAAAAGAGGTTTTGGGCTATTGATTTCGATAAAACCCGTTTCTCAATATTATACAGAATATTCAAAAATCATTGTCACTTTTTTATAATTTCGGACAAAGATAACTTTGTTATTTCAAATAGAACACCCTGTATTTTTTTGGTCTGAACAATATAAAATTCAATTATCTTTCATTTCATATTGGGGTTCCCTATACCTAACCTGAAAAGTTTTTCAGATATTGGCTTTTTCAAATAGTAGTTCTTATTCAATGCATTCTTTGAATCAAGATAGCTTTGAAACGACATTTATTTGATTTGCTCAGATAATTCTCATTGACAGTTGTTATACTTCACTTCATCGAAAATATTTACTGTTCACTAAAATGAAGTTATCATTTACATTCATATTCTGACAGTAGTTCATTAAACAGCCTATACGATTTTTTTAAAATTATTCAACTGAAACAACAAAATATGAAACACAAATGTATTTAGGTGCTTGAAATGACGACCATCCTGTTGAATACAAAGAGCCACTCTCTCTATGAAAGACTTCTTAACATTTGAGGTGTCACTCTTCGAAAAGCAGCCCTTATTCTCTCCTTCATATTTTCCAGTGTGGTTGGAGGAGTGTCGTAAACCTCATTCTTCAAGTATCCCCATAGGAAAAAATCGAGGCAAGTCAAATCTGGTGATCTCGCTGGCCAATTTGGTGGTTCTCCCCTACCAATCCATTTATTCGGAAAGCATATATTCAAAAACTGTCTGACACTGAATTTGTGCCGGAGCTCCATCCAATTGTAACCACATTCGTTGTCTGATATTTAGCGGCACATTCTCCAGAAGCTCGAGAAGATCATCTCGTAAAAATTGTAAAAATTTTTGACCACTCAAGTTTCCATCAAAAAGGTACGGTCCTATAACTTGTGTACCTATAATTCCTCCCCACACGTTAACAGACCATCTATTCTGGTGATTCAGAGTGCGGAAAAAATGAGGATTCACATCACTATAATAATGGAAGTTGTGTCTGTTCACTAAGCCATTGTTATGAAAAGTAGATTCATCAGAAAATAAAATGGAATCCAAAAAATGTTCATCCTCACTAAACTTGTCCAGAACCCATAGATAAAACTCGATTTGTCGATGGACGTCTATTTCATATAATTCCTGGTGCATCTGAATACGGTACGGGTGAAATTTGTATTTTTTTATTACCCTAGAAATGCTCCGTCTGCTTATCGCTATATCTTTCTCGTATGAGGGTTTTCTATGATTGATCCCATAATAAGAAATTTATTTTCCTCATTTCCAATGATAGGTTTTGGTCTATTTGCCTTTTCATAAGTTACACTTCCAGTCCTACAAAATTGATGTAGCAATCGTTTCAAAACCAACTTGTTTGGCTGATTCCGGTCTGGATATTTTTGGGCATACACCCTCGACGCCAAAAGGCAATTCTCTAAACACTCACCAATCGCTAAAATCATATCTATCCGCTCTTGAATGGGATAAGTTTTCATTTTAGACGCTAATAATTCAGTGAATGTTTTGAATAACGTAAAACACAATAACTGTCAATAAGAATTTTTTCAACAAGTTGAATAAATGTCGTTTCAAAGCTATCTTGATTCAAAAAATGCATTGAAATAAGAATTATTTGAAAAAGCCAATATCTGAAAAACTAATTAGGTTAGGTATAGGGAACCCCAATATGAAATGAAAGATAATTGAATTTTATATTGTTCGGACCAAAAAAATACAGGGTGTTCTATTTGAAATAACAAAGTTATCTTTGTCCGAAATTATAAAATAGTGACAATGATTTTTGAACATTCTGTATAATATTGAGAAACGGGTTTTATCGAAATCAATAGCCCAAAATCTCTTTTATGCTTGGTCAGATTTTGAAGGGATGATTTCCATACATTTCGATGTTATTTAGTTTCCAATTGTACCTAGCATTTTCATAAAAAAAATCAATAACTCGAGAACGGTTATAGTTAGGTACATAGTACCCTATATGAAATCATATTATTTTTTCCTGACCTATTCAAAAGTGTAACGAAATACAGGGTGTTCCATTTAAAAAAACACAACTTTGATATGTCACACTTTTTTGAGCCGCCCTGTATACTCCAAAATAATTTCCTTTTGCAGCCTTAATCAATATACATATAATGAAATGGAGACATTCCCGAATAAATTGATGGTTTGGTTTACAGGGACCGTGTCGTATGGGGTGCCCCACCCTGTATATATACATGTTAATAAAAAAATTAAAAGATTGAACTGAAAAAATAACCTATGGCTTCAATTTATCTGTTGATACGAGAGGGGCTCGGTGGTGCATTCAAAGCTGGCAGAGTTAGAAATGACTTTGTTTATTTTAATCTTCCTGCAAAATAGCGAAACAAAATTGAACGGTATCAATCCATGGAAGATAACTAACAGAACACTGCAGGAATTAATAAAAAAAAAACCTTTAATTGTTATAAAATTTTATTTACAAAGGCTTTCCCACATGGAAGACGAGTACCCCATTAATAGATTTTGTTCTCAGTTTGTGATGCAGACTTCACTGGTGACAGATTGGATTATAAATAAATGAGAATTATTACTCAACTGCTAGCGTTTGTTCATTTTTATTGTTTCTATCAATTGAATTAATTTTTAGGAAACAAAAGCAGATGTGGGATGAAGGGGAAATATATCGGAAGAAGCATGGCATCAAGGACATACCAAAACATGCCACTGGCATATATAGTCTTTCAGAATTGAAGCAGGATAAAAAGAACCTTGATAATGTCACTGGTATTGTGAAAAAAGTGGACTGCATGGAAATTAATGATCCTGGGGATTATGAGGAGAGTAAGGCCACACAGGGTGACAAATTGAATCAAATAAAGGCGCAGAGGACTAGAGCCAAGCCTCTTGCTACTACACAGTGAGTAATGCTTCTTACCTAATTTAAAATGACTTCAGAAAAGAATATACGGTTTCTGTATGAAGGAAATATGCCATCATCAAAAGAGAGATTTATCAATCAATAGTTTCAAAGGGTATCTTTTGGCAAGTTCTCAATTATTGTTTTTCTATTTTTATTTATTTGATAACTCATACAAAATTACAGAATCAAGTACTTTCCTTAGAATTTGTACTTACAAGCTGAATGTATTATCAGTATTTTTAAAATTAAATTGTAACCAATTGTATTGCCATATCTTTTTACACGCTTTATATTAGCTTCACTTGTATGTTTGTTTGTAACCGACTCCTTTGGGCGCGATTTTTACCCACTTCCAGACGTCCGAATGATTTGAAATTTGGCAGGTGTACATAATTCCGGTGACAATGCATTGAGAAAATTGTGTGAAAAAAAAACAAAATGGCGGCTCCAATATGGCGTACGAATTTTGTGATTATGGTCCGATTCGCTTCAAAATTGGTATCTGAGGTTTTTCGTGGTCGAATATTATGATTGTTTTGTAAAAATTAAAAAATTCAAGATGGCGGCTTTAAAATGGTGGCCGAGTTTTGTGATTATGATCTGATTCTATTCAAAATTGGTATGTGGGGGTTTTTGGGGTCGGAGATTATGATTATTTTGTCAAAATTGAAGGATTCAAGATGGCGGCTCCAAAATGGCCGCGAGTTTTGTGATTATGGTCCGATTCTATTCAATATTGGAGAATAATAGTTAAAAATTTAATAATAATAAAAATAGTTCAAAAAACTAAAAACACGCGTTAATAGAAAACAAAAAAGTTGAAAATAAATAATAGTTTAAAAAAACTAAAAAACACGCTTTTATAGAAAACCAGACTAAAAAAATTGAAAATAAGAAAAACGCGTGGGGTGCATGGTATCAATAATTATATATCACATTACACACCTAGGGCAGTAAAGTAAGAAATGTCTCAGATCACAGGTAATTGTTACCATGCACCCCACGCTTTTTTTTTAAATGAAATAAATTTTTTTCTTATTTTCTATTTTTTTAGTCTGGTTTTCTATAAAAGCGCGTTTTTTTATTTTGTTTAAACTATTATTTATTTTTTATTGATTTGAATGATAATTGGCAGACAGGGTTCAATAACGGCATTTTTTTCATATCTTTTCATTCATCGAATTATGTTTTTCAACGGGTAATATATTTCTTTGTATTGTGATTTTAACCTTGTTTTGTATATTATTGCGATTGTGGCTACCCAATGACCAAATGAAGAAAACCCTGTAAGTTGCATGAATTCAAGCATATTTAGGGACAGTATGTCTGATTCACAAGAAATATGGAAATCAAAAACTTTTCAATTTGTAACACTCCTACCCTAATATTCCCACTCCAGCTACAGCTCTTACTCAAAATTCCCTTATTTTTAAGAGCAGAAAATTGTTCAATCACCTCCCCAGTAGATTAAAAGAAATACAAAAAAGAGTGACCATATTCAGAAAAGAAGTAAAGGCTCTAGGTTTTGAAAGCCTTTAAGAGTCAAACATAAAGCGTTTTTTTTCGTCGAGTACATTCAAGCAAAACAATATACGTGCTTTTTGCTAGTAGTTTGACCTCTACCTTATTCCATTGTCACTTTTTCCCAGATTTTCACTTCAACATCTCTATTATTATACAATGCAGGACGCTTTTCTACTTCGCAAATAAATTTCTCGTTGTCGAACATTTTTCACCCGACTGTATTTCCGTCGCCTCGTGTAGTTTGCTCGATACTAAACAATGCATCTCGTTTCCATATTATGGCGGTAGCGATTTCAACGTAACTTTTTCGTCTAGTGAAACACGTCGCGGTAATTCCATCCGAGTAGTTTGACTCTTACACTACAGAGTAGTTTTATCAAGATCAATTTACCTGATTTTTTAGTAAATGTCACTTTTTACATTTTTACCACGAGCCGTATGTATTTCATTTGACTTTATTTTTATTATTCTTATTATTTTACATTTTTGGAAAGCCCAACACACAGATTTCGCTTTGTCTCTTTTTAATAGCATTTATTTTTCCTTTCATGCCTTGTCCTCAACAAACTTACTCTCAAGTATAGTTTGATTGTATCTGCATGCTTTATTATGACCATGATTGAATCGCGAAACATATACTTCTATTTGTACAGGGCTTAGCAAAATGTGTTTTATCATTAACTTTTTAATTTTATGTTTTACAAAACTTTGTCAGTAAGATGTAAGTCTTCAGACAATAATTTAAATATGAAATGAAATTCTAAAAGCACACAAAGTTGTCTTCACAAAAGGTTCAATATAAATTGAAACGCAATTGGTAGACCGACAGGCAAAAAACAACTACTTTCCTAGCAAATACCACACAGAACATTGAATTATATTCACCTGACAATCCATGCAAACTTCCATATAAATGGATATTGTTCGCAAATGTTTCTTTCTGATAAGCTCGATTATGTTTAAATTCATGTCGTGTCCGCCTAACAATCCGCATACCGGTTTCAGGCTTTTTGGCTCTCATCAGTACGGAGTAGTCACCAGCCAGAGATCCGGAGAGCTCTGGCCGAAGCGAGACACAACATAAATAAAATCATCATCGAGCTTAAATCATCTTTAGGTGCGTCGGAAAAGATAACTTTTAACCGGCGACACCTAGTGACAGAAAGAAACACTCCATACAATTCTCCTACCTCGATAGGATTCTAAATAAAAGATTCCTTCTCAGTAGGAGTGGCTCAAATTGCCGACTGGTATTTTAATGAAAGAAAAGCCATATGACGGGGATAAGATATGAATGAAATGCTTAAAGAACTAAGTCGTTTCACAAAGGTTCAATATAAATTGAACACAATTGGTAGACCGACAGGCGAAAAACAACTCTTTCCTAGCAAATACCATGCAGAAGAATGAATGATATTCACTGACAATCCATGCAAACTTCTATATAAATGGATATTGTTCAAATGTTTCTTTCTGATAAGCTCGATATGTTTAAATTCATGTCGGTCCAGCTAACAATCCTCATACCGGTTTCAGGCTTTTTGGCCCTCATTAGTACGTAGTAGTCACCAGCCAGAGATCCGGAGAGCTCTGGCCGAAGCGAGACACACTAGGTGTCGCCGGTTAAAAGTTATCTTTTCCGACGCACCTAAAGATGTTTTAAGCTCGATGATGATTATATTTATGTTGTGTCTCTTGCCAGAGCTCTCCGGATCTCTGGCTGGTGACTACTCGACTGATGAGGGCCAAAAGCCTGAAACCAGTATGCAGATTGTTAGCGGACACACATGAATTTAAATATAGTCGAGCTTATCAGAAAGAAACATTTGCGAACAATATCCATTTATATGGGAGTTTGCATGGATTGTCAGTCGAATATCATTCAACGTTCTGCATGGTATTTGCTAGGAAAGTAGTTGTTTTTCGACTGTTGGTCTACCAATTGTGTTTCAATTTATATTGAACCTTTTGTGAAGACGACTTGGTGTGCTTTAAGCATTTCATTTCATATCTTATCCCCCTTCATATGGCTTTTTCTTTCATTAATAATTTTTTTTTTATTTTTTTTTAGTTCAGAGCGGATTAGGAGAGTTCATGTAACTACCACACCAACAACCCAGACTGTATTAAGGGGTGGAAAAATAATTTGTAACACCCCTCCCAAGACTTCAAGTTCTTCTGGTACACGTTTGGTCACTAAAAGGTTTGTGTGAACAAGTAAAATCTTGAAAGCTGCACAAAGTAAGAGCATGGCTTTGAGAACATTGTATTTTATTGCATGCCGTATTCTACTAGTTTTCACTTGTTTGGGTTTTTTAGTTAGGCAATAGTATTTTTAGTTGCCTATTGTATTGTTGATATATTTATATTGTTTTTTTTTTGTATATTTTTAATATACTTGATGTTTCGCAAATGACTCAGGATCTTGTTATTTTTATTTTAATACAGAAGTTATTTTACAAGTGAGATTGATTGGCAAGTTGCTGTTTAACTATAGGATAAGATTGAATCTTACAGTGCAATCTTGAGGATTTACGTGAGACACTTGGTATTAGATCATTTATGTTATCAGTTCTGTGACGAAATTATGAATTTGAAGTTGATTCCCTGGGTATTCTGAGTAATATCTGTTGATTTTCCGAGCTGTCCAAGCATTTATATTTTGCAATTCTTCTGCTAATATTATCTGTGATGAGGCATTGCTCTAAATAGGGCCATTTGCCGTATATGCAGCGGGTTGGAACTTATTGCATGATTTACTTTTTAGTGCACTTGCTTCTCCAATGGTTCTATTTTTATTCTTGTCTGAAACCTGAAGATTGGAAAAAACAAAATCACAGTCATGGATTGTTATAATGGATAATTCATGTCTTATCAATAGAAGGCAGTTGGTAAACAAACATATCAATGAATGAATAACTCAAACAAATTTATCACTGGATGAATAAATTGCCTGAAAGTATGACACAAGTTTATGATTATTTTCATTGTCCAGTACTTGTTTTGGAATTTTTATGTGAGCTCATTCAATGCTTACGAATTAATCAATCCAATTTGTTTAAGAAAAGCCCGAGATAAACGTTTGTTCTTCCCATATGTATGTTTATTCAATATGCATGTTTTTTTATATCTTGATTATTAAATAAAAAAATATCTTCAAAATTTCATCAAAGATTAGAACTAAAAACACATCTACAACATTCAAATAATTTTATTCATTATTTTCATCTTTACCATTGCAAAGAAAAGCTTTCTAAATCTTAATTTTCTGGAAAGGATAAGTCACAAATTTCTCCAAAACAACTTCTACAACCTAAGATGACATATTTTTCCAGTACAGGGTGTTGAAGTTGAGGCACAAAAAATCACCTATGTAAAAGTTGTAAAACAACGAAGGTACAAACCTTACTGAAAAAACTGGTCCTATTGGTCCTAAAATATTTGCCCACATACAATTTCATACAGACAAATATGTTAGTCTTACAGCAAGTTAATTTTCTTCTGCCCAAACAAGAGTATTACCTAAATTATTCACTACATTTCGTGTGCGTTCTGTAAAGTTGTCTTTGTTATGATGATAATTTAGAAGTCATTGACAATATTCAATTCTTCTGGAGGGATCTTGGGCCTCTCCGCATGACTCCTTGTTGCTCCTTCAATGGCATTGGTACATTCACAAACTTTCAGTTGGATTTTTTTTCGACTGAAATCTTTTGGCATGTAAATAAGATGCACTCAAATCCATTGTTTTCATATATGTTTTGTATTGTTTTTGAAATACACATACCCACAAACTCTGGGAACACATGACAGCTGACATGATTATGGTGTGTTGTTTTCTGATGCTGATGAAACTTCTTTCTCATTCTGTATCATTCATTTGCCTATCAGAAAACAGTATGCCTTGATCGGATCGGGTCCAGTGCACTGACAAGTACTTACTTGAATTTCCCAAAATCTCCGTTATTTTGCAACTTTTATAAATCTTATTTTCTGTATATCCCAACAAACTCATATTCTATACCTTAATATACGTTTGCAACAAATACGCTGGTAAATACATTAATAATGATTTATGTACATCTTGGATTTTCATTTGAAATGCCCTTTGAAATTTTCTTTCTTGCAAAATTTTCTAGACTTTTAGTATTTTTTTTTAAATGCTGTATTTAAAGGATAGTCACTAATATGAAAATGAAGTACTGTCTCATCGGGGAAATCAGGAGTGGTCTAGCTCCAAGATGAAAAAGCCCTTAGCTGTTGCA
Source organism: Gonioctena quinquepunctata (assembly GCA_018342105.1). Lineage (NCBI taxonomy): Eukaryota > Metazoa > Arthropoda > Insecta > Coleoptera > Chrysomelidae > Gonioctena > Gonioctena quinquepunctata. The sequence goes on along the minus strand of JAFIRS010001441.1, from coordinate 334,384 downwards.
ATCGAGTTTTATAAAATACTACATATTGAAAAGTGGGTCTTTTCAGAGATAAATTATTTTTCAGCATAAGAAGCGATACATTATTAATATTTTAGACAACATAAATATTTTTATCGATAACTTCTACCATTCAGAAAAATTCCAATAAAATTTGAACATCATATCAAAAGCCTTCAGATTCTTCTTGTAATAAACAAAGGAGGATTCATAAAAGATACTACATTATTACATTTGTTCATATTGTTAATTTTGTTCAAACTTTTTAATGTTTTTGTGAAAGTATTTAATTAAGTCTCACCATTTGTGTTTATATTTGTTTTTATCCTGTGACGTGGTTATCAATTTTTGACAGTGACTTATGTTCATTCGCATACTGTGAATTTTTATTTATGTGTTTGTCAACAAGATTTTTTCTTATGTACAATAAACATATATTCTCTCTCTCTACAATACTACACTCACTTGGGAGTTTATTTTGATGATGGGTGCCAGGTTTCAATAATCACATAATGTAATCATGTTTCAGTTCTACTGAGATAATTGAAATACATATTTCTCCTAAATTAATCTCATTAGCTATATTTGAGTGGCTTATAAGATGGAAATATACATTTTAGTCCAATCGACAAGTTGAAAATGGTCTAAAATAGAGATACTGCTCTTAAAATTATGTGTGATAGCTCATTGGATCCGGAATAACGCCTAGAAAAATGTGCCAAAAGCGTGTATTAGCACATATAAACATTGCAAAAGTTGTAAACAATTAAAGATGAAAAAAAAAATGGCATTTCGTTTTTTGCCAATATTTCATAAACTATTAATATTTAAGAAATTTCAAAAACTCCCAGCTCCCGGAACTCTATCTCCATTATTTATAATTTTAATTTAACGCTGAAAATGGGCGACATTTTTAGGTTGCGCGCGCGGCGTCAAAAGCGAGTACGACACATTCAATTAATTTATTTAAGGTATTAAATATTTTTTTTAAATTTGAAAAAATTATGGTGTATTCTGAACAATATAAATAATGTATTCCCGTTGGAAATTTTACTTAAAGTTAATTTTTCAACAAGTTAAACGATTGTTAACTAACAAAATTTTCTCGAACTTCTGTCTTAATTGTAAATGAAAAAAAATGTTTAAATAATTGTCGTAAAAATGTTTTGGCTTTGTAGAGCCTTTCTTATATACATACTTAACAAGATAAACATAAAAGTTAAAAACATATTCATACTTTGTTTATAATAATTTTTGTACTTGAACAAAAACTAAAAAATACAATGTTAAAAATTTTTTTTTTCCTAATCATCATATCGTTTTTTTAATAATACAAGATATAAATTGATTTGCAAAAAAAAATTTTCACGCCATTTTTGATAATTTTTTTATAAACAAATTGATTATTTCAATATTTAAAAAAAAAATTTGTTCACAACTTCATTATATATATTACAATTATTATGATTAAAACAAAAAAAATCCTTAATAACAATTTTTAATTGTTTATAATTTTTTTTTCTATACTTTGATGTATATGGTTGTTTTTGTAAATTTTAGAAGTTGATAAAAAAAATTTTTGTTACTTTATAGAGGACTGTCAATTATGATTTTTGGAAAAAAAAAATTTCTTAACTAATTATTTAAACAATAGAAATATAAAAAAAATATAAAAATTAAAAATTGTTATTGAGGAAAAAAAAATTTTTAATCATAATATTTGTAATATAATGAGGTGAAAATTAAAAAAAAAAAAAATTAAATAATCAATTTTTTAATTTATCAACAAATGGCGGCAAAATTTTTTTTTGCAAATCAATTTATATTTGTATTAATAAAAAAACAATAATATGATGATTAAGAAAAAAAAATTGGATTTTTTAGTTTTTGTTCAAGTACAAAAATTATTATAAACAAAGTATGAATATTTTTTTATTATTTAAACATTTTTTTTCATTTACAATTATGACAGAAGTTCGAGAAAATGTTGTTAGTTAACAATCGTTTAACTTGTTGAAAAATTAACTTTAAATAAAATTTCCAACGGGAATAAATTATTTATAGTGTTCCGAATACACCATAATTTTTTCAAATTAAAAAAAATATATTTAATACCTTAAATAAATTAATTAATGTGTCGTACTCGCTTTTGACGCCGTGCGCGCAACCTAAAAATGTCGCGTGGAGACCCATATTCAGCGTTAAATTAAAATTATAAATAATGGAGATAGAGTTCCGGGAGCTCAGAGTTTTTTATTGTAAATTTCCTCCTCTTTCAGAATCTTTTTTTGAAATTTCTTAAAAATTAATAGTTTATGAAATACTGGCAAAAAACGAAATGCCATTTTTTTTAAATCTTCAATTGTTTATAACTTTTGCAATTTTTTATGTGCTAATACACGCTTTTGGCACATTTTTCTAGGCGTTATTCCGGATCCAATGAGGTATCACACTTAATTTTAAGAGCAGTATCTCTATTTTAGACCATTTTCAACTTGTCAATTAGACTATTTCCTTCAACATCATTATGCTCTGCCATTGTGGAGGAATTAAGTGTATTGTGTGTTTTGGATTTATTACTCTCCATAACCAGAAAATGAGAATTAATCTAGAAAACCTTATAAATGTAGGAGGCAAAGAAATTAGTCAGTAACTCATGTTTTGAATTTGCTTACCAATAAATATCTAAATAATAAAATGATATTAGCGAAATTACTCTTCATGGAGAGTATATGGTTTTGAAGGAATAAAATATACTGTATAATAATAAAGGTCTTTATTTCCTATAAAAAAAGTAAAAAATCTAGACATTTGGTGAGAAAAGGTCAGATATCAGATCAGCTTCTGGCAGCCCCTGTTATTATTCAATTCCAATTCTCCATTACTGATATGACCCTTAAATTATCAACATTCAGAGAGGTATTTATTTACTCTTATATATTTTTTTGCTAGTTAAATCAGAATAAATAAGTTACTATTGTCGGTACAAGGTAAACATTATTCGGTGAACGTGCAGTAGCTTATCAAGTGGACTGATTTGTTTGCCTCTTTACATTCTCATATATTTTCTAGATTGATTCTTCTCATTTTTAGGTGGCCAAAGATAATAAATCCATGTTATATTTAAACTTCCCACAATAATAATTCTCAGTTGCCTCCACTTGCATTCATACAGCAAAGCTGTGTAACTCCATGGTACATATTGAATTTGTGATAAAAGCCCTTCATTGGAAACACCTAAAATCTCATCGGTTTTAGAACAATGAATTCCTGTATTTAGCATGTCTTCAGCACAGGGACAGCTTTTTAAATCCAGTGAAAGACGTTTGTCCATCGATGCTTTTGTTAACAGAATCGAACCGCAACCTAGTAAACGTGGCAGCACGAGAAGGCTAGTTTCCCCCATCGCCACGATATCCACAGAAAAGCTGCAAGTCACTGAAAAACGTCCGATTTTGAAGAAGTCCCCATTGACCCGTACTACAAATATTGGTATAGTTCTACAAAATGGAAGCGCTCTAAAAAAGACGCCTGTCGAGGAGAAACAAATCAAAAGGAGCAAGAGAACACTTGTTTCCGATAAGGATAAAGCTAGTCCTAGGTCAGTGAAAGTACTAAGGAGGTCGCATGTACTCTCGCTAAGTTATAAAGATTGTGACAAACCTGAAAGTAAACTGCGGTTACCTTCTGTCAAAGTGAACAAAACTCTGTAAGATTGCGGCCGATTTAAATGATACAGGATCCAATTGGTGCTAATTACCCTAGAAAAGTTTTGAACAATTTCCGATTCTAAGAACCGTACTAGTAATTCCAAAGAACTTACAAATCACCGGCATTTCAACTGCTCCACTGGATTAGTTGGTATTTTATAATGATCATCACTTCCGTGATTTCTGGTCATATATTTTTTTTTGTAGCTTTTCCTAGGTACGTATCGAATGAAATAATAATAGACAATCGAAAAACTCACTATGGCAAAAAAAACTCTTGATAATAGCTTAAAATAATGTATAGTTTGGCCAGTGAAGGCCGGACTTGCATACAATTTCGAGGTAGTGAAGAAGTGTGTGATCTTAACCTTCTCGTGACCAAGCTAATTAACAAAAAAATTCGAAATAATTTTTCTGCATCTTTCATTTCCAAGTAATCCTATGAAAAGTATCCCAGAAGCCTTTTCTTATAAAAATCAGTTTGCTGCAGTATCTAAGTTACCCCACACGGCCTGAAACATAACCTTTTGTAGTATGGTCACGGGAAGGTTAATGTGCTTTTATGAACCCTGCACTTTCTGTCTTTACCAATCTAAAACCTTTCCTCTTGGCCATTTGAGCATCTGACTGGCCAAGTTGGATTTGTCAATCTATACAACTAAAATGTAAATGTGCACATGACAATGCTCTCCCGAATTAAAAATATGGCAAGTAAGAACAGTCGGGAGAATATCTTGAAAGAACAAATACGTGTTCTTGATGATATGTTTCTGGGGGTGTGTTTCAATTTCTTCACTCTCATTTTAATTCTGCTGATTCCATGATATATTCTTGAAGTCTTCTTCAGAACTATTTTAATTTGGTACCCCTGTCATTGTAAGTTGGTTTCATTAGTCAAGTAAACATCTGGATGATTTAATGTAATACTTCACAAATAATGGATGATATTGACATGTTCTCTCTTTTCCTTAGTTTTGAATAAGCATCAGTCACTCAAACACCCGGGCATGATTTTTTTTGTTATTATTGAAAATCCTTCGTTTAGTGTATTCTAGATAATTCAGTTGACGATGCATGATAATATATTATGAATCTTCAGTATATGAAATGAAATGCATAAAGCACACACAAAGTCGTCTTCACAAAAGGTTCATATAAATTGAAACAATTGGTAGACCGACAGGCGAAAAACAACTACTTTCCTAGCAAATACCACAAAGCACACACAAAGTCGTCTTCACAAAAGGTTCGATATAAATTGAAACAATTGGTAATGTTGCAGAATGTTTCTTTCTGATAAGCTCGATTATGTTTAAATTCATGTCGTGTCCGCTAACAATCCATACGGTTTCAGGCTTTTTGGCCCTCATCAGTACGGAGTAGTCACCAGCCAGAGATCCGGAGAGCTCTGGCCGCAGCGAGACACAACATAAATAAATACATCATCGAGCTTAAAACATCTTTAGGTGCGTCGGAAAAGATAACTTTTAACCGGTGACACTTAGTAACAGAAAGAAACACTCCATACATACAATTCTCCTACCTGAAACCGGTATGCGGATTGTTAGGCGGACACGATATGAAGTTTGCATGGATTGTCAGGTGAATATCATTAAACGTTCTGCGTGGTATTTGCTAGGAAAGTAGTTGTTTTTCGCCTGTCGGTCTACCAATTGTTTCAATTTATATTGAACCTTTTGTGAAGACGACTTTGTGTGTGCTTTATGCATTTCATATCTTATCCCCTTCATATGGCTTTTTCTTTCATTAATCTTTAGTATGTTGAAATATCTATTCAAATTTGGATTTGATGTGGTCAAATAGTCATATAAAAAATCATTTAAAAATCAGTGCTATCTAAGATAAAGGGATGAAGTACACTGTACCTGTTGCAAAATGTTTTTTTAAAGTGCTCCTTTTTATATTGAACAGAGTGATGAACATTGTGTATTGTTCCATTGAAAACAACAGCATCCCAATGAAACCAACTCTCGCCTCAGTGGAGTAGAATTGAAGTGATGGGAAGGTTCGTCTTGGTTTTCCCTTTTATGATTTCTAAGTATTTGGTGAAAACTTTTCATTGGTATGTTGCGTGCATCCTGTATCACATGTAATTATATATAGATAAAAAAGTAGACTGCTGAGGAAAATATGCGTACATTCATATTGACTTCAATATAAATGTGTATTTTCGAGTACAATATTTATATATTTTAGAATTTCTTTGAAAATATTTGAAAACGATTACGGCTACGTTGAAAGTGTTCCTATGATTTTTATGAACAGGGTGGTCCAAATACTGCAAGGCAATGGAACTGAATTGGCTTTCTTGTATTCTACATTTGTCTTTCCTATATTGACTCAGTTTTATTTTAAGATTCACAACGCATTTTCGATAAAATGCCGCACTTGAAAAGCATAAGTGAAAAAAAAAAATTTAATAATTGTTACGATTGACTGAGCAATGTTGAAATTATGAAATGAACTTTTTTTTTCTATTAGGCTTTTTGGATTCAAGTCTATTCATAGGAGACCGGATCCAGGAATTCCATAGTCCATGCATAGACTTGAAATTGCAATTTCTACAAACACTTTGATTTTCGCTTACATACAGTATCGGAAAGTATTTATCTTGAGTATGGTGGTTTCATGAGAGCGTAAAGAACTATATGTTGAGAGAGCATTACAATTTCTCCTCGACTCGCTCGAGGAAGGGATATCGACGTCACGACACAGAGATAGGAGAGTCATGGCGGTCAGCTCAGGACGTCAGTATCATACCAGCAGCAGTCGGGAGAATGTGTGCGCTGCAATGAAGAAGAATTATTGACGATAATTTTACATCAGATAATTTGAACAAATTAAACTGAATCATTGATTCAATTTAATCTGTCGGACGACAGGTAGATCAAAATATCTTTGGTGCCGTGGTGGCCGCGAAAACAAAAAGAAAATTCTTAAACATAAACAAAAGCAAACGATATTTCTGTAAGACAATAAAAACAAAAAACTTATTTCTAACAGAAAAACAATTATTTCTTGAATGGAGATAAAAAAAATATTTACAAGAAAAGACAAACCAAATTAAATATTTTGTGTACGGAATTATTTTATTAAATGTTCGAACAAACCACCATTTTGGGCCAAACAATAGCCGAATCTAGTGTACAATTCTGTTCTGGTAGCCGCAAGGGTAACTGGTGTTACCTGAGCATACAACTGAATAATTTTTTCCCTCAGTTCATCTAAATTGGTGACACGTTCGAACTCATGCCGATATACCTCCAATTTTAGCATGCCCCAGAAATAAAAATCGAGAGGTGCTACATCTGGTGATCGAGGTGGCCAGTTGATTGTACCTCGCGTACAAATAAACCGATCGTGAAATAATTGATTCAAAAATGTAACCACCGTGCCTGCATTGTGGGCAGGACAACCATCATGTTGAAACCACACGTCGTTGAAGTAAATCGGAAGAGCGCGAACTGCAGGAATAATTTGATTTTGCAAAAGTTGCAAATATTTTGCTGCATTTAAATTCCCTTCAATAAAAAATGGGCCTATGACGTGATCGCCTAAAAGTCCCGTCCGCACATTTAATTTGCTTGGGTACTGTGTCCTCACAGCAATACTCAAATGTTTATTTTTACGAGACCAATAACGTACCACGGATGGGTTGTGTTTTCGATGAATTGTGAAGGGCGATTCATTGGTAAATAACACCTTTTTTAGAAAGTCATCATTTACACAAAATGCCCTATTGCATTTTTCGACCATCGTTTCACAAAACTCCATACGTCTGAAATGGTCTCCAGCCAAAAGTTCTTGTGTGGTCTTGACTTTGAAACAATGATAACCATTTCTCTTCAAAATATTCCTTACAGTTCTTTCATTCAAAGTCACTTCGTCGGCGATCTGTCTACTCGAACAAGGTGTCGTTTCTGCCAATGCACACACTTGTGTTTCTCTTATTTCCCGTTCCTCGGGTATTTGTCTAGGATGCGGTGATGGATTTGTGGGACATGTTTTGCAATGTGCTGCCACACACCCAAAATTCTGAAATTTATCAATAATTGAAAGGACAGTCGCTTCCGTAGGTACAGGTCTATCTGCAAAAGCCACTATGAATAGATTTCTAGTATCTTGTACAGAATTACCCCCAAAGTACCACTTAACGATCTGTACTTTCCCTGCGGTTGTGTAAATAGGCAGCCTGTTTCAAAAGGTAATAATTGTCACGGTCTTTTGTTTTTGCAACCACAGCTCGGCAAGAATGAGTCGTATCGCTGTGCGCTGTGTCGCATTGCCACGTGGTCAGTTAATGCGTCGGGTGGGGTAACAGGAGGGGCGCACAGCAGTGCGTCTTTCTTGTTTATGTGATATTATCAAATCATTGCGTTCCTTGTTGCTCGTGTAGATTTCTGTCTATACCCCAGATAAATTGTTTCCGATACTGTATATTTTCTTCAAGTAGTATGTCCCCAAAAATTATTTTTTATCCATCCTGATGAACATTGCATACATTGCATACTAAGTTTTAATTGACATATTTAATCAATTTTTTTATAAGTGTGATCTCGTTTTTGAAAAATATCTGAAGGAAGCTTTGGATTTCATTGTGAAACTGTGATCAGTGAATTTTTTTCTAAAACTATTTTCGTATTTTTGCGGGTGATATTTGGCAATATAAATAATTCATTTTCATTTTTTCGTGGTTATATTTTACTATATATTATGGGAAAAAAAATATTACGCTTATTAGGTTTTTGTCCATATTATATTTTTCGCACCTAAGCCGCTAATTGAAATTTTGAGTTAAAAAACCCAATTGAAAATAAGATATTAATACCCTTCACATATCAAATCTACAAATTAATCACTCAAGATCATTGATTAACATCCTTTGGTATGTTGAATTGTGAACCTTTCAATAAAATATATCTATAGAAAATTATTAATTGAAAAGTTGATTTCGAAATGCCTTATTAATTGTAACATGATGCTGCTTCACTTGAAAAAGATTATGTTATTGAACAAAGTAGTTTTTTTTTGTAACAGTAGTTCAGTAGGCATTTTGAAATCAGAATCAGTTCATTTGTTAACTGTTTGTCAATTTTTTCAAAGTTTTGCTAGCCTGGTATATGGAGCATTCTTACTACTTTTTTTTTAGGAGATTATAGATAACCCAATAGAGATCAAAATAAATGTCAAACATGAAATTGCACGTAACCTCTTCACCACAAGGTGAACTACACTGTGTAGTGAACGTGCTGATGATGATAACGTAGTTATCGAAATGCGCATAGGTGTGAAGTGAGTAAGTCTGGTGATGGGGTTACTTGTGCAATTTTTTTATTGTGTGACACCACAGCGCCTGGCCAGTCTTTTTTTTTTTTTGTCGAACATTTTATTTTCTGCCCTGAATACTTCAATAGAAGTTGCAAAGATCAAAAAGACCTACAAAATGGGATGTGAAACGATTTGTTGATTCGTGGTTCAGAAAAAACAAATAAATGACCTATCTTTAATCTCTGGCCACTGATTGTGCTATAATTTAACAAAATTGATGCAAAAACTATTCAGCCTTCATATCCAATTTTCCTTCATTTTTCAATGAAACCCCAATTTGCAAACATAATTTTTAATGCATAGAATTTCAATGGTTTTCTGTTTTTCAGAGCAACAAATCAACAAATATTTTTGCATCTCACATTTTATAGGTCTTTTTGTTCTGTACAACTTATTCCATTGAAGTATTCGGGTCTAACAATTAGTTAGTTGGTCTGTAAATAATGAACACTGTCCAAACTTTTTACCAAGAAACATATAGATTTTCACTTTTGCCATTTCTTCTTTACTCCGGCATTGTCAGTTTCCTGTTTTATTATCTGGAAATACCAAAGGTGGATTATGAAGATTATGGTTGTTCTCCTTACAAAAATATTACGTGTCATTCTACAGATTTTTTAAGTTTGATAACATTTTTGCCAGTGAATATTCCAAAGCAATATATATATTTATTAAAGAATTATATATTTTGAATCAAATTTTTCTACGAAAAACCACATAATTCTTTCATACATAATTGTTTTCAATTCTACCATTCTTCTGACTTAGGCTTTGTTCGTTAAAAATGTAGTAGAAACATATACTATCTACTTCAACTGTTCTGATCAGTATGACTATCATCACTGGTTCTTAGGTCACTATTAGCCCAATTATTTTCTTACAATAATTTATGTTTGTCATGATTTTTTTATTATACTTTCGATAAGTAGTTACTGATGTTGAAAAGTGGTTAATTTTTTGGTACCAATTGTATTCATTTTTAGAGAAACAAACAAAAACTATGATCTCTTAGTTGTTCGCTACTTAATGGCTGTTTTCGTGGTAAACTAAAAGTAACCTAAAAGTCAAGTATTATTCACCTTTCATTTCCCTGCTTATGAACATCTTGGTTTGCACCAGTCTTGTTTTTTGACTACCATTGTGAATGTAGAACCACCTCATGAGCGTCGAAGGAAACTGTTCAAAGTATATGAAATGAGAACGAACAACAAAGGGTAAAAATTATATAAATTATGACAAAATGTCATTAGAATTGTTTTTCTTGCTAATGATCTTTATTGAAGGGTGGTGACTTTGTAAGAATTCAAGTGCGCAAAATACTTAAGTACCTAAAAAATCATTAAAATTGGGGATAAACAGCACATTTACCCAGCAACCTTGCATAACGAGAACAATCTGGATTGCACCCCTTTGTTATGCCTCGGACTTGACATATCCACGAAAAAACAAATCCATTGTAACAAACGTGTTGTGCAGTGAGCTTTGAAGAACCGAGAGTATACAGTTCCTGCTGATTTTTCTGATGCAGTGCAACCCTCTATTCTCACTTCTACTTGCAACAATCAACTGCAAAAATATATCCGAGGTCTCAGCTTCTGATATCATCCCTCCCGAGAACCTGTTTTAGGAAGAACCTGAAGATTCTTACCTGAAAAAGTCAATAAAGGACTACTTACAAATGTTTTAAGCCAATCATAACATTCTGAAATTTCGATGTATTATGATTGAATAAAAAAAAAGTAATTTGACATTTCTGCACTCTGCAATTGACTCAGCCTGAAACCACTCTCTGAGACTGAAGTGGCAAACGGGAGCTTGGAAGAGACATTGATAAATGAGTCAGGCATGCTAGAGGAGCATAAATTGTAGCAAACTGTCAGATCAGAGGAAGGAAATTGATGTTTTGAAGCAGGAATTGTAATCAGTCAAAGGATGCACAATACAACTTGAAGATTTTCAAGAATAAAGTTGAGTCCTATGTGATGGTTAGTTACATACCGGCCTTTTTTTAATAATCTCCATCTATTCCTCCATAAGCTTCATGTTACTTCTTAGCGTCTCCAAGTCAAATTGATCCAACTAATACTTTTCAGTATAATTACAAAAATACTTGTATATTTAAAAGTACTTATATCTGAGACTAGTCTGTTCACGTTCAAGAGGTGGTGCTACTGAAGCGAGTGGCTCCAGTTACAAACCACGAATTGGCTGCTCGACTATGTACTTACAGTGCAATATCATTAACTTTAAAATTTGGTGATTTTCAGAATTTAATGGAAATATTGGAAAATTTAATATCAAAATATTTCTAAGCTCATTTAAATGAATTTTATATTTTTAAACATGTTTGGAGTGGTGGATATTTTTTGCTCGTCCATTGCTGTTGTATTTAATTTGAGTTATATAGCGTTCTTAAATGTTTCAATTGTGGGATTATCTGAGTCAATAAAAAAATAATGTCAATTTGTTAATTAATCCAAGGACATTATCTTTATTTTCGAGAAATTTTGGCGGAAATTGAAATTGTGTTCAATGATTGGTTGATTGATTTCCCCACACATCTGTCTTTTGTGATAGTTCTGATCAATCACTCTCATTTAAATCTGACAGTCACACATTTATCGGATGATTTCAAAGATTATATTTTTCTAATTGGTTTCTTTATAGGAAGGTCTACAAATTCAATCATCGTACTTATATACCTAGACAAACTCCATAATACATGTATTTAATTTATTCTCCTCTCAGTGTATTTATTACATGCATATTTATGGTACACATATTTTAGTTGATAGTTAAATGCAGCAGATCTACAATTTTTGACGGCATTACTTTTTCATAGACAATACTTCACATTCAAAATCACTTTTGGAATAAGTTGTCTGAGGAATTACAGCACAAAGTTTATCTATAAATGAACGAAAGCCAAACTTAACATTGCAAAGAAGAGAATGCCAATGAAGTAGCAAACAATGCAGGGAATCTGTAAATGCAGAATCGAAATCCGATCGTTGAACCTACAAGTGCTACCAAATTCGTCATTCTAATATTATTTCACTACAAACCTTGACCAGAATATTCTGAACTTGAAGACCATTATTACTTAATGTGGATATCTGAAATACATTTTTGTTAGGTCAGTACAGTACATTATAATGTAATATTGTGAAAACCAATATGAATATCTGTTCAGTCTTGTAATTCTAATAGAGGTACTAAAAACACCAAATGTGAACATCATTTCGGTGATTTCCACATAAATAAGTAAATGAATAAATGAAGTTCGAGTTATGGGAAAGTGATTAACAATGATTTTTTCTTGCAACATCACAATCTACCAGATCTCACTACTTCCTTGCGATGAACCACGAGTTTTTAGTAATTTTTTTTCGGTTTTTGCCAAATACTATGCAACCATGGTTATAATAAAAATTGCATAGCGTGTCCAATAAAGTGTTACTTCATGGATTGTTTGAAATGTGATATGCAGTAATTTTCACTAGCTTTTGTGAAAATATTTTTTAAATTTTAAAGGCGCTTATTGATGAAATATTAGTTGCTTGAAGTCATTATCTCATGTAATACTTAGCATAACAACTGATATTGAAAAAGTGCAGTAATTATTAATTGTATATAAATTGGTAGTGGACTTCAAGACCTGGTCCATGGGATCTTAAAGACTACATTATGATGATGTACCGGGTGTTTTGATTGAATTAGCACGAGGCCTGTGTATCGAAAGTATTCCAAGATTGCCGCTATCACAGATGTTTTTGTCCTTTATCCTATTTGAAATGATATGTTTCAAGACACAGAAAGTGTAAAATTGATAGCAAAATTGGTTGAATTTGCCAACACATCCCAAGCAATTATTTTTGACTTTTTAACGCATTTGATTGAAAGGTTGTCTTTAAAAAGTTTTTTTATTAATAATTTTTTTTAGTTCCATTGAGTTTAATTCTCAAGTGTTGAACCAATTTTTTTCATAATCTTGAGCAGAAAAATTCATGTTTTTTAAAAGTTAATCAACTATAATGCTAAGATATATATTTTTTTCACCCACTGGAATCTTTTATTACCAATTTTAATTTCCCTTTTTTGTATGAGAAAATCATTATAATTTTTTTCATTCACAATGAGCATGAATTTTGTTGTATTAGTGTTGATTTTCAGTAGATTACCAGGCACCATTTTTGTATTCTATACACAGAGTTGTTGAAGAGCGAGCACAGTTTCCTGCTGCCTCAACTATATCCTCAATGTAGATTAAGAACAATAAAGGCCCTGAAACACTTCCTTGTGGAACCCCATAATAATTTTCTATTACCTCGGATAGTATGTTGTCAACTGTTAGTTTTTGTTTTCTGTTATCAAAATAATTATCTGGCCATTTCAATGTTTCATTCTCGATACCAACACCTTTTAATTTTTGGATCAATCTATCTCGATCCACAGTTTTGAAAGCTCTCTGAAAGTCGAGAAAAACTGCACCTCTAGACTTTTTTTCAAATCCTACAGGACATATTGAAAGGCTGTTTCAATTCACAGAAAAATCTTTATATCAATATTTAATTGAGAATGTTTCCCTTTTCAACATAACCATCAATATTTAGATTGGCAGAACAAACACCAAACCAAGAAACCGGAGTAAATAATAATTAAATTCTATAATCACTCAAGAGTACATAGAATCGGGTTCCAATTTTGTAAACAACATTAAAGAAAAATTACCGTAATAAAGGGTATGAGGCTATGGTGGCAGCCGTCTTGGATTAATCACAACACACAGGTATATTTCAATGAAAACACTCTGAATTTCCATCTTAAAACATCGCATTACTAAGAATGTCTCCTCATCCAAAATCGTCCAAGATTCTTGAGGCACTTTAACTACATGTACTTAGTTGAAATAGGCTTTCCACAAAATAGGTAACTCCCAAGATTACACTTTGAAGAACAGTACTAAAAACAATGTGAAGGATCTCAACTATTCACCAGATTTTTTTTAAACAATGGAAAATGGCCTGTATCAAATAAATGTGTTTTGGAAAGACTGCTTGAGGAATATATGACCTGTCCAAAAAGTTATTTCTCTTATGAGTATTTTGATGAGTGGTGAAAAAAAAAACTGAAGAAACTAACTTTAAATGTTCCCTTAGAAGCCAATCCCCTATATTTGTAAAGATTTCAGTATGTATTTTCCATGGTCTATTTTCCACGTTTCCATTTCAATAAGATAAAATCGTACTGTTGGATACATGCCATGTGATGTTTTCGCTATTGATATATTGATTTCAAGAAACCTTGCTGATCATTATAATATATAACCAAAAAAGTTTTAAAATATTTCCAATGATTTACAAATCAATATATTCAAAATTTGGCATAGTAGGAGTTGATGGTGCCTAGGTATGTGGAGAAATCAGCTGCAAGTTACAAATAAGAAAAAGCCAATGAAATAATAAATAGTTTGAAACTAATGACTCCTCAAATATACTATAACGCGGTCAGAAGGTTAGTCATTCCGGTGAGTTTACAAAGTGACCAATTTTCAATAACCCCATTTCCACAAAAAGAAAGTGGCAATGGCCAACAGCATAATCTAATGAATTATCAAATTAGCGGCGTGTTATACCCATAAGATCTGCCCGATTTCGATAAATCACAACATGAAAGACTAGGAGTCTGCAAATGCTTTCCGAATCATAGCATGATTGATAGAACGACTGCAAGTTTTTGTCATTATACACTTTGATAATTCAGGCGATTACGGACGGCGCTTCGGGGGCACCTCACTTTTCTTCCAAGTACTTATTTCGAAAAAACATACATTTTATTCCCCATCCCTTAATGAGATAAAGAAAATTTGAGTGCCTACCCATCCTTTTCTTCCAAGTTCTTATTTGGAAAAAAAAGATATTTTTTACGCCCCATCCCTTAAAAGATAAAGAAAATTTGAATATACTCTTTAATTGCCCACCCATCCCACTTTCTTTTTACCTATTAGGGGCCTCCCCTGCTGGCGATAGCACTGAATTATTTGTGTAAATTTTGAATTGTGTCTATTTTTATCAGTTGTGCCAGCAAGACCTTGGCTAGGAACTCTACAAGCGACTCTTTGTACCTAAATGAGTTTTCATCAGCGCAAATTTCACGATGAGTTCCTTTGAAAAATTAATATTAAAAAAAGTATTACGAATGTCCTTTCTGGTCCTTGTTTATGCAAATTTATTGGAAATGTCAGTAACACTGTGCTCACCTGAATGGCACTCACCCAGCCTTTAATAAAATAAACAATTCATCTGTTTGTATTTATAAATTACTTACTTGAAAAGGGGAAACTAGCATGGTTTTGAATATGAAATTTGTTTCATATCATATTCCAGGGGAGTGAAAACATTTTTAAAATCTTATGTATTTAGTTCTTTGATATATGAAAAAACAAACTTGTATTTATTCATTTTCTTTGTACAGCCCATATCTGTTGATACCGATACTATTTTTATATTAAATTGATTATACAATCCGAAAATGAAAAGTTTTTGGGTCATGCAGTGGCGTTATTATTACATATAATAGTAATTGTTGGAGGATCTATTGTCCCCCCTAAATACGTCTAAATATTCGTAAAAATTATCGCCTATATTCATTATATATATATATATATATATATATATATATATTTGAAACGATGGGTGGCAACATTTTTGTCTTTCTTTAATCCAAAATTGGGTTGAAATCTTAATTCCTGGGGTGAAAAATATGCATGACTTTTTGGTCAGAAGTGGGGAAATGGCATAAGATTCACGAGTATTTACTTTAACTGTTTTAAAAGAATAAAATATATTTTGTTTTTTAGTAACTAATGTTAACTGTATACATTTTGTGTTCTATACAGTCCCTATTCGCTAATTCTTTATTCTCAAAATTAATTTACATATAATCTCGAGTATTGTAAACCAAAACCAGTTAATATTCTCTTGATATCCCAATGACTGGGTGTACTTCTCATACATGAGGTTCATAATTTGGTTATTCTTATTTATTTGAGAACTAATTTATTTTTAAATTTTTGGATAATTATCAAGTGCCTATTGACTGCTGATGGTTGGTTCTCTTTATACAAATTGTGTGTCCCTATATTTACTTTCGTTTTCTATTTATAGTTCTATCGGTACTGTATTGAATAGTACTAAAAAGCTCATATACGAAATGTTATATTGTATTATTTCAATACGAATATTATTGCTAGAGATATTTATTATGTTTGTTGATTGTAAAACTAGGTTCACAGTGATATCGTGGAATATTGTTTCAAAGAGGAATCATTTGAATTTTACAGTTCACCATAACTGCTTGCTAGTTCAACATTAGTAATCATCATACTTTACTCACACCTTGGTGAAATGCCATATATTTTAATATAACTGTACATTTAGTTACATTGTGATGTTCTTTTGTTACATTTTATCATTTAAGAATCAATTCAGAAACATTTAATAAATGTTTTTATACAATTTGTAGTATGCTTTGCCTTACCTACAGTTATAGATGGTTACTTAATATGAATTATTTTTGGATAGAATGAGAAATATTTTAGATTATATTATCACTGCTAATTGATTTGAAGAGTTTTACAATTACTTTTCAGAATTGCATGATTCTTCAGTAGTTATCACTGGCTTTAAAACGCAGTCGAAGGTTTTTACATATCTGCTATTGGTAAAATAATAATAAATAAGTTTATTCCATTAGGATCATATGCGTGATATTGGAAACGTCGTAGTGTATAAACAGAATACATACATGTTTATGTTTTGTGATTTGCTCATTTTGAATCCGAAAAAAAAAACCGGAATTATTTATTGTCAAGTCTCCGTGCTATTTTGAGTAGAATACATAGATTTCATTCTGAAGGAGTTTCTCAATTGTTCGGGATCACTTATTATTCCCATACATGATGACTTCAAAATTCAAAAACGTTCCTGATGTTATGTTGATATCAATCAACAAAATATGTTAAAATCTGGTTTAGGCATAGGATTGATGGACACACATACACTTATTTTGTTGTTTTTCAGTCACAAGTAGACAATCCATTTCTGTAGAATATAGATTAATTTTTTTTGAAGTTATACTTCTTTTGGGGCGTTTAGTTGAGAGTAAAATTGGGAGCTGGGAGTGCATAGAAAATCCGACAGTATGAAGTTAGCCATGAAAGAGGCGCAGACTGTGAGCGTGGTAGGGATATACCAAACGGCCAAGCAAGTATCGTCTAGCTATACACAAACGCAAGGTACGCAACATAACACGTGGTTATACAGTGTCACACATAAAGTTAGCAAAATATGGAAGTTTTTTTTATTAAGAGGTATAATGAAAATTTGACTTAGCAGTTAGTTTGTGCTTGAAAATTGAGTAAAAAACAGCCTCTTCCCTTTTGTCATGTGCTACTCTAAACCTGTCAAATTTGACATTTATTCGAAAATCCTCAAAAAATCAGTTTTTTTTTAGAAATTTCGAAAAATGCCTAAGAAAAAAGTTGCTCAGTTTCCAATTTTATACCTTTCCTCCAAATTTGGACTCTCTACTGTTACTTCGACTTTTTTCAAATTGTTTTAATTTTTCGAATCTTTCGCTCCACCGATTCGAACGAAACATGATTCAAATTTCATAATTTTGATTAATACGAGACTTCAATATCATATCTTGCCCAGAAAATACTCACATTGGCCTGTTACCAGAAAAAAAAAGGTACCTCCAGAAATTCTTCTTTGTTGTTGCAAAGTTCATCTAGTTTTTTCATTTCATTGTGAAACTGATTCGGATTGTCAATGTATGGACGTTAATATGTCAGTAATCGAATAAACGAATTGCTCTTCATTTTTATTACACTCGTATTTCTTTTTTAAATAGATTTTTATCCAGTTTGATTATTTTTCTGACCAATAATTCAGTTACAAACAAACCCGAAATATCATACTTTTCTGTGCACTAAACAATGACCTACAGTTTCATAACTATTCAAAAGACTTTTGTTCTAGCGATTTGTACTAAACATGATATAAAATTTCGTGATTTTAAACAATACAAGACTATTGCAACATCTCGGGAAGAAAATAGTACAATTGATCGAATCAAAATAAAATTTTCCCTTAGTAGACTTTTGAAACAAATTTTTAGTTTTGGTTAATGTCAAATAATTGCGTTTAATAAATCGAGTTGTTTTGTGTACAGATTTTCCTACATTTATAATTCACAAATAAGTTTTATGTTCAATGTTATCCACACAAGACAAAGTGGAAATCGTTCTTTTATGTGGTGAGAATGTGCCATATCCAGATGTTGCTTGTATTTTCAATCACCGGCATCCAGGAAAAATATTCACTTTAGTACCGTGGGAAAGATATTGAAAACATTCAAAGAAACTGGATCTGTGGACAATCGTTTCAAGAAACCACATATTCCAATAAGGTATACACACTCTTAACGAAAGAGATTTCGATATTCGAGCAGGATTTTCATTTTGGTTCCAAGGTGAGAGAGAAAATGATATCACATTTCCCTACAGGATTTTATGGACAGACGAGGCAACTTTCATGTCGAACAGAACAGTTAGTTCCCAAAATTGTCGCTGGTGTACAGAAATTTCATTATGAATCAGTTGTCTGAAGTTTTGGATAATCTGGCTCTGACGAAATTTGTGGTATCAGCTTGACGAGGCACCGATCCACCAAACGGTAGAAGTGAAACAGTGTCTCAGTCAGATGTTTAGGGGCAACGAGATTGGGAAGATTATTGGCCACCAAGATCACCGGACTTATCTCCAATGGACTTTTTTCTATGGGGTTATCTGAAACAAAAAGTGTATAAGCACAGACCATTTGCAAACAAAGAACATTTAGAGAATACCATTCGGGAGTGTATTTAAAATGCCACAGTCTGTGAATGAAAGGACTATAATTTGTATAGAGGAGGGGAGGACGGCATACTGAATGATGAATTCGGGTTTTTTATAAGATTATTGAGATAAATCAATGAATGTTACGATGTTTTGTTGTGAATTTGGTTATAGTTATTTTGGTTTAATGTTTTTTACACAATGGAAATAAAGAATGAGATTTATGAAATTAATTCAAAAAACGTTGCTCGAAAATTACATCTAACAGTCACACTGTTGGGTGTAAACTACATCAAAATATTTCGAACTCATCTGCAGCTAACGGGAAACAATTCTGTTAAAAAAAGAAATATGAGTGTAATAAGAATGAAGAGAAATTCGATTACTAACATATTAACGTCCATACGTTGAAAATCCGAATCAGTTTCACAATGAAATGAAAATACCCAGATAACACAGGATATCCTATGGATATCCATTTCATGTCCAATTCTGGTCGGGATATCCCTGGATTTGAAATGGACATCCATAAGATATCCATCGACGGATTTGAAATGGATATCCTTCAGAAGATATCATATGGATGGCCATAAGATATCCGGAGCAAATATGGATAAGTTTAAATTGCAAGATTGATTTTTATTGTGTCAATTTCTGAGCTCCTTTCATGCTCGTACATATAGATTAATTTTTTTGGAAATATCTCATGTTTCGTTTTTCTACTTGATTTGAAATGGATATCCTTCAGAAGATATCCTAGGGATAGCCATGAGATATCCAAAGCAATCATAAATGAATGTAAATATTCTCGTAGATACACAAATCGTACCCTTTCAAAAATATGTTGTCGCGGGGACCCTCTGCGACTACAGAACAAGATATACATGTGTCTGCGACAGCCTGGCCATACTATACGTATAATTACTAGCGACGTCTGCCATTTTGTTGAGGAAGGTCGAAGTTCATAGTCATAGCACTGAATCCAAACAAAAGTCGTGTTCTATTTTCCCTCGTTTTTGATACCTTGTTGGTCTGGACATAATGGTTTTTATCTGTAGCAATTGATTGTTTCCAAAGGGAATTATATATTGGCCGAATACAGGTAAATATCAATCGAGAAGGACATAACCTATAAAAATTCATTATTTCCAATCCATTTATGTGTTTGCTGTTTGAGTTTCGATATTTTCAGAAATGCTGAAAAGCATCTCGTTACATTTGCCACAATACACGAATTTTTCAAATGTCACAGTGCCCAGATTAAAAATGGTGTGAATGCCTACAACAGTGGACATGTGGTGAAGATGATTCATCAGTAGATTCGAACATTTTCCTATTGATTGCACTGAAAAAATGAATCTTTCGGAAGAATATTTGGGAACTGGATCGGAGTTCAAAGCTTATGTAGGTAAGTTGTATGTTTTTCTATTCTAGAACTCTTTTTTTAGGTACCTAAATGAAATCTCAAAAATATGACTTTGTGGAACGATGCCTTTCTTCCGTGCTCACTAATATGTTGCCTCCAAATATAGCTGGTATCGAGCAAAAAAAAATAAAGTGGACAACTAAAACTGGCTGAATTATCACTAGGTGAAAAGCCCATTCAGTTGTTTAATTTATTTGATAATTTGTATTGTACAGTGAGAATGCAAAATTTCCCAGAAAAGTTTATGTAAAAAATGCTTATATATATATATATATATATATCATAGTATACCAATGAAGAGAGAGAAAAACTATGGCAGTGGTATATATATTATCATCATCAGTATTCGAATTCAAAAGAAAGCATAATATTTCTCAGTATTTTTTTGTAAATTTCAACATTAATTATACCCGTGAATATATCATTTCAGAAGCGGCTGACCTCAGTGATTCGACAGAAAATAAAAAAGCTACTGAAGAAGCCATCTAGGCTTGGCTGAGAAGGGCCAAAGAATGGCATCTGTCATCTTCTAGAATAAAGGAAACACCTGGATGGACGAAGAAAATAGCATTCTATTTTTTCTTTAACTTTATTTTTTTGATTATTCTGCATTTAATATTCTGTTTTTATTTAAGAGTTTACATATACATTTTATTTGTTGATAACTCCGAAGTTTATGAGAATTTTTTTGATACCAGAGTTTATTAATACATTTTTTTTTGTTCAATACCATTATTTCATTTCCCTTCAGATTGCTATTACTATATTTTATCTTCGATGGATATCCCCGAAGGATATCTTTAGAATATCTCTCAAGGAATTTTTCAGATAGCTTTGGAATATCCCAGAAGGATATCTCATGGATATTCCTGAAAGATATCTTATGGATATCTTTGAAAGATATCTTATGGACATCTCTGGAGGTTTGGATATCCTTGAAGGATATTCTATGGATGTACAGGTTGTTCCACTTTGGACATCCATCGGATGTCCATAAGATATCTTTTGGATATAATTGGACGTCCATAGTACATCCATAAAATTCATGAAGGATGTACAATGGATATCCATTGGATGTCCATGTGTTATCTGGGTACTAGATGAACTTTGCAACAACAAAGACAGTTAAACAGTTGAAGGGAAACATTCTCAATTGAATATTCAATTGAGAATGTTTCCCTTTTCAACATGAATACCCCACAAGAGGTTATCTTGACGATGGAAGATAGTGACTAAAGTTTATCTTTCAGTAGCAGATGATTCCACATCTGATTTTATGAACATCCTGTTTATGTTTTCAACAAATCAATCTATCATACCCCATGACAGGTTTTAATGTCAGAAAACACTAATTTCAAAGTGTCTCTCCAAAATAAATTATTTTAACTTTTTCCATCTTTGCAAAGTGAGATTGCTTCTTGAAAATGTGTTTCCCATTTCCTCCGGTCTTCCTGATGACCGTGGAAGCGTGAAATAGATTTTCGTCGACAAAAATGTATTGAAGACCTAGTGAATGCGATGTCTCTCCTGCGTCAATGTTACGAATGATTTCTGATGAGTACTCTCTTTTGGAAAACATTCTTCTTTGCCTCATTCATCTTTATGAGTTTTTAATTAAGACTGGAATAGAAAATCAAATGACTATCTGAATGAAATTGCAAATTTTCAATTTCAGATTTTTTCTTTTGAGTTAGGGCCTTTTCAGAATATCTACCAGATGTAGTTCAATGTCCAGCGTGGCTTTAGCCGGGGAAGTAGTTGTTTTCTGTTAGACATTCACAAAAAATAACTTCATTTTAATCGTGGATTTTTCAAATCACAGAAAAATCTTTCTATCAATATTCAATTGAGAATGTTTCCCTTTTCAATTATGTACTCTTGTTTATAAATGAACGCATGACGTAACGTAAGTGAAACGGACTGGAACGGAAGAGTTGGCCAACTTTCATCTTTTACACTTTCTTGCGTCCGGCCAATCAAAATAAAGAATTATGTGTGATGTTTTTTACAAGACCTAATTATTCATTAAATACTGGAACAGTCATTCACGTATACTTAAAAAATGTATCTGGATCAGCAGTCTTCATCTTTAAAAAATTATTGTAGGCATTCTCTACTTTTCTATTACGGTTTATGGGTCTTGTTTTTTGACCTCGTCGCATAATTATTGATCTTCGAGTTTGTCGACACTTTTCCAATGCTACTGCACACAACAACAGTCCCACGGCACCAAGAACCATACCTTCATGTATTTCATAATCCATTGTAACACAGAAAACGAAGCATAGATAAATATTTGGAATATAATACAAATCCAAACCAACACAGGCTGTTTATGATTCGTATGATGTGTAGGTTATGTTGAAGGTCACTATCACTTCTACCAATGCGCAAAAATTCCGTTCCGTCGATTTATAAATTTAATAATATTTTACAGTCCGTTTGTTACGTATACAGTGCGTCTACGTTTACAGTCCCTAACTATAAATCCAGCTTAACGCAAAACAAATAACCACACAGATTATAGGTGTCACCTCTATAATTTTTGCATTTACATTTTCGTACTTGCCGGTAGGTATACTGACATCTGTTGGTGACCTATTATGTGCACGAAATTTCGTGTCATTAAAATTCCACGTCACAGGTCTAAGCTTCACCACACAGATTATAGGTGTCACCTCTATAATTTTGTGCATTTCACATTTTCGTACTAGCCGGTAGGTATTAGCACTATGAGATATTTGAAACGAATTTGAGAAAAACCACAAGTCGTCCTTATGATTGGGAAACCATGAAACAGCTGTAGGCGGATGGATGGTTGCTTTCTTGGATACGTAACAAATTCTTTTCTCTCGTTATTTGTTTTGCGTTATTCTGAACGCACGAGGAGTACGACTATTGGTGTCGTGGATTGGCCTATACTGGCATCTGTTGGTGACCTATTAATGTGCACGAAATTTCGTGTCATTAAAATTTCACGTCATCAGCTCTAAGCTTCACCACACAGATTGTAGGTGTCACCTCTATAATTTTGTGCATTTCACATTTTTGTACTAGCCGGTAGGCATTAGCACTATGAGATATTTGAAACTATTTTGAGAAAGACCACAAGCCGTCCTGATGATTGGGAAACCATGAAACAGCTGTAGGCGGATGGTGGCTTTCTTGGATTCGTAACAAATTTCTCTTTCTCTCGTTATTTGTTTTGCGTACTATGAACGCACGAGGAGTACGACTATTGGTGTCGTGTATTTGGTGACCTATTAATGTGCACGAAATTTCGTGTCATTAAAATTCCACGTCGTCAGGTCTAAGCTTCACCACACTGATTATAGGTGTCACCTCTATAATTTTGTGCATTTCACATTTTCGTACTTGCCGGTAGGTATTAGCACTATGAGATATTTGAAACGAATTTGAGAAAAACTACAAGCCGTCCTGATGATTGGGAAACCATGAAACAGCTGTAGGCGGATGGATGGTTGCTTTCTTGGTTTCGTAACAAATTCCTTTCTCTCGTTATTTGTTGTGCGTTACTCTGAACGCACGAGGAGTACGACTATTGGTGTCGTGGATTGGCCTATACACTGACATCTGTTGGTGACCTATTAATGTGCACGAAATTTCGTGTCATTAAAATTCCACGTCATCAGTTCTAAGCTTCACCACACAGATTATAGGTGTCACCTCTTAAATTTCACATTTTCGTACTTGCCGGTAGGTATTAGCACTATGAGATATTTGAAACGATTTTGAGAAAGACCCACAAGCCGTCCTGATGATGATTGGGAAACCATGAAACAGCTGTAGGCGGATGGTGGCATTCTTGGATTCGTAACAAATTCTCTTTCTCTCGTTATTTGTTTTGCGTTACTCTGAACGCACGAGGAGTACGACTATTGGTGTCGTGGATTGGTCTATACTGACATCTGTTGGTGACCTATTAATGTGCACGAAATTTCGTGTCATTAAAATTTCTGCATCAGGTCAAGCTTCACCACATAGATTTAGGTGTCACTCTATAATTTTGTGCATTTCACATTTTCGTACTTGCCGGTAGGTATTAGCACTATGAGATATTTGAAACGAATTTGAGAAAGACCACAAGCCATTCTGATGATTGGGAAACCATGAAACAGCTGTAGGTGGATGGTGGCATTCTTGGATTCGTAACAAATTCTCTTTCTCTCGTTATTTGTTTTACGTTACTCTGAACGCACGAGGAGTATGACTATTGGTTTCGCGGATTGGCCTATACTGACATCTGTTAGTGACCTATTAATGTGCACGAAATTTCGTGTCATTAAAATTCCCAAGTCATCAGGTCCAAGCTTCACCACACTGATTATAGGTGTCACCTCTATAATTTTGTGCATTTCACATTTTCGTACTTGCCGGTAGGTATTAGCACTATGAGATATCTGAAACTAATTTGAGAAAGACCACAAGGCGTCCTGATGATTGGGAAACTATGAAACAGCTGTAGGCGGATGGTGGCTTACGTGGATTCGTAACAAATTTCTCTTTCTCTCGTTATTTGTTTTGTGTTACTCTGAACGCACGAGGAGTACGGATTGGCCTACACTGACATCTGTTGGTGACCTATTAATGTGCACGAAATTTCGTGTCATTAAAATTCCACGTCATCAGGTCTCAGCTTCACCACACAGATTAATAGGTGTTCACCTCTATAATTTTGTGCATTTTATATAATATATATATATATATATATATATATATATATATATAATATATAAAAGTTGGCAATAATATTTTTTTAAAGAATTCAGTAAATAAACATATAGTTATGGTGGATCCATTGTAGATGGCCAATAATTTTTCTAATAATGTTTCTTCTTGGTGTCTGTGCCTTTGATGAACATTACGGTTTTTCCTCAGGGCATGTTTGGTGAAAACCTTGATGTTTTTGTGAGAACTTCCTGAAGAGAAATAGTAGTCGCTCTTGTATCAGCATTATATTTGTGTTCAATGTGTATTTCATGGGTATGTTCCTAGAGAGGTTTCTTGTAATACTAACCATAAAT
This sequence comes from Gonioctena quinquepunctata, assembly GCA_018342105.1. NCBI lineage: Eukaryota > Metazoa > Arthropoda > Insecta > Coleoptera > Chrysomelidae > Gonioctena > Gonioctena quinquepunctata. The sequence continues at coordinate 308,956 of JAFIRS010001441.1, read as the reverse complement.
GTATAAAAAGGAAAATCAATATTCAAACAAATTTATTATCGTAACTAAGTTTTCAATAATTCATAAGTATAAAGCATGTCCAAATACAATATTTTTTATACACATGTGAAAAAAGTATTGAGTTACAGTATTCCAATGTCTTTCCTACCATTTTCTGAGTTTTCTCTCCCTCTAGAATTAAGAAATATCGGTTCTAGGACAAATCAGTTAATTTGCGCGGAGGTAAATACATTTTGTTGTTGAATTATCTTAGGCATCAATTATTCAAAATGTAACTGACGAACTGGTCAAGTTTTCATCCTTCATTCTAAAATGTCTGTTTTAATATTTGTCCTACTAGGACAGAATGTCAATATTTTTTTTACTTCCAGGGAAGAGAAAACTTAGGAAATGGAAAGAAATATACCTCCCCAAAAACTTTCTGACATTACATCGTGGTTTTTACTAGTTATCGTAAATTCTTGCCATCGACACGTATTTCTTCTGGAATGAATTCCTTTCATCCATCTGAAAAACATTTATTTTTGAAAAAAAATAGAAATACAAAAATGTTTTGAATATATTGTTTCTTAATATATCGAAACAAAATCTATATTTTTGGGAGCTACCTACTCAGATGAATGTTGGTATTGGTAATTTGATATTGACAACACATGGAAACAAATACGTGTGAGCAAAACAAACAGAAAATATGTGTGAAACAAAATGGTAGTTTTCAATTATCATGAATTCCTCTTGCCTTCAAAACTGACAAAAATATTGGAGTGCTAAAACCGATTCCATAAGTAAAATAACTTCTGATTGAGTACCTACTCACCCAAATCACTGAACCTTATTTCGGCATTTGGATCGTACTGGATACTAGCTTTCAAAGAAACTTCTTTCATTTGGCAGAATACATACTTTGTCCAGTTTATTTTTCCTTGCAATCTCTATTTGAGGATTCAAAAGCATAGTAATTCAGTCTAGGTTTCTTCTGAATGTTTTCAGTCATCCTCCTCAGAGTAGACACTAAGGGAAAATTATATATATATGGATCGGCAGTATTTTCAAAAAACTGAGAATAATGCTTGTTCAAACTTGTCTTTTTCAGTCGCTATTTTTTCATTCTAATAGATTTGGACTGAAAACTATACTGGCATTTGTTTTTTGTGTTGCTTCACTCAATCCCCAACTTGCTTCTGGCTGTGTACCATTGTCAAATCCTTCAATGTAGGGACTGCGTCTGATTCGAATTATGATTATTGATAAAATTATTATTATTCAAAATTATACTACAAATCCTGTTATTCGAATTTAATGTTATTACTTCCTTCTTAATGATATCTTCAGAGTTATACAGGTCGGTTTTCATCGAAGAACTCGTTCAATATCTTTCTGAATTTTTTTTTTTTATGTTCTGGTTCCCACGAAAAGGGATATCCTGTAATGTTCAGAGAACATCGTGGGAACCTAGGGAAAGAAGGTAGGAGTTGGTGTTCTTCTTAAATTTCTGAAGGTTGTATGCCTCGGGGAACACCTCTCTAGGCAATGAGTTCCAAAGCCTCGCTGTTCGTTGGATGAACGAGTCTTTGGAAAGTGATGTTCTGCAGGTTTCCAAAGTGACCACGAAGGGGTGTGATGACTGAACTTGACGGGTTAATCTCGAAGAGACTGCCAAAGCAGGAACGATTGTTGATATTTCAGAAGAGCATGAAAATATCTATAAAATAGAGACAAATCGCCAACTTTTCTACGGTGTTCCAGACAAGTGAGCGAGTTTGTAAGCGAGGCATCACCGACGAGACGAATTGCCCTTTTTTGGACAGAATCCAATAGCCTCAGGATATGTTTAGGTGCCGCACTCCAAATATGGGAACAGTATTCCAGGACAGGTCGGATCTGTGCCTTATAGATCATAAGCAGCTGACTGGGGGTGAAATAGCTCTTGGCACGAAACAAAAACCAATTTTTTGGGATGCACTTTTGGCAATGGACCTCACGTGATTTTCCCGGGAAAAGGTTATTGCTGATAGTAATACCAAGCATCGATATGGATGGCTTCAGTGGTATGGTTACTCCTGACAAAGTTATGTTAGGCACAGTGAGATCGGCTTTTCTAGAGAAAAGACATGCTTGTGTTTTGTTTGCATTGAATTCTACCAAGTTGTTAGATCCCCATTCGAGAATTGTTGCCAAGTCCATATTTATATTATTAACATTTCTTCCTCGTTCATTTCTGGTTTCACGGGCTGATATAGGGGCCCTGGAAGAGAAAGCGGTATGGAGGGTACTATCATCGGCAAAGCTGTGTACTGGACATGAAGTTGCTTTCAACAGGTCGTTGATGTGAAGTAGAAATAGTGTTGGTGCGAGAATGGATCCTTGCGGAACACCAGCATTTATGAGTAGAGTGTCAGATGAAACTCCATCGACCACTACATGGAGAGACCTGTTTGAGAGAAAACTAGCAAGCAGAGAACACAGCTGAGGGGCAAGCCATAAGACGGAAGCTTGGCGAGGAGTCCCTGGTGCCAAACTCGATCGAACTTGAGGATATCTAATGCCACAGCTAAAGTTTCTCCATGCTTTTCAATAGATAGCTGCCATATATGTGAGACGTAAGCGAGCAGGTCACCAGTTGATCTCTGATGGCGGAAGCCATATTGCCTATCGTTGACAATTCCTGAGTCTTCCAGATATTTCATGAGCTCGATGTTGATGGCTTTTTCCATGACCTTTGAAATAATAGATAGCAGTGCGATAGGTCTGTAGTTGCTAGGTAGGGCCTTTTTGCCTTTTTTAGGGACTGGCTGTACTCTTGCAATTTTCCAATTGGACGGAAATACCCCAAATTGTAAGAGTGGTTGAACAACTTGCAAAGAACAGGTGTTAGTTCGGGGCACATTTCTTGAGAACAATCGGCGGGATTCCGTCAGATCCACAGGCTTTGTTGGTGTTGAGACCCAGCAAAATCTTTCTGATAGTACGTTGGCGAAAGTTGATCTGGGCATGTGACTGTCAATAGGTGTAATGTTCGGGGTTGTTTTCCGATGAATCCAGAGTGGAATTTCCAGCAAATAGGTGCAAAGATATTGGCTTTTTCCTGGGCAGTCGTTGCTAGTGTTCCATCTTCTTTGGTTAGGGAGGAAATGAGCTGGAAGTGAAATTTCTTCCCACAGCTTTGCGAAAGACCAAAATGAACGGGATCCGTTAGGACATTCAGCAATTTTTGATCTTATTTTGGCTTTGTGGGCATCTTTTGAGCATTCTATTGTCTCTTTACATATGCCTCTAGCCTCGACATATGCTGCTCTGGTCTCAGGGCCCGGATTTTTAGCCATCGATGGTATGCTGCCTGTTTGGAAGCCACAGCTCTAGAGCAGTTTCTGTTAAACCAGGTCTTATCGGATGATGTTCTTCTTTTCGGTATTCGGTATGTAGTTTGCATCCCCAACATGATGATTTCAGAAATTGTCTCAGCACATCGTGTTGGATCTACTGAAGAGAAACAAACTCTCTTCCATGGAAACGCTGAGAAAAACATACGAAGACCTTCCCAGTCGGCCGAATTGTAATGCCACATGAGACGGGGTGGTATTGTGCAGCTCGATGGTAAATGGAAAGAGCATGTTGTGGAGATGAGGGTGTGGTCAGAGTTTCCAAGTGGGGCACAAACTTCTATTCTATACGGGTCAGGATTGGTGGTGAGGAAAAGATCTAGTGTATTGGCAGACTGGTTGTTGACATCAGGGATGCGGGTTGGTAGCTCGAATGGGAAAATAATCTTACCTTCTCAGAACTACTCAAGCTGGCGATTTTTAATAGAATACCGCCATTTTCACCACCCACTTTGATGTGCAATTGACAATTTCAAAATGATAACAGGGCATGCACAAAACACAGAAAATTAACCAAAATATTCTCTAAAAAATGCACAACACAAAAAATGGATTAAATTCGTGGATAGGTAAATTTTGGCCAAATCGTTTGAAAATATTTCTTAAATCACATTGAACTCATGGTCTGTTTAAATTTTCAACGGGAAAACTTACTACAATTTTTCTCATTCCAAAATCCAAATCCTCTGTGTGTTGTTTTCTATACAGAGTGGGCCATTGAAAACGAAACAGCGGCTTGTAGGTCGGCAGAATCGAATTATATAAAACGCTCGGACGTGTCAACTACATTTTCGAGGGGTACATCGTTTGCTATGAAATTCACCCGAAATACATTTCATCCCTCGGAGCTGTGACCGCCACCCCTAAATTTTTAAATGGCAGCATATGGCAAGTGATACCTCACTTGAAAGGTATTTTCCTTCTTAATATTAAACAACAAAAATAAATTAATTCTATCGATTCGTTTTCGAGATATAGGAACTTGAAGTTGGGAAATAACTTTTTATTCACTCAATAAATTAAAATAACATCTAACAATGCAACTGTTTAAAGATAATTATCATTGTCAAGGAATTAAATGATCTAACTGTTTACCAACAAATAACATTCAATTCCGTTTCAAATTTTTATTTCATCCTCATTTACTTGATCGAAAAAAATTTAAGGTTCTTAAGTATCGATAAAAAGACCCAACATTGAGCACAAGGAAATTGGCTAGTGTTACCAATATCAGTAGAACCAGTATCCGCCGAATCCTGAAACATCATAAATTCCACCCCTACAAAATACATTTGGTACACCAATTGAATGAAGATGATTTTGATAGGCGACAGGAATTTTGTGAAATTATGACTACGAGAATAGATGCTGATGGGAATTTCCTTTTCAACATCTGCTTTTCTGATGAGTCTACATTCTTTTTGAATTCGACTGTGAATCGTCATAATTGTCGTTATTGGTCAGATGCCAATCCATACTCAAACTCCCCAAAAACTTAATGTCTGGACCAGTATTTTTGGGGACCGTTTGATTGGACCAGTATTTCTCGACGGTAACCTGACAGGAGAAACTTATTTGGAATTATTGAATGAATTTGTTTATCCACAATTAGTAGACATCATTGAAAATGACGATCGTTACCATGAAGACCACTTGATATTTCAACAAGACGGGGCACCTCCACATTATGCACGGCCTGTTAGAGGGTTTTTGGATAGAATGTTTCCTGGAAGTTGGATTGGAAGAAGAGGCTCTATAGAGTGGCCTGCCAGATCTCCAGATTTAACCCCACTCGACTGTTTCCTGTGGGGGCCACTTGAAAAACAAAATCTTTGCGACCGAACCAGAATCTCTGGAAGATTTACGAAGGAGAATTATTGAAGAATGCAGTCGAATAACGCCGGAAATGCTACGAAATGTGAGGTCTTGTTTTGAACAGAACTTGTACTATTGTATGGAAATGGGTGGTAGACAGTTTCAACATTTGGTTCATTGACAATAATAATTATTGCGACAGTTGCTTTATCAGATATTGTTTTTATTGATTGAGTGGATAAAAAGTAATTTCCCAACTTCAAGTTCTTATAACTCGGAAACGAATCAATAGAATTAATGTATTCTTGTTGTTTGATATCAAGAAGGAAAATACCTTTCAAATGAGATATCACTTGCCATATGTTGCCATTTAAAAATTTAGGGGTGGCGGGCACAGCTCCGAGGGATGAAATGCATTTCGGGTGAATTTCATCGCGAACGATGTCCCCCTAGAAAATGTAGTTGACGTGTCCGAGCGTTTTTATATAATTCGGTTCTGCCGACCTACAGAGCCGCTGTTTCGTTTTCAATGGCCGTCTCTGTATAGCTAATATATAAGTTTTCACTATGAAATAAGATATTATTACGAAACTGGGGTTCGTTTTTATTAAAATATGCTCGATTAATTTTATATCCGTTTATTCCCCTTCAAAAACACGACACATTAATACCCTCTGATAATTCTATATTCGATTGCACTGTACTTAACCAATATTCACCTTGACTTCGCTAATATGTATTACTTTGTTTCTCTGCAGAACAACGGTCGTAAACAACTTCTCGGTTGTGACAGACAATGCAGGGGCGTACTCCACGTATTTCCGTAACAATATTTTCTGTACCGGTAATAGATTACGATTAAAAATGCTCTAATTAACGGGAATAAAATCCGAGCCGCCTGCGTGGAAGTAACGTCTCCTATCCAGTAGACCGCATCCGTGCTTCTTGTTTTTCTACAAATTCCGGTACTGAACTGTTCATTGCCTTATTCGAAATCCTGACGATCATTCAATAGGAAAATATTTCATTCTAATATGCAATTACTGTATGTAGTGAGCTCAAAATCACATACATAATCATATTTACTTTTCCTTATAGGAATTGAATGTGAGGTGAGAATTCTTTTGATTGTGGATTTTGACAAGTTGTCTCTTCAATTTGAAGTCATCAAAATTATTTTTGATAAAAATGAGCTTATTAATATGATTTTGTACTAAGTAATGTCTTTTACCAGTAGAATTCACGCTACCGTTTTCCTGAAAGAAGATAGCCGGAGGAAAAGCGTTTCAGATGTTTTCTTACAATATTCATTGAAACGACTACTGTAATGTATTGTTACGGAATCAAGTACAAGTACGCACTTTTGTATACCGAAGCGACCGTTGACCTAGATTTCCAAACCAACCGTCGCAGATTCCAAGAATACTACAGTCTGGAGTGATCGGGAGAGAAAGGTCAACGAACCTATAGAAGAATGAGTCTAACCGGCGAGAGAACAGTTTATATATTGAGTGACTCATTCGTAGCATTGTGATTATTTAAGTATCAGAGTGTATTATTGTTGTGTGGTTTCAAAGTAGAATAAACGGACCGTAATTATTCAAATATTGTTCAAATACAAACGAACCCAGTTTCGTAACAGTTGGTGAGGATTTTAGTGACTATTTGGGAACAATTGATGGAGAATACGAGAAATACACCCTACACCAGTTCTCTCATCAAAAAATATAAGGGGTGTTCTATTTGAAAAAGGCGAGAAAAATTCAAATATGGTAAATTTCCATGATCCTTTAACCATATCGGATCCACTTATCATTCGATTTTGGTTTCCAAATATGCCATAATATATAAAACGTTCAATAAAAAAAAAGAATTCGACTTGCCACACTTTTCTGATCACCCTGTATATTTGAAAATATTTCCTAAAATGCAATTCGAATAAACACTCGACCGAAATCTGCCATCTTAAATTTTACCAAACATTCTTAATATGTGTCCCAAAAAAAACGGTTGCGATTTTGTACAGACAATATTCGGAAAACTCGTTCGCCATCTTGATTTTCAACCACATAACACTATTGAATTTTCATTATCGACCCACGTATGGACAAGAGATGCTAAATAAATGCTGTAACAAAACAAATTCATTCTACTTTAGCACCTTTATTTTGCATCAAAAATCTAGTCAATCCTTTTATTCTTTCAGAAATTCATCAAACCTTTTATACACTACACAAATAGATTACTGAAGAGTCAAAAATATAAAATTTCATTAATATTAATTCCAACTGAAACCATACTCTGTTTACAAGGTAACGGAAATTTATTATAAAATAATCACAATATTAAGTGTAATAACGAGTTTCATCTTCGTAGGACTGTTCACGTAGAAGACCTTCTCGATCTTCTTCCATCTGCCTCTGCAGGAATGTTAGACCATCTCCTATACTATACGAAAATATTAATCAGTTACCATTAGCACAAGTGTCGTCATTAGACACATAGAGAGCAAAAAAGAAGCACATTCAATACAATGATAGTTTATTCAGTATTGAAAAGGGTTTAAATAGTTTATAAAATTCATAAAATACAGTTTTTATTTTTCATTTGAAACATTTGGACAAAAGTCCAAATGGTTTAGATCTCGGAAAAGCAAGATGGCAACATGGTTTAAGCCCTAAAGTTTGCCAGTGTCTTGATACTATTTCAATTATTCTCAGGAGTATAATTTCCTAGAAAGCAGGTAAAAATAATGATTAAGTGCTAGGACATTGCATTTTCATTCAAGCTTCGAAATTGTGTCAGTCCTCGTCAATACTGAATAAAACTATAAAAACATAAAACAAACATAAATAGAACGTAAAGCAAACATGAATGTGAGCTACCTATGTTAATAAATTCAATAGCATGAACAGTACTGAAATTGAATGTCTTTATAGGTAGTTGATATTGAACAAATTGTCCTTTATGAGATTTCTCTATAGGCTACTACCTAAATCTAAAAAATGAAGAATAGAATGAAAACAAAATCTGGCGTAATTCAGCAAGGATTATTTGAAAATATTCTTCACACGATGAATAATAATTGACAATATCGCACCAATTTTCTGTGTTTCCAACAGGGAAAAATAAAATTTACTTTTAACAAAATATCGCGAGAATTAAAAGTGTTAAAGAATGGGATTATGTAAAACATCAGGTCACTGAAAACGAAACCAAAGAATTGTGGTAGGATATCGATATCAGTAGGTCTTAGATGTCAATAATAATTGGTTTTGCAAGAAGTAGATATAAGCAAAAAACAACAACATAATTTTCTACAAGAACAGGTCATAAAAACTGAGAAACATTTCAAAAGTCGATGTAGATTATAAACCGGATATTGTAAAACGGTACATTTTCATATAATATGAAGCTGAAATTGTGAAGGTGCGTCTGTAGTATAAATGATAGGCGACTTTTTTCAGTTGAAGCCCTTTAAAGGAATCTACTCCCTTCACTCAAAACATACACATAAATCGGATCTTGAGTTTGACATGAGTCAAACTTCTTTGCATTATCATCTTTACTATTTTTGATTCTCACTGTATTTTGTTACGGGTTAAATTTATTTTTTTTCATATGGAAACACTGGGTAGTTTGTTGCGATATGGCAATTGCTATTACTCAAAATTAAAAATCGAAAGGTCTCAAAGGACTTACTCATTTTGAACCATGTCTTTTTTTAATTAATGATAAATGTCTACTTTGGCGGATCCATGTCTATGATTTATTAATTTTCCCCCAATTATTCTAAGTAGATTTAATAGAAGGGAAATGTTATGTGGTATGATTTTTTTCATATCATTGCTGCATCAAAGTTTTTATTTACCTATTCTAGTAATCCTTTAAAAATCACATTTTTTTTTAAATATATCATTCCTCAGTGTTTTAATGAATCAAGATATTTTCCTCGGGTAAATTATAGTAATCCTTTAAAAATCAATTTTTTTTTTAAATATATCATTCCTCAGTGTTTTAATGAATCAAGATATTTTCCTCGGGTAAATTATACATTTCAGTAAAGCAAAGTTCAGATCAAATCAAGTTTCCCTTGTTATCTATTTGGTTAAATTTAAAAGCTGAGGCATGCTGATGTAGAAATGTTTCAGAGTTATACAAGGTGTCCCATTTGATTGTGAGAAAAACTACCAAATTCAAAATCATATTTAAGTTAGTATGCATACCCCTTTTGGCGAAGGTTATTTCAATCAATAAATTTGGTTACCATTTATGAATCTCTGGGATACCCTGTAGAGGTGGAACTGTGAAAAAATTAAAGATTTGGAGTGACAATAATTTGTTGTGGCCTAACTGTATTATGTTTGATACTATGTCATCCGATACTTTTCAAGGAATGACATTCAACATTATATGTCTTCGAAATCATAGAAGATCCAAGCCTCCGAAAAACATTGGTTCAACAAAGGGATGAAACAAATAGCATTTCATCGCTGGCACAAGATTCATGGAGACGAGAATATATTACGTCGAACCAAGAAACTCATGCAACGAGGCAATCAACTCATCAAAAGAGTTGTACAACATCAGAAATAGGAAGACATTTCATCACCAGTTATCTTCCTCCTCTTACCAAAGGCTATTGTATACTCACTACCACTCCGGAAGAAAAAACTAACGTACTAGCCGAAATGTTTGTCAAAAATTCCTCTCTAGAACCACAAGGAAAATCACCACCAACGAACTATCCGACGTATCCTTTTCAATTTGAATACCAATAAAGCTCTAGGACCTGACGAAATTTCAGCAATGATCCTTGAGAAATAGGCCTCCTAACTAACTAACTCCAGTCAACTGTTCACGCTAACGTAATGTCAGCAACTTTCCATCCAATTGTAAAACAGCTCTAGTACATCCCATTCCCAAAAAATAAAATAAAATTCTCCCCAAAAACCATACGCCTCTCAAACCTGTTGGAAAGAGAGATCAATATCGAGCTTGTGAGATATCTTGAACTGTCAGGTATTATTAGCGATAGGCAATGTGGTTTTCGCCACTAGAGGTCTACGTGACACATTAATGGCATGGCGAATCTTTTGCTGTAGCCTTAGAAATCTTCAAAGCTTTCTATAGAGTTTGTCACCAGGGTCTCACGTTCTAAATTTATGGCCTACCTCCTCAAGGATGCGTTTGGCCATCTAGTTTCCTTGCGATAAATGTTGTAGATGGAGATCGTCCAACACTTTCCCCATTAATGAAGGCGTTCCTCAAAGCTCAATTCTGACAGCTCCACTTTTGTTTTTGTTATTCTGTGACATTTCTTTGTACGCCTACAGAGGTGTATTGGCGAAGTGCACAAAATGTCGAAGTGTGGCTATTTTCACTTGGCATAACATAGTTGATTCTTGAGAGAACCGTCAAAGATATTTAATATCAATGTCACGTTATACGCGACAATATATAATCAGGTTTTATTAATCACCAAATACAAAGTAGGTATTGAATGAGTTAACATCCAGAAATATATAACCTCAAAAGCTTTTACACGTGAATTAGCTTACAAAAAAAATACCTTGCACTATCGAAAATGCAAATCAGTCACACAGTTTCGTTTGAATGATTTATTTTAGGTGCAGAACATTTTTTTTTTGTTTTTAGCTAGTGTAAGTTTCCTTTGTTAACATTTTGGTGCTTGTTTGGAGTTTCTATTAAAATACATTATTTCTATGTTTTTTTTTCATTTCATCCCAGTGCGTATTTAGAATTTATAATATCTAAAACAGTTTGGAGACCTACAGTCATAGAAATGAATATATAATTCTAGTTTATGATGCATTATTTCACAAGTGCTTTAGTCGTGACATTTTTCAACTACACAATATAAATGGTTTTGAAATAAAATACATCAACCTAGTCATTATAAAATAAGTATGAATCGCTTTAGAACTGAAGATTCCACGAAGTATTTCTTGTGCTGATACAATTAAAAAGAGTTCTCGCATTTCCGCAAATAACTTTTTGTATATTTTTTTATTAAAGTTTTGTTTATTCGATTATTGAGGGGAAATCCCAATTTCCATTGCATTTAATGCTCTCTTCAATATAGCTACTTCAATAATAAATAAAAGCGTGACTATATTAAAAAAAAATACATTTTCAACGCAAAATTGAAAATATTTGAATTCTGATTATTTCAGTAGCGTTGAAGATATATTTGTTTTAAATTTAGTAAAAAAATATTGCAATATAAATATCGAAAGTTTCTTTATCTGCTACATCTCCCTAAGAAAAAATGTTATAGTTCCATCAGGAAAGTCGAATCCATTTTTAGGAGGAATCCTCATTCACAGTTTGGCCACATAACAAAGGACATCCTCTCTTCTGAATCCCCAAAGTGTGGATTATTTGCAGTGGTACAAAAATGTTAAAAAATCTTCTGAAATAGAATGTGATATCTTAAGATGTTACAATTAATTACAAAAAGCTTCGGAATGTGATCTCTAAAAATGTTGTCTGAGGCTGTTGGATTCCATCCAGGAAAAAGCAGTACATTTGGTTGACGAAGCCACCTTCAACTACTCTGGAACATCGCTAAAAAGTGGGCAACATCTTTCTGTTTCACATGTACTTTCATGGCTGATGTTCCACCTTGAGCAATTTCCGTTCGACAAACTCAACACACCTTTACATTGTTAATTTTGGAATTCACTGTGCTATTTCCGTATATTTTCCTTGTCTGGTATATTTAAAAATCGATATCCTGAGGTAGAAATTCGAGTAATAGGTTGCTGATCATTTGTAAGAGACGATGGAACTGAATTGGAAGTATTTACTATTATTAGTCGTTTCAATAATTTCCTTTGTATATATGTAACTACTGTAAAATATATATTCCAGGTTCTAGTTCATTTTATTTATTCATAGATTTTCTATAGAATATTTTATGTTGACTTGAAAAACATTCTTGTTTTCTTTGTAACCAAAAAAACCAGTCTTCAAAATATCAAGGGAAACCAACTTGTGGTCCACAAAATAACATATTTATTATAGAGGGGTTGATTGCAAATATTTCTATCTCAAAAACTGTTAGTAGAAATAGACGAAAGTTATGTATTTTTGGGAACAACAAAATGTTGAGAAGTATGAAATATCTTATAGGCTGTTTTTTTTTCGAAATAATTGAAAGAAAAAAATATGAATGCAATTATTATTTTTTATTGATGTTTCCTCTCTTTAGAGGCACCCATCTATCAAATATTAGAAATACTAAAAAATAAGTCTTATTATGAAACGAAGGTACGTACCTTTTGTAGCATCCACTTACATCTTCTATCTTGGGATGCTTAAAATTTTATTTATATATATATACAGTGCTTTTCTTTAATGCCCCCCCTTTTATTCAACTAAAAAAATTGAAACCTGGGATAATGAAATGGATGCATGAATACTATATTTTGGAGTAAAATTGACAGATGAAACTTTCAAGATGGCGACTGGGCGCCACCTGGAAAAAAAAAAAATCTTGTGAAACATCCTTTTGAAGCTCCTGACGAATACTTCACAACCCTAGAATATAAAGTCAATATCTTCACCTACTACAAAATGGCGGAACATTTAATAATTACCTGAATACAAACACATTAATATCGACACATCTAGAAATATTTGTTTTGCTCTGCCATATGGCAATCCCAACAACCCGATAAGGTTTGATAGGTTATTTTTTGTTCAAACAAAAAATGACAAGAAATGTCAGTACGACAACGAACATCATTGTTCAGTTAAAATATTCTCATTTAGTTTTCGGTTTCAAAATAGGTACCACGTGAACTATCTCTAAAATGGTCAATTCACGTCCATTAGAAGAAAAAATCGAAGCGATTTTTATTTACGGTGCGACGCGTAACTTTCACGAAACCGAAATAATTTTTAATGATCGTTTCCCGAATCGTCCTATCTGTAGAAAGTATTTAAGTTAAGGGAACTTGTAACCAAATGTACAACTACCGGTAGTGTACAGAACAAAAAGCCCCCAGGTCATCCGTCCATTCCGGAAGAACAGCAAGTTCAAATAATTGGTGAGATGATAGTAAATCCTCAACAGTCTACTTCCTCCATCGCGAATGTTTGTGAGGAGTGTCCTTCTACTGTGTGGAGAATTTTGAAGAGGAATAAGTATCATCCATACAAAATCAAAATGGTACACCAGTTAACTGAAGATGACCCTGATTGAAGAACAGAATTCTGCGAAATTATGACGGAAACCATTGCAAGGCATCCTACCTATCTCCACAATATTTGTTTCAGTGACGAATCTACATTTTATCTCAACGGCAAGGTTCACAGACAAAATTGCCGTTATTGGAGTGACACCGACCCTCACATTTTCCGGGAAACTCATACTCAATATCCAGAAAAAATTAACGTCTGGGCAGGAATATTGGGAAACCATATTGTAGGACCTCTAGTCATTGAACAAAATTCAACAGGGGAACTGTATTTGAATATGCTGGAAAATACTGTTGACCCTCTAATCACCGAAATCGTCGAAGCGAATCCTCATGAATTCGATATGGATATTGTATTCCAACAAGATGGATCACCACCACATTACTACGGACAAGTAAGAAACTATTTGGATAATACTTTCCCCGGTCGTTGGATTGGCCGTCGAAGTCCTACGGAATGGCCAGCCCGCTCGCCAGATTTGACACCTGTAGACTTTTTTATGGGGCTATTTGAAGCAAAAGGTGTACGAAACTGAACCTGCTTCAATATTGGATATACGGCAGAGAATAATAAATATTTGTAGAAATATCGACGTTACTGTGTTCGAAAATGTTCGGCGTGAAATATCGGATAGGCTGTTCTTATGTCAAGCAGTTCAAGGCAACCATTTCGAGCAACTTCTGAACTGAACTCAGCTTCTTTCCTCAAATTATGAAGTTAAACGTCGATGTATTCAGGTAATTATTAAATGTTCCGCCATTTTGTAGTAGGTGAAGATATTGATTTTATATTCTAGGGTTGTGAAGTATTCGTCAGGAGCTTCAAAAGGATGTGTCACAAGACCCCCCTTTCAATTTTTATTTTTTTTCCAGGTGGCGCCCAGTCGCCATCTTGAAAGTTTCATCTGTCAATTTTACTCCAAAATATAGTATTTATGCATCAATTTCATTATCTCAGGTTTCAATTTTTTTAGTTGACCCGTTCAAAAAATAAAAGTGGGGCATTAAAGAAAAGCACTGTATATATATGATGCAGAACTCGTAAAACTATGAGATTTTATGAAAATCACCTATATAAAAGTTGTAAAATATCTAGGGTACAAAATTTACCAATAAAAAGTGTTGTATTACAGCTCTGGTACGTTCACAGTTATCACCGCTCGATTCATGTGTCTTGCTCGGCTCAGCTGTACTAACTCTCTGTCAAGTGCTTTCACGTTAACATGTCTATTATGAAAATAATTCACATTTCGTTTAATTGTGGCTTCGTCGGTGGTCAACAATATTTTGTAAAACTGTCGTTATTACGATGAGCCACTGACAATATTTAACTCTTGCAATGGTATGTATAAAACTATTCCTGTCTCAGCATCTTCCATACTTTACCATTAACTTTACTTTCTATGCTCGTTGTTGGGTTGTTCTCGGCAATGTTTAATGTTTCTTTTTGAATTCCAGCCATTTTTGGTCGTACAGGCGCTTGCAAATGTTGTTACACATTCAAAAACATCCCGATTATTTATCAGCGGAAATCTTTCGACGTTCATTGTTTTCATAAACGTGTTTGTTTAAAAAATGAACATACAGAACCAAAAACAACAAATGATATACATGCCAGATCGCTCAGATGATTAGCTGGAGGATGATAACGTTATTTTGTAACTTTTATATTGTTTTTTTTTTAAATCGCATATGTTTACAAGCTCTATGCCCTGTTGAGAAAAATGCATCAACCACCTGTATAGAAAGAAATCACTTCAACCATTTTTGAAAGAAAGCGCAGTTTTTCTCCTCATATAACTGATCTTTCGGGCCCTGATTAGATACAAAAATATACTAAACATAAGTTGATATATAAAATTTAAAAAGATTTTGATGCAAAATTATTTATTTAAAAGTTAATAACTGAAGAGATGTGAGAAAATGGATTTTGCTTTTCATTGCTAATGTTCCATTTGGATTCCTAGATCAGTCAGTAATTTCAAAATTAAATAAAATTCTAACAGTTTTGGATTCAAGTCTTGATAAAAAATAACATTTCCAGTAATTGCAGATTTTGGGGGGGATAAAGCAAAATTTCGACAAAATGCATTATTAATCCTTTTTCAGGCAGTTTTCAAAATAGGTTTATTGGTTTCCGCCCTGTTCTTCCCACTGCTCCAGAGTTTCAAAACTTTTGGAAATATTGTTCAATTTTGAAATAATATTGTCAATAATGACTGGCCTATTAACCAAGTGCGTAAGGAACAACAAGTAATTAAGTCCGCGTATTATTTATTTCTTCTAGATTAGGTATTTATGGCCGCAAAAAATCAAAGAATTGGCCGAGTATCAAACATTTATGCAGACTTTATAGAGAGCGAATAACTTGTTAACTGATCAATATTCAAAAATATCCGAGGGAAAAGTCTACAAAATGATTTGGCAAAATCAATCAGTAGTGAATTGAAAAATCCACGATAAAAATTAAGTAATTTTTTGTGAATGTCTAACAGAAAACAACTACTTCCCCGGCTAAAGCCAAGCTAGTCATAGAACTATATCTGATAGATATTCACAGAAAAATATTTCTATTCAATTGAGAATGTTTCCCTTTTCAACATGAATACCCCACAAGAGGTTATCTTGAACGATGGAAAATAGTGACTAAGGTTTATCTTTCAGTCGCAGATGATTCCACATCAGATTTTATGAACATCCAGTTCATATTTTCAAACAAATCAATATGTTCTTGTTTTGTGTCCACTGGCCAAATTAACTCATATTTCGAAATAATTTCCTGTACGTACAACAATTTCCAATTCAGTGCTGTCACCGTCAAAAAAGAGGACATTTTGAAATTTATGGCTTCTAAAATTTGAATATTCCCCAAATGGCCACAAAGGAGGTATTACTAAAAATTATTAAAAATCAAAATTTCGAAAAAGAATGTCATTGACGAACTTTGTAAAAATGCTGGTCATACACTGCTGAGATTACCTCCTTATCATTGTGTTTGGGCATTAATAAAAAAATAAATTAAGAAAATCCAATCAATGTCAAAATCTAAGCGGCGAAGTAGTAGAAAACGTTAGGAGGATCTTAAGTGAGGAATATAAAGATGTTTGGGCAGAATGCATTTCACACGTGATTTCAAAAGAATGTGAATATTCCCTTTTGCCATCCATTTAACTCATAATCATAAACCTGAATGATTCGGAGGATTGTCCTTATGATTAGAAATGCGTTTCATTTTCCACGTATATTGGATTTGCTTGTTGTCTCTCTCTCTGTCTCAAATGCTAAAGTCCGTTTTATTCACAGGCTTATTGAGCTTAATAAAAACTACGTGGGACTATTAAAAACTATGATAATTTAAACCAGTTCAAAAAGCTTTTGATTTTTTTTTATAATTTCATTTAATTAGGTTTAGTTTCTCTATATATAATATTTGTAACAAATTGTGATTGCCAACTGTTGAAATTTTTATGTAGCACTGATGCTAAAAAACACATTTTTATTATTCTTCAGAACACTGAATAAACAGTGATGCTTATTATTTTTTATTCTACACTTTCCTGATACTTTTTATATCTTAGATGGCTTAGTGATAACATCTGCCGGTCCCATGTCCGGAAAAAGATAATAATTTGATGCGAAATCGCAGACTCGATTTCATAGATGTTGAGCTCGATAAAGAAGCTCTGAAACACCAGAGGATTCAGTTAAAATTGCCGGTTGAGGGAAGTGTGCAGAGTCAGAGAATCAGGCCGACGTTAAATAATTATAAAATTGGTTTTCTTGGTTCTCAGAGTGCATTCATACATCCGGTGTGCTAAAAAATGCTAATTTTATCCTTTTTACTGAATTTTTGATGTTTTTTATTCATATTATTGTCTGTGTATTAATATTTATTGTTTTTTCATGCATAAATGACCAAAAAAAATTAACTGGGATCACAATAGTCATCTTTGCACCGCCATTTTCAATTTCCACTAAAAATCGGCATCAGTGGGGATAAAATCATCCGCCACCTTGAATATTCATTAAATGGAAGTGTCTATGTTCAAATAGTTAATCGGATAAGTGGCAGTGGATGAAAATTGACTTAGATTGTCTAATTCATATATTTCAAAACGACGTTTTAGTAGAAGATACCACTAGTAACAAATTTGAATTGGGCACAAGTATTCTAGTGAGAAGCTGGGATGTGATTTTTTTTAATGTAATCGAAAGAATTGCTCGTTTTTTATTTTTATGTACAAAAAGAAATGTGAAATGGAGAAGTAGAAAGCCAAAGAAAAGCTTATTTGAAGAAAATAACTATTTTTTCATATTGAATGAACTTTTTGTTTTCAAAAAAACTGTGCATATTAGAATCGATGAAGCCATTGTATAAGGAAACACGTGTCTTGGTTTTGCAAACCCAATTTCGTGAAGTGTCTAATGTTTAGTTTAATATTGATTTTCATCAAGTATGGGCCATGTCAATTCAAAATTATATGAAAAAAAATTGAGCTATTTCGTAATATTAAAGAGAAAACAATTAGTATGCAAACGCTGGTCGTTGAATTACTTCTGATAGATATATATATATATATATATATATATATATATATATATTTAGAATTCTTCCACAATATCTGTCAGATATAGTACTGGCCAATCAATTTTTCCCAATTTTCAATCGAAAATGTTTCCCTTTTTAAATGAATACCTAAGTATATCTTTCAGTCACAGATGATTTCCCATCTGATTTCATGTCATATTTTCCAAGAAATTATAATATTTTGTGTTGGAATGTGTATTTTAGGGAGGGCGGTACAGAAAAAATAGTTTTCAGCCCTAGCTTGTGGAGTATAAAATAAAACGTTTGACAAAAACTCTTCTAAAGTAAAAAAACCTTGCAAGATTATTGTGTCATGAACATTGAAGTGAAATCATAGTTAAAATTATGGAGTTTAGCATCCGAAGAAATTGGGTAAGGGGTTGAGTCAGCAAAAAATATTCTTTTTTTTCAAGAGAGCCACCCAGTACACATATCTGTCTGCCATTCAGACATTCTATAACAGTTCAACGAAAAATAAAACAATCACTACTGCAAATTCGTCAAAAATGTTTATTGCAATAAATTAAAAATTCACAGTGGCAACCAGTCTTAAAACACACTACTAATGGAAAAAGTTAATGTGTTAAATATTTGGCGTAACTAAGGAAGTGGAAAACAAAACAAAGAATTGCGTTAGCTACTAGCGTTAAACGATGTTATTTCTAACCTGTTCTGGGTGTTGTCCATAGAATGATAAGAACCCTGCTGAGAATGCTGGTGGCGCGAGTGTACAGGATACTCTACACCGTCACCCAAACTACAAAATTCACAAAAAATGTTTGTTACATAAATGGCTAAATAATAAAAACATGTGTTTGTGTATAGCTGGCAAAACAAAATTTCAGACAAAAATATGTGGTGATTTATTTGGATCAAATTTGTTCCCTTATATATTTCCCTAATTTATTCATATACCACTCAAATAAAATTGCAACAATGTTTTCCAATAACAGAGTCTATACCGGGTGACACAGGATATCGGGCCACCCCTGTAACTTCTGCACTCGTGAACAGATTTTTCTTAAATTTGGTACAGTTATATAAGCAACCATTTCGGATTTGTTCACATTACAATCCAATATGGCGGACTTCCGGTTTTTCTGGAAATGCCAGTAACTTTGTTTTTTCAAATAGAACACCCTGTATATTTTTACATATTCAAGTTCAACAGGTCAAAACAAGTCCAAACCTTATGCCAAATGTCATTTTTTTAAAACAATTGAAATTAAAATTGTTTTTTTATTTTACCTCGTGGATAAATGAGATTTGGTCGAAGCTATTCACAATGAGTCGCAAATAACAGAAAAACTCAATTTTTTCTGAAAAATTATTATTTGTGTCATTTATTGATGAATCAATTCAGTCACATCACATTTTGATCAAAAATTTTTTTTTTCAAAGGAAACCCCTATGTCTCTCTAGAACATTCATTAAGGAAAAAAATGACATATCATTTTTGTATTTCGGTGCAGTAACAAATTTTATACATTCAAAAATCTACAACTAGTTCTTGAGTTTCCTTCCTTTGTAAGCTGTGGAAAACAAAAGTTCTGAATCTTGTCAACTAATTGTGTTTCGCTGTCATCTTTCATCTCAACTCTCGAAAATTAGTTAACTTCCGAGAATTAGTTTAGTAGAAATGTAAAATCAAAATTATAGGTTCACAAGAAGTGAACAGGTTGATATGTTATTAATTTACGGAGAATGTCTTTAAAACAGTGTCGGCGCTTGTCAGTTATACGCTGAACGATACCCACACAGAAAAGAACCCAACAATGGAGAAGATGATCGTAAGTGAGGAGGCAGAAATCAACGTTTTGCTTATGTTGATTTTGAACCAACCGCTTCGACGAGGGAATTGGAATACCAATGCAATATAAGTTGAGAAAACGCTAGAAGAATTAAAAAAAAACACCATTATCGTGCTTATAAGTATAACTTACACAATTAGTTGACAAGATTCAGAAATGTTGTTTTCCACAGCTTACTAAGTTGAAAAATTATTCGAACTGCAAGGAAACTCATGAACTAGTTGTAGATTTTTGAATTTATACAATTTGTTACTGCACCGAAATACAAAAATGATATGTAATTTTTTTCCTTAATGTATGTTCTAGAGACAGGTGGGTGGCCCATAGAGGGTCCATTTGGAAAAAAAATAATTTTTGAACAAAATGTGATGTGACTGACTTGATTAACCAGTAAGTGACACAAAAAATAATTTTTCAGAAAAAATTAAGTTTTTCTGTTATTTGCGACTCATTGTGAATAGCTTCGACCAAATCTCATTTATCCACGAGGTAAAATAAAAAAACAATTTTAATTTCAATTGTTTGAAAAAAAAATGACTTTTGACATAAGGTTTGGACTTGTTTTGACCTGTTGAACTTGAATATGTAAAAATATACAGGGTGTTCCATTTGAAAAAACAAAGGTACTGGCATTTCCAGAAAAACCGGAAGTCCGCCAAGTTGGATTGTAATGTGATCAAATCCGAAATGGTTGCTTATATAACTGTACCAAATTTCAGAAAAATCCGTTCACGAATGCAGAAGTTACAGGGGTGGCCCGATATCCTGTGTCACCCGGTATAACTCAATTCCTTCTAGATATTTTTCATTTTACAACCAAGAAAATTCGTAAAATTTAAAATTTCATAAAGCTTAAAAATACCGAGCTAAAATGATTCAATGTCTTGAACATGTGTCGCAATCCCGACTAAGTTTCTTAAAAACGTATTTCTTCAAGTGAGTATACAGGGTGTAAACTAACCTGGTGCACTAAAAAAATAAAAATATGTTTCCTTTGAATTATTTACGATGTCCTTAATAAGCCAGAAAAAATATGTATTACACGACGACCAAGTTCTATAACCTCCACCCTCATAGTGTCAATGTCCGGAATGCTCGCTGGCCAGTGATTTTGGCTAAATTGTGAATATACCATTTGTATTTACGTATTGCCTGCCGAACACGAAACAGAGGGCAAAACGCGGCCCTGTCAAATACTTTCAAAGGAAGAAGGGATATCATTTTTTAGCGCTATTTTCGGCTACTGAAAACACTTAAAATTCGCATTTTTTTTCAACCAATATACCACACAACCGAAATAATGTGTTTATCTCACGTAAAACTGCTGGTTTCCAATATTTTTCTCAATGGAAACACATCATTGTTAAAGATTATGTCATAGGTTCTTTCGATTGCAAAAAAAAGTGTAGTGTAGTAATAAAACAAATGTGGAATATCTCCTATAATGTGTTGAAAAAAGAGACAGAGATTGTTACACATCGCTGCAAACGAAA
This sequence comes from Gonioctena quinquepunctata, assembly GCA_018342105.1. Classification (NCBI taxonomy): domain Eukaryota; kingdom Metazoa; phylum Arthropoda; class Insecta; order Coleoptera; family Chrysomelidae; genus Gonioctena; species Gonioctena quinquepunctata. The sequence goes on along the minus strand of JAFIRS010001441.1, from coordinate 287,641 downwards.
TACATTTTTACGATGTTGCCAGCCTTACCTGGGACATGTTTTCTTGATCAATATTGTAACATAATTGAAATTGTCGTTTTGTTGACACATTTGCCTACTTATCCAGAAACCAATGAAAATGAAGTAACAACTTGGCTACAGCAATCTCAAATTTAATAATGAAAAATTTGTATATGAGTACTATAAATTCGTGGTGTATTTTACATTATGTAAAATGCTGAAGAAAAAAAAATTGTAGGCCATTGTATGGGGTAGGAAAGGCTGCCAGGCGATCCTGAAACTATTTTGCTTTGAAAAGGGTATTTATTGAATTATTTTAACAATGCTGAATTATTGAAAGAACTGTTCATTACATTATTTGAGAAATGCAATGAAAAAATATCTCCTTATTCCTTTGATTTTTCTAAACAAGGAAAAAAATATAGGTTCAAAATACCCATGGAACAGTTTGGTGTTTGGTAGTAAGAACAAACTTCAGCGAACCGACATTTGACATGAATATCAGGATATTTCAATAATCGTTATTTGTGTTTTAATTTTGATGGTATAATTGTGGTTTTTGACCATCATATTTAATTATAACTTCGAAATAATGTATTTTATCAATGATTCACAACTTGTCTAATGTCATCCATATGGAGTTTGCGACGCAAACACTTACCCCAAGAATGTTCAAATTACTTCTCATGCACATCACGTACTATTTTCTGATTGGTTGCTAAGTAAACAAGGAAAAAAACGTCAGAAAATGTAAAATTACGTTTAGCTGAACTGCTGAAATAAATCCAGCAGAAAATAAAGCACTTTTCAAAGTGTTCTAAAGTATGCTGACGTTATATACGGGTTCTAACTTTATCTACTAATTTGGATATAACAAGGTTCGTTCATTTAAATTATTGAAAAATTGACGCTATTGAATACGTATCGCCGGTAGCCTGCAACGATTATCAGACTCTCTATATTTCTCAAACAATCAGTTCAAAATTCCACAAATTATTGCAACCGGCAATTTGTAAAAAAATTTATTGTTAAAATGGCATTATACACCCGTCATTCACGGGAGTGCAACAAGTCTACACCCTGTATAAATAATAATCACACCAAATTTTATGTCTTGAAATCATTTATAAAGGCAAAACTAAAAAAATCCAAGTGTACATAATAAGGAATTTTTAGATTTCATTTTTATTCATAGTATAAAAGACAATGTTCCTTTTTATTGGAATATGATTCCAAAAATGGTTCTCTTAATTATGATTACAGTTCGTACACAATTTTATTTTCCCCCTTGAAAATTCGTGAATTTCACCTGCACATCTTATGCAGACAGAGATGCTATTTATTGGGAAAAAAAGGAAAACACACATTGAAAATTGTGGAAAAAGTATTACCAGTAATAGATTTTTTTTTAAATACATCAGCTAAATTTCAGTTAAATATCTCAGAAATATATTCTTCTCAGTCATTTAATGAAAACACTTGATCTCAGTATGCGGATCAGTTAGCTCAAAACCTTTGAGAAACATACATTGGCATAATACGCATGGAATCTTCACTCGTAGAAACGATCCATGTCTATGCTGTGGCTCAGTCAGCTGTTGCTCTGTACCTCGTTGGGAGGTTTGGATTTAGAAAAATTCAATAAATTACTTCGGATTACAGTATATTTTTGCAGAGGCTTTCCCACGAGTAAACTATTGTATTTTCCGCATGTTGAGCAAAATCACCCTGTATATATTTCTTCGTAGATATTCGCGGATGTAATGTGTTCAACTGCTTTATCCGGTTGGTTTCTCTGCGCGTATTGTGGAATTGGTCCTCAAAAGGTCCGAGATTTCGACATCACCCTAGGGGTCATTCCATGTTCAATTTTACGCCGCCTTATCAGACTTCATTGAAATCGGGGAAACTATGACACTATTAGTTGCAAAATTACAGGTCTCTGAGGTTTCATTTGTATTTTTAAAGTCGTGAAACTAGTATATTTTAAGTTGGAATTGTAGCTCACCTGTTTGAGTTAAGGGGAGGTGGGTGATATGCCGTCATTTCCAGCATTTTTCATGAGCATTATCTTATATCAAACACAAATTGCCTTTCAAAGAGAAAAAACAGTCGAATAGATATACATGGTGTAATCTAACATTTGGCACACCCGTGTATGAAACATTAAAAAAAAAAAAAACTCATATTTTTCCAAATTTTGGGAACCGCGAAGTTTTGGTAGGGGTAATACATTTTTTTTTCTGGCTCATTGAGCACTTATCGTAAAATCTGTTTATTTTTATGGACTATCAACTGTTAACGGTTCTGCAAAAGGTTAGATTACACCCTGTATATTTATATATATATATATATATATATATATAATCTAACTTCTTGCACACTCGTGAATGACTTGTGCATTATTTTATTTATTTATTTAACTGTATCGTATCCTATTGTTTTATACATCTACATATTAAATTTATCATAATTCTTGACTTATCCAATACCATGTACCTGGTTTTTTATGGATCAATAAAGTACTATTCTATTCTATTCTATTCTATAACGAATTACAGTGGTTAAAAAATCGAAAATAAAAATTCGTCCAAATTTTGGGAACTGCGAAACAGCAAAATTTTTGTAGGCAATAAATATTTTTTCTGTCTTATTAAGGACTAATCGTAAAAATGCCAAAGGAAAATTTTGTTTATTTTTTATGGACTATCAACTATTAGCGGTTGTGCAAGAAGTTAGATTACACCCTGTATATACAGTGTCCGCCATAGAGTTATACATATAGAAAACTTTTTTATTTCTGATTTCTCAGAAAATTTTATTTCTGTAAAAAGTTGGTGCATTGTTCAAATTGTACAATGGATTTTCATTTCAATAAGCGAAAAATTGTGAAAATCTGAAAATGGGCCAAGATCAAACTATCTTTATTTTCCAAGATATCGAATTTTTTAAAGGAAATAGTAACAGTGAATGGCAATATCTACCCAGATCAGAAATTTCAAGAAGAAAGGACAATATTTATATTTTTCATAATTTAGTGCCCTATTTTCTTCGGAAGATAAAAACATAACAATTTCAGTTCGTAAATCGATAAACGGTGACATGCTTTACCCATCAACACCAGCACGGTGATGGAGTGTGGAAAAATATCCATCAGAATAATAGAAAGTATTTTTTCATTCAAAATCTACAACTTTTCTGTATCCATGATATTTAATCTCATTTTATTGCATAATATCTTATATTTTTTGGCAAGAATATGTCCTAAATACTGAAGATAGCAACATACCATGAAAGAAACATTTTTTGTAAAGCATTGACTCTCCTTTTTCACATCACCAACAAATAAATTTGAAATTATCAGTCGAAGCGTGCTAAGAAAAACAAGTGTGCCATGAGAAAAGAACAAATTTATTTTATTAATTGATAACAGGTGATGTGTATTTATTAAACTTTTTCGTACACACATTTTTATTAAAAATTTGCTGGTACTACTAACTACTAAGAGAGCTAATACTCCTACCATTACTGAATTATACAAACAATATAAACAACTTAATTAATGTTATTTATTTTGTTTGTACAGGTGTATAATTATTGAATAACGGAAGGAGTATTAGCCCTCGGAAGGAGTATTAGCCCTCGTAATAGTTGTTTCAATAATACTAGCAAATTTTTCATAAAAAAAATTTTTGCGAAGCAGTTATAAATACAAAGAATAACTATGAATTCTAAAGCATTGGAATTGCGTTTTCTTTTTAGTTATTAACGAATTTCACTGAAAAATGGAAAACATATTCCTCAAGTCAGCTGACTACAAATACATACAATAGCTGTATGTTGGTCAAATATCCATCCATGATACAGACTTCTGTCTTGTATAACATATTAACGAATTGCAAATAAACAAAAAATAAATTACAAATCTAACATTAAAACAAACATCAAACAACTTAAATCACTACATTTCTGTGTGTTGTCTATTTCTCAATAATGCACGTAATTATCTTATTGAATTCGATATGAAACGTAGAAGAATCTCTCCTATGACTTCTCTGATCTTTTGCTCTAAAACGTCATTTTGAAATCGCCCCAAAATCATAAATCAAGTGGGGTTAGATCTGGAGACCTTGTAGACATTTTTCAACCGTCCGCCTATCCAATTTTCCCCAAACTTGTTATTAAGCCAGATAGTAATTTCCTGAGTACTATGGATGGATGCTCCATCTTGCATGAACCAAAATTGTTCTCTTTGATTAGAGGGCAAGTCATCCAGCCAAATTCAAGTTCTGCCTAAAAAAGAACGGTCCCAATAAATTTATTACTTCGGAGAATCCAATACAAACGTTCGTCTTAAAACAGTATTGATCTCGACACTCAATGGTAAATCGTGAGTTTACATCAGCCCACCACCTTCAGTTTTAAGAAAATATAGTTCCATTAGAAAGGAAAGTGGCTTCGTCAGAGAAAAAAATATGCTTCGGAAAACTAGGGCTATCTTCAATGTGCCCCTGCAACCACATGCAAAAATCAAATCTTGTATCAAATCCCTTTCTTGAAGTATTCTGATGAATTTGGGTTTCTATGGTCTTAAACCGTTCTTTTTCAGTGTCTTTCTAAGCATAGTAGATGAGTACATGAAATAGCTGTAACTTGAGAAAGATTACTCACAGCAGTGTTGGGGTTTTCAACTACATGCATAAGAACATTTGTGACTTCGTCTTCACCAGTTACCGGACGTGGACATTCTTGACTTGAATTGGTTTTCAACTCTACCAGTGGATCTGAATTTATGTACCACTTTGGCCACCGTTGCATGTGAATTTCATCTTTCGGCATACCTTTCATTAAATTTACGGGCAACTTCTCCAGTTGTTTTGTAATCATCATAAAATAAAAGAACTGATTCAATTTCTACACTAATTATAAACTTGATTGGCACGATGACAGATAAAATAACAATAAATAATATTGTAATGACCACAATAAGCCCTTTGGTTTTTTCCATGGCAGACTTGTTTATTTTGGAGAAAAAATGCATTACCTATTGAACTAAATATTTGAAAGTAACCAAATTATTTGTCTACTTTGATTCACTAATCTGAGATATCTTGCCAATGAATGGAAGAATTTACGTAATAATGAGATACATTATCACCCCAACACTGTGCTGGTGTTGATGGATGGGTCAAATATGTCATCCTTTATCGATTTACGAACTGAAATTATTGTTTTTATCTTCAGGATGAAATTAAGGCACTAAATTATGAAAAATATAATTATTGTCCTTTCTTCTTGAAATTTTAGAACTGGGTAGATAATGTCATTATCTGTAACATTTTCGTTTTCAAAATTTTTGTTTTGCCTTGGCCCATTTTCAGATATTTTCAATACATGCTATCGGGTTCTTTCTCGTCGCTTCCGACATAAACAACGGCAGTGGTGTAGTGAATTCGTAACACTGACCCCCTCCCTCTGATTTTGATCATGATCGTAATTTTTAACAAGCTGACCCTCAGTTTATCTGCATAGTCGTGTACTTCTACATCTTGGGTGCTTGGTGACCCGAACATCAAGTCACAGGGCAATTGAGGTTCCCTTCCGAAGATAATGCTAGCCGGAGTAATCTTGGTTGAATCATGGACGGCTACTCTGTATGCAATCAGAAGTAGTGGAAGGCGTCTGTCCCAGTCCTTTTGATCTTTTTCTACAAAATTGAAAAGGTGTTTTTCCATAGTTCGATTGAATCTTTCAACCATGCCATCCGACTGGGGGGTGAAGCGCAGTCGTTCCGGTCTTGCTGGTACCCATCAGCTCACAATCTTTCTTGAATAGCTTCGACTCGAAATTCCTCCCTTGGTCGTAATGTAACTCCATTGATACACCGAATCTTGAGAACATGTTGTCCACCAATCACCTTGCTATTTTGGATGCCTCCTGGTGTTGACATAGTCCCATTTACTGACATAGTCCATGGCAACAAGGATGTATTTGTTACCATCATTGGTCACAGGAAATGGGCACAGCTTCATCAATGGCAATCCTTTCGAATGGTTCCCCTATGTTTTATTTCTTCATTTCACCCCTGGACCTTGTTTTGCAGCGCCGCACTCTGGACATCTTCGCACCAGCTTTCTACATCATCTCGACATTGAACCCAGTAGAACCTCTGCCTAATCTTGACAGAGTCTTATCGACTCCCAGATGTCCTTCTGATTTTCCTTCACGAATTTCATTCTAGACTTCACTTATTCTCTTCCTGGGCAAAACCACTTGTGAAATTGACGACCTCCCATCAGCTGACTCCCATACCCGTTTGAGTAGTCCATTTTCCACAACCAGGGAATCCCAATGTGCCCATATTGCTTTGAAGATGGGATCTCTGTCAGAAGCATATCTCCAGGAGAGTCTGCCAGTTCCGGCAAGTGGTCTTATTCTGTCTGGTTCTAGGATACCGCTGTGAAACAGGAAAACTGACATACCAGTGTCTATAGGGCATATGACGTATCTTTGGTTCACCTTTCCTCTGATGGTCAAACTATCGGTAGTTATTCTCATACTGTTGACGTGGAACACCCTGAAGGCTACGTTTCCTATTGATTGGTTAGTGGTGCTGCTATTCCTAGGTTCCAAGTTTCCTAGTAATTTACTGAACATCTGCTTTCTGCTGTCCTTTGTGTCTCTTCATGAGGTGGCTCTTCAATCGATACCGCTCTCACTTTCGGCCTTGAGGTGTTGAAAGCCGCTTTCACTTCCAAGGAACGAACTAGAGCTTCACTACATTTCTTGAATCGTGTGAATCTTAGGGTCTTTTGTATTTCTATACCTCTCAATTCATTAATAAATATCTGCACCGCCAACTGTTCTTTGAAATCCTCCGGAGCATCTGTGTAGGCAAGCTGGATAAATCTCTGCACTCCTGCTTCAAACTCCTGCAATACACGATTTCTGCACACGTGTTTTCAACTGTGCCCTTATATAGAGATTTCTTTAGTTCCAGAAATTTTCCCCACCTGTTTCTCGATGCTTCGAAAGGTCGGTGTGTCACAACTACCTGCTCTCGGGGTTTTTTCCGTCGCTTCCGACATAAATAACGGCAGTCTCTCATTATAGTTTTTTAAGCACACCACTGGATTCACGAGGTTTCAAAATGGTTTATATCAATAAAAAAGTTGCGAGGATATAATTTTTTTAAAATCTGGCGATTAATGATCCCACGAATTCAGTTATAGATAAATTAATTCCTAGATTCACAAAGTCTCGGAATAAAATTAACCAACATTTCAAATAATTTTATTCATAAAAAAGGTATGGGAGAGTAAATTTCCTATGTCGAACAAGTCCATGAATAAGCTTATGATAACAAACCAGTGATCAAGGTGTCAAGAACTTCGAATAAATCAACAAAAATCTTCCTGTACTTAATTCTAATTGCTGCAAACTAACGAAAAACACTTCCTATAACCAATCAATGCAAATAGAGAGAACGGAAAGGATACGAAATTAAAACTCAAATTAGTGAACGCATTTTTCATATCACTTTCGAATATTTTTCCCTAATTATTGCGGAGTAATTCCTGCACAAGCTTGAACTCTTGTGCACAGTTCTGCTCGATTCCTTGGACGTTATTTGTACTTTTTTTGTGAGAAAGCCATATACGGAAAAAAATCGAGTAAAGTTAGATCAGGCGATCTAGATGGATCCAATTAATCTACTCCCCCGATTTATCCAACGATTATATGCAGAAGAACCATCTAACTGAAAACATAAATTTCTTGTTTCTGCAATGGGAATTGCATCGATTGCGTCCAACAATTCATTCCTTAAACTGTAGGAATTTTTCGGAATTGATCTTGCTATCAAAAAAGAAAGGTCCTCTCGTTCAGTGCTCCGCACCAAACGTATAATTTTCCTGAATACTACCTTTGACGTTAACAATTACGGGAAAGATATGGGGGTGCTTTCATGAGAAGTGGGACACAAAACAACTGGGATATTTTTTGAACTTTCTATGTAGCATAGTGTTTTTGATCTGATTTTTTTCTTATTGAAGGAAAGTGTTGAGTGTATATACAACCTCCGAGAAAACTTCTGATCTTTTTCATAATTTGAATTAGGGTTTGTAGACCGGAATTGTTTTACGTTTTGAACTCATTCCCAATTTCTTTCCTGTAGCTATCACATTTTTTATTTTACGTTTTCATATTCAATTTATTCTTATCTATTACAATATTTTTACTACAGGGATTAAAACATTGCATGACACCTGTTTTATCAGTTTCAAACATATTTCACTGACAAAAGTAGAGAATCAAGATAAGTTGCTAAATGTCAACCAAATGCAAACTTTTTTTTACCCTATGGGCCACCCTTAAACGATTTTTGAACTTTTCCCGATTATTTTGTATCATGAATTTATGGTGGTATGGTCATGTCAGAAATTGATGAAAAATTGAGTGACCATGGAAAGATCAAGATATCTAAGAATGTGAGGTATTGAAGTGACGCAAATCCTCACCTGTTTCGTGAAACACATACCCAATTTCCCCAGAAGGTGAATGTTTGGGCAGGTATCCTGGGAAACCACATCCTTGAGCCTCTTTTCTTAAATACTAATTTAACTGGTGAGGTTTATCTGGAGCTATTGCAAAACGCAATAGAACCGTTATCCTTGAAATTTTGGAAGAGAATCCAGCTCGATCACCGGACCTCACACCTTTGGATTTTTTTCTGTGGGGGTACCTTAAATCGAAGGTTTACGCCACTGAATCTGACAATATTGACGTTTTAAAACAACGTATTGTTGCAGAATGTGAGGCTGTTTCCGCAGACACATTTGCAAAAGTACGAGAAGAGTTTAAAAATAGGATATTTCACTGTCAGGACGTAAATGGAGGTCACTTCGAGCAATTTCTTCAAGTAGATACTGATTCTTAAATCTGTAATTAATATCATACTGAATGGAATTTAAATTTTAATGTTTACTAATGAGCCATTAAACTGCCATAAACACAAACAAAATTATTATCATTGAATAGGTTTTTTCGATACCATTTCAAAAGAGGTGTCGCTTGCCGTAGGGTTCCATTTAAAATTATTGGTCACAATGGCCTTGTGACGTCATCTTTGATGATTTCGTCATCTATCATCACTAATAGGGAAGTTTACAACCTTTAATATTCAGTTTCCAAATTTCACTTGTTTATGTATAATCGTTCCAAAAATAAGAGGGGGGGAGGGGAGGGGACTTTTGAGAAGCACTGTATGTTTCATGGAACTATAAAAGAAATAAAAATAATCCTTTTGACATTTTTGGGGTAACAGAACACTCAATGAATGAAGAGACCATCAAATCCGTTCATTTACCTGGATACTATTTAGCCAGTTATTTATGCAGACATATTCATGCACATGGTGGTGTAGCAATTTTTGTTAGAAATTAGATTTCTTCCAAACATTATATTTCTCATGTGAAATGGATCTAGAAATCTGTGGAATTGAAATTTCAGATGTTTTAATTGTTTCCCTTCCTGGCAATGTCGAGAGTTTCCTGAGCTTGTTTGCCTTTTATCTTGATATTGAAAAGCAACAGAAAACTGATTATAGCAGGTGACTTCAACAGTTTGATTTACTCATCACTATCTCCGACTTTACGAGAATTGGTCCAGCTTGTATTGATAACATAATCACTAATCTGGACAGCGAACAACTTAATACTTTAATCCTTGCTTATCAGACCACCTGATCCAAGTGTTGTATTATCATAATTCCACTGTAGGACACGTGGATAAATTTATTGTAAGAGAAAAATCAGCCTTTCTGGTATTACAAATTACGGCATGATATTGAAAAATTTTGTTGGGATATTTTTTCAACTTATGACCCTAACACCGGGATTGACTACTTTATGAATATGTTGAATTCCTATATAAAAAAGATATTTCCTTTGAAAATTATCAGGGATAGCATTGAACAAAAATCGCCTGTCTGTTGGTTCTACATGCGTCGAGCACTCTTTAATGTGAAATTGATATACAATGTCACAAAAGATCAGGTGACATTGGATGCTTATAAACTCTTACGTAAAAATTATAGGAATTTTATCAAAGATTATTTTGAAAAATTTCTCGAATATTATTATTACTAATCAACTTCGAGTGTAACAGGAACCCCTTGAAAAAAAGATTCCCTCGTATCGGAATTTGAATTCAATGAATATTTTATCAATATTGCGAATAAGCTGATCGCTTCCCTACCACAGGCAAATCACGAACCTACTGAATACTTGAAAAATCTTAGTTCACCTGTCAATTCTTTCTAATTTTTTCCTGTAAAACCCAAGGATGTGATGGGTACAATTGAGTCTTTGAAAGATACAAGTTGTCTAGATTTCTATGAGATGAACAGCGCAGTGATTAAAGCTATAGCTGATATTATTGCTTCTCCATTATCAATGTTAATTAATGATTGCTTTTCTCTAGCAGTTTATCCAGATGCTCTGAAGATTTCAGTTGTTTTGCCATTGTTGAAAAAAGGTGATCCCCAAATAGCAGAAAACTTTCGGCCCATTTCCATAATTCCCGTTACTGCGGAAATTATAGAAGATCTAGTCAAAAAAAGGTTAATGTCATACCTGGAAACAAATTCTCTGCTGTGTCTTGAGCAATTTAGTTTCTGAAAAAACAAATCAACTACGAGAGCAATCTTGAGTGTAATTTCTAATGTAGTGGATGGACTCGAAAAGGGTGAGCATTCTTTGTTAATGCTTTATGACCTTTCAAAAACTTTCGATTGTGTATCTCATGATATTTTACTTGAGAAACTTTTGTGTTATGGTATTCGTGGACTTCCTTTGGAATTTTTCAAGTCTTATTTACATGGAAGATCGCAGTGAGTTTCGGTCGAAGGCACCAAATCAGTACTAATGAAAAACGTTCCTCAAGGTTCTGTTTTGGTTCCATTCCTATTCATTCTGTACTTCAATGATTTGTATTATCATATTTTACCGAAAAAATGCACCTTTGGCAGTCTCTTCGAGATTAACCCGTCAAGTTCAGTCTTCACACCCATTCGTGGTCACTTTGGAGACCTGCAGAACATCACTTTCCAAAGACTTATTCATCCAACGAACTGCGAGGCTTTGGAACTCATTGCCTAGGGAGGTGTTCCCCGAGGCATACAACCTCCAGAAATTTAAGAAGAACACCAACTCCTACCTTCTTTCCCTTGGTTCCCACGATGTTCTCTGAACATTACAGGGTATCCCTTTTCGTGGGAACCAGAACATATAAAAAAAAATAAAAAACCCTTTTTGCTGATGACACCACTCTAATAGAGCGAAACAATAACTTAAAGGCATTGATCAACTCTTTCGAACTCACCGTGAAAATGGCCAATGAATGGTTCTGCTCTAATAAGCTCTTGCTCAATTCGGCAAAAAATCAGAATCTCATTATATCTTCAAACTCAGCGGTAATAGTGTTAAAGTGTCAAGTTACTTGGAATATCCATTGATGACAAACTTAATTGAATGTTTCATGTGGATAAATTGTTAAGTGTCACGTTCTTGATCGCAGATTGATAAACCTTGTTGGCGCAGATACTCTCAGATCCAGCTATTTTGGACTGTTGCACTGTCATATGACATATGGAAGAGTCTTGTGGAGAAAATCCACCCATTCAAACAGAGTTTTTGTTTTACAAAAAATATTAAATCAAATAATATCAGGGGCGGGTTACGGAGACCACTGCCATGCTCTATTTATTGATCTCCAGATCATGCCTCTTCCCACCGCCTACATATACGCCACTCTGCTTGAAATACAATAAAACCAAACTTCAAATTATCGCAAGACACAAGTGTAGATAATTATCTTACATCATGAATCATAAGTTATAATCAAGGGCCAATTTATACAACATTGTCATAGTCACAATCATTGCTTCAATCCTAGTTTCAGTCGCTGCCTTTAGAAATTTTTGTATTTATGCATCACAGTCTTTAGCATTATTTCAGCAGTTGTTTTCTACGAACTCCCAAGGGCGATTTTGTCTTTGCAAAATCCCAAAGTACCCTCTTCCAGACTAATTTTCTTCAGAAAAAGTTGAAATGATAAATTTTTAATGTCATTTGACAAATGGGTATCACATGCGCGTTTTATATGTCGTCTTAATCATAAGCATAAATATTGAAATTTGACAACTTTGAAGGTCATATTCTTATGATAATGATTGGGACCAAAACTAAAAAAGTTACATAAATGGTTCCATTGAAATGAACAGATTCAACTAGATTTTATGATTGAGAAAGAGATCACTTTAGTCTCCTTTACGGTATACCTATATTGTATTGTTCCTCAAATTAAAGATTTATTTATTTAAACTGTCAGTACAATTTGACTAATTTTTATGTGATCTAATACATTCAATAAAGATTCTATTGAATATAATTCCATGAAAAATATGCGAATCTAGCATTTTTGGGATGAAAAAATTACTAGGCAAAGTTACAGCCAAATTAAAAACATGAATAGGTGTTTGTTCCGATTCACTGCATTATTTAAATAGAATAGATTCGTAGTGAAATTTCTTGCAAGTTTGGCCCAACATTATCTATTCGATTTTATACATATACTGAGTGTATTCCAACTTGTTGCGTTACCGCTAACAGCTGATGATAGTCCATTAAAAAATCAACATATTTTTACCATGAAAAAAACGATCAAGTGCGAGTTCGATTCGCGCGCGTAGGGTTTTGCAAACAATACGTTTTCTGTAAACTTATTTCTTTAAAATTTTATGTGCAGTAGTTTCAGATACAAGGGGAGGGGATAATCTATTTTTGCATATTTTTCAGATTATCTTTTTGAATATGCCATTTAAAATTATGAAAAAATATGTTTGGGTTCCTCATAACAAGCTCTTTTAAATAAATAATAACCCACATGGTTATAAATGTGTACTGAAGCAAATAAAATGAACAATAATAGATCAACCTAGAATACAAGAAAATTTGCACCACCGTTGCCTTTTATTACCTTTTGTTATTATGTATGTAATAGTTGTATCTCGCATCCAGGAGCTGCCAGTGTTTTTTTCATCACTGACTAAGGGGTTATTAAACAGGCGCACAGTGGTTTCCAAAAATATGGTTGAAATTGATGTGAAACTATGATTGTTTTAAAGTTTCTTTTTTATTAACCACTGTACTTGCTTTTAAAATTGCATTATGTGGCTGACATACATGAGTATAACACAAGAAACAGAAACAACATAAAGGTTGAAAAATATAAAAAAAATAGTACACATAATTCATTATTTTATAAAGGAGTAGATTGTTTTAATGACCTCCCACAAGAAATTAAAGAGAGTGGTTCGATAAATACATTCAAAAGACGATTGAAGGATTACTTAATGAAAAATTTGTATATTATTGTGTATGACTTTTTAATGTAACTTTTTATCTATATGTATGTATTTTTAATCAGGCTGGGTGTATTTTTTCATGTTAATTTTATTTTATTTATAATGTGACAATGTATTTATGTATTTTTCATCAGGCTGTTTGTATTTTTTCATGTTAATTTAATTTTATTTATAATGTGACAATGTATTTACTATTGTAAATGAATTAGTTTTTCAACTAAATAAAGAGATATATATTATACACCTGTCATTCATATTCATGAGAATACAACAAGCTGAAATACACCCTATATATATATATATATATATATATATATAGGGTTTTAATGTTCTAACTTATATGTGTCCTTGATTTAGTAAATCTAAGTACCTCTGTGTCAGTAACAATGTTTTATTATTTTATATACTGATGTTTTATAATTTCTATAATTTTGACAATTATCTGACCTGCTACAAACACTTGTAAAAATGTGTAACGTTGACAATAAATCTATCTATCTATCTATATATATATATATATATTAATATATATATATATATATATATATATATATATATATATATATATATATATATATATATATATATATATATATATATATATATATATATATATAGGATCGATCTATTTGGGTTCGCAGATATTAGTTGTTGTCTGCATGACCTACCCTGTACTGATGGAGGAAAAATCCGAAACCAGTATGCAGGTGGTCGGCCTGAATTGGATTGATTGAAGTGTCTCTGCTTCACAACAAGTATTATTTGCAAAGTTATCTCGTATTGAGAGGCTTTGCACGAATATTCATCAGATGTTATACAACATTCGTCGAGGCATTAGACAGGAAAGTAAATGTTTTCTGATGAATTTTTTACCCACTTCACTAACCCCCCCCATAGTGAGATTTCCCTGATTTAATCAGGACATATCTGGGCATACATATATATATATATATATATATACATATATAGATGAAAGGGATGAATATCAAGGGGACTGTTAAACAAAATGTAAGAAATGTAATGGACATAGAAGTGTTAACCGTAGACACATGTTTCGGGCTCTCGGCCCTCATCAGTACGGTGAAGAAGTGCAAGGATGAACAACACTTGGTAGAAAACGACAAATCAATGGAGCTAACAAACAGAAGCCAGCCGCACATTTGTGGTTTCGGTTAGCAGACCCTGCATTCCAGGGCAACAACCAACGTCACCACGGAGGCAGCTATAGCTACCTGCAGTTATTTCAGAGCGAAATGAAAGTAGGTGATGCTACTGAAAAAATCAGTTGGATCGTTGAACATACCGAATCTTAACAACAATGAACTTTTCACAAACAATTGATTCAATCAATTATAGATTTTGATCATCTGGTTTGATTTGGCTCTACAGTTTGCAAAATTTGCTTCATGTACATTATCTTCGGAAACTGGATTTTTTCCAATGCAGCAAGTGTAAATTATGAATTACATGAAAACATATTTGAACTATTGGAAGATATGAAACAAATCTCCAATTTTCCAACTATAACCCTGTAACAAAGGGCTGTTGGAGAATGATCAATTGAAAATTTATTTCAAAGAGGGATGTTTATGAACCATATATGAAAAATTCTCTATATTTATAAATAAGTTATTGAGCATTATTTCCAATGGATTTTGTCACCAGGAAAAAGTTATCCATAACTTATTTTTTCCAAGAACCAAATCACCAAAAAGCTGTTGGTCTGTGAAGTCTGTATCTATAATTGAAAATTGAGACCCACAATATAAATATTTTAATATCAATATTTCAAAATGGCCGTACAGAAATATATAAGTTTCATATGAGCATTACTTTATTCATTCTTTATTTTTGTTTATCAGAATTTGATATTTCAGGCCATAAAGTATATTTTAATTGATTTACTGATTACTACCATACTTAATATTCAGTGAAACAACTTTATACTAAAAAGATGTGCCAGCAAAATAAAATTGAAAATTCTCTATTTACAAACTCAAATAATGCAGTGGTAAAAGTGGAAGAGAATACCTTGTGTTGATAGGAAGGAACCAGAATTTTGGATTTTCACCAAATACCTCTTGAAAATTCCGATACCTCCCCACATGAAAACCATATTTATCAGCTCCTATTTCTCTGAAGTTTGGTGGCCGAAAAGATTCTATTGGAGAGAAAATAAAATGCTTAATTTGATATCTCTGAGTATAGAATTGAAGAAACTCACCTAGTGTTGTTCTATTTTCACAAATTAAGAAACAGTGGTAACAAAACAGCGACAACAAACTAACCCCAAACATTACAGCAACAAAAAATAGAAATAATATGTGGAATCTGCCCATTCCTTGGAGGTCACCCTGAAAATTAAAGGAATATGAGTTGTCTTTGGGCATTGTGTAGAGTTTTCTTCATATGAAAGTGGTTAATTGAGAAAAAATACAAACTGATTTTCATAGTTGATATGCTGGAGGTGTTGAACACATTTTAATATTTACAGTTTTTTTTGGAATATATATATATATATATACATGTACATATACTATATATATATATATATATATACGTATATATAATAACGTTTATTCAAGGAATTTTTTTTTGTAATATTAAACTTTTTAAATTACATACACCTGTTTACGTTGGACAAACAATAAGAGCCCATTTGAGACCCTAGAGGGTTGCGCATGGGCATGAGGAATATATAGTGTCACACATAAAGTTTGCAACATATGGAAGTTTTTTTTATTAAAAGATATAATGAAAATTTTACTTCGCAGTTAGTTTGTTCTTGAAAAATGAGTAAAAAACAGCCTCTTTCCTTTTGTCAAGTGCTACTCTAAACCTGTCAATTTTGAAATTTTTTCGAAAATCCTCAAAAATCAGGTCTTTTTGTGGAAATTTCGAAAAATGCCAAAGCAAAAAGTTGCTCAGTTTCCAATTTTATACCTTTACTCCAAATTTGGACTCTCCACTGTCACTTCGACTTTTTTCCAATTTTTTTGAATTTTCGAATCTTTTGCTCTACCGATTCGAACGAAACATGATTCAAATTTCATAATTTTGACAAATACGAGACTACAATGTCATATCTTGCTCAGAAAATACCCACATTGGCCTGTTACCAGAAAAAAAAAATGCACCTCCAGAAATTCGTCTTTGTTGTTGCAAAGTTCATCTAGTTTTTTTCATTTCATTGTGAAACTGATTCGGATTTTCAATGTATGGACGTTAATATGTCAGTAATTGAATAAACGAATTTCTCTTCATTCTTATTACACTCGTATTTATTTTTTTAAAAGATTTGTATCCCGTTAGCTGCAGATGAGTTCGAAATATTTTGATGTAGTTTACACCCAACAGTGTGACTGTTGGATGTAAACTGTTAGATGTAATTTTCGAGCAACGTTTTTTGAATTAATTTCATAAATCTCATATTCTTTATTTCCACCATTAGATGTGTAAAAAACATTAAACCAAAATAACTATAACCAAATTCACAACAAAACATCGTAACATTCATTGAATTATCTCAATAATTTTATAGAGACACCGAATTCATCATTCAGTGTGCCGTCCTTCCCGTTCAATACAAATTATAGTCCTTTCATTCACAGACTTTGTGGCATTCATAATAAATAAGGGATTTATGTTAGCACAACACTCCCGAATGGTATTCTCTAAATGTTCTTTATTTGCAAATAGTCTGTGCTTATACACTTTTTGTTTCAGTAACCCCATAGAAAAAAGACCATGGGAGATAAGTCCGGTGATCTTATGGTGGCCAATAATCTTCCCAATCTCGTCCTATCACTTTGCTCCTAAACATCTGACTGTGACACGTTTCACTTCTACCATTTGGTGGATCAGTGCCCCGTCAAACTAATACCACAAATTTCGTCTAACACTTAAGCCCGGTATTTTCACCTCCGGTTAAACTAGGGATAAATTAACCAATGGTTAGAATGTGCTTTTGCTTATCAATAAACGTTAACAAAAGCATATTCTAACCATTGGTTAATTTATTCCTACTATAACCGGAGGTGAAAATACCTTTGAGGCAGATTATCCAAAACTTCAGACAACTGATTCATAATGAAATTTATGTACATGTCTGCGTTCAAATGTTGTCTAAAAAAATATGGTCCAATTATTTGGTTATGTAATAAACCACACCACACATTTGTCTTGAATGAATATTGGTCACGGCATTCTATTACAAAATTTGGATTATTGTTGGACCACCAGGGACAATTTTGGGAACTAACTGTTCCGTTCGATGTGAAAGTTGCCTGTAGGGAAATGTGATCATTTTCTCTCTCACCTTGGAACCAAAATGAAAATCCTACTCGAATATCAAAATCTCTTTCTTTAAGAGTGTGTGTTCGAACTTTGGCTTATAGGGATGGAAATTATTTTTGTGCAAAATTCTTCTCACAGTTTCTCAGCCAACCCCTGTATTTTCACTAATAATTCTAATATTAGTTTTTCCGTTTTCAACAACGCTCAAACAAACATTGAGTTGTTCTTATTCATTATACCTTATTGGATTATATAGTTTCTTCCTGGATGCCGGTGATTGAAAATACAAGCAAAATCTGGATATGGCACATTCTCACCACATAAAAGAACGATTTCCACTTTGTCTTGTGTGGATAACATTGTACATAAAACTTATTTGTGAATTATAAATGTAGGAAAATCTGTACACAAAACAACTCGATTTATTAAACGCAATTATTTGACATTAACCAAAACTAAAAATTTGTTTCAAAAGTCTACTAAGGGAAAATTTCATTTTGATTCGATCAATTGTACTATTTTCTTCCCGAGATGTTGCAATAGTCTTGTATTGTTTAAAATCACGAAATTTTATATCATGTTTAGTACAAATCGCTAGAACGAAAGTCTTTTGAATAGTTATGAAACTGCAGGTAATTGTTTAGTTTACAGAAAAGTATGATATTTCGGGTTTGTTTGTTACTGAATTATTGGTCAGAAAAATAGTCAAACTGGATAAAAATCGATTAAAAAAAGAAATACGAGTGTAATACAGAGAAATTCGTTTATTCAATTACTGACATATTAACGTCCATACTTTGAAAATCCGAATCAGTTTCACAATGAAATGAAAGAAACTAGATGAACTTTGCAACAACAAAGACGAATTTCTGGAGGTGCATTTTTTTTTTCTGGTAATTATATTAACGTTCTTCCTTTACGCATTCTATGCATTATTTACATGTTAGTACATTTTAGTTATTTTAACATAGCCGTGACTGTTTAATTATATTATAAATACGTAGGCAATTTTCTGTGTGAAATAATTTATTTGAAACTGGTACTCGGTTGAGTTGAGCAGTCTTACTGGACTTCGCCGAGGATAATTAAAATTGGGACATTTTATTATATCTATACATTCATTCAAGTATGTGGTAACTCAGTGTAGTAGAGTATAAAAGTCAAATATATTTTTCTTCGTACAACTTACCTTCCAAAATTTTATAAAATACTGAAGTGATGTTAAAGACACATACACGCAATATAGGAGTGCATATCCTAGGAATAACACGAAAAACTTATAGTTGGTGAATGATACACAGTTATTGATCCATGGGCAGTGATGGTCCATTTTTAAAACACAGACACCACACACAGAACAATGGTGGGCTCTGTCAGGCTTTATGATCTTACATTTTTCACAAAATCTGACCCCTCCATTTACTGTTGTATTTGAAACAGGTAAACTTCTAGCAAAAGACTCTAAAATGGTGTTTTGGGTTTCGTAGGAATCACTACTATTCACATAATCTTCATAATCAGATTCAGGAACCTCATACTGTAACAGAACATGTAATGAAATTCAGTCAACTTTAATGTGGTTTTAAAATACTCACTTTACTAGGCACTCTACCAAGTTCAGTGAAAATTGTTTGCCAATATGACCAGCAAAACATAAAAAAGAAAGCATGGAAAATGATTAGGTAAATCACTTGCCAGGTACATCCTCAACAGTCACTGAAAAAAATATATTAGTTTGTGGTGTATTATCACATACTCATAGTAGAAATTACATAGACACAGCTGAATCACATAGGCGTAATATGACCATGCAACTATAGTCACAATGAATAACACCGGAATCCATTTAAGAGCATTGAAACACCAATAGCAAGGACCTCTGTTGCTTTGCCCAGGTAAAGCCATATCAGATTTTCTTCATAAAATTCATTTCAATTATCTTCGAAAAGTTATAACATCCGAGATTGAAAAAGTAAGGGGTGGGGTTCGATATTTTGATTCTAACCTAAAATGGAATATGTTTTTGTGTGTGTGATTCTTCAGTACAATTACCCCTGAGAATTAAGTACATTGAACAGATATGAATGAAATACATTTACTTCATATCTTCAATGAATTATTTCAAAGGAATGTTGACATTTTCTTGTCGCATTGAAACATAGACATTATAAGTTCTATGCATTGAAAGGAAAACATAAAACATTAAACAGTTTGACAACTGACAACCTAACGTAAGCCCACCAAACTGACAGATCACCAATTTGAAATCATAAGTTCTATGGTTCTTGGTTCTCTGCAAATATTGCTACACGGTGCCAAAGATTAGAAGTACTTTGACGGTGCTACAACAACCACATTCAAAGTGCTACCAGGACCAAAATCAAGTCATTCATGTTTCAAGATATTAAATATTATTTTGAAACGCTTTGTTTTTATTGGCAATTCAAATCAACATGGTGTATAATGTACAAAAGAACAGAAGTATGGTTGATATAGTTCTATTTCCATCGTTAGGGGGCGTCAAACTCTCGATTCTATTGGTCGAATATCATTCGTCTTTCTCTCTCTCTCTATTTTTATGGAAATTTCAGAGCTGTTTTTTGGCGCCCATGTATTCAAAACGTATTCGTCCTGTGATTCAAATACATCCATTCTGGCGTTGAAATGATGACGTCATATATAAAACGATTCAAAACATATTCATAGAGTTTTGAAACCAAGTCGAATTCAGTTTCAAAACATAATTTGTTGTTTTGTGATTGTCATAATTCATAATATTACCGCAAATAAATCTAGGTAGTGGGATATTCCACATTCCACTAATAATTGTGGGAGTTCAAAATTTAAAATGAAAGAGATTGAACTACGGAATTATATATTAACAATTGACGACGTGAGTGGATGAAGGTGTTATGTTACAAAATGTTTGAGTAAAGTAGGGTCAAAGTTTTTTTCATGTAATTTCATTAATGTTCATACGAGAAAACCTTCCTTTATGCAAAAAGAAACAGATTTTTAAGGATTGTACCAACACCTTCATCCACTCGTGTCTTCAATTGAGTTGGAAATCTACAATGAATTACAAGATTAGTTTATCAGAATATTGTCTACCGACTTTCTAACAGAAAATTTCTTAGGTTAGGTTTGATTATTGAACCGTATTCGAAATTAAGCATTCTTGCGGTTCGTGATAATAATGACGTCACGTAGAATCATATTCAAATGCAAGATTGAATACGTTTTTACGCCAGAAAACACCTCAGGTTGGCAACCTCCCCTATGGAAAAATAATAAACTGTTATGTGATCCGACCATGGCGCAGAGAACATGTGGCGTTCTCAGCTTGGAAGTCAAGTAAATGTTGAATGTGAATGTCCTGCCGTTTAAAACGTGCATCGCAAAAATAATAACAATTTAGTGAATTTTAATAAAAGTTTTGTGTATAAAATAGATCCCTTCTTCTCTCTAGGCCGGTACCCAGCCCGGATGACAACGAGTTTGTCGGAAAAAGGCGCACAGGGGTGAAACATTGTCAAGAGCAAGACCCGTTTCACCCCCTTGATTACCAATTGGCTGAATATGCCTATATAGGAAGTAAAAGCCATTAATATATTGAAGAGAGAGAACTGTTATGTCGTATCTGCGATGCAAGAAAATAAAGAATCTTCTTGTCTGCGATGAACATGAACGGAACGATAATATAGATTTGTTCCAGCGAGTGTTTGTGCATTTGTTCGAGCGAAAGAAACCGAATAAAGTTGACTAATTCAGAATTCGACCAAAATATGAATTAAAATAACGGTGTTTTGAAACTTTGGAAGTGTCTAAAAAACGCCATCAGCCATTGTCGGACTCCAATGAAAAAAATTGGTATTTTTCAGTTGAGAAAAATTAAACACACCTATGAACTACATTTTATTCTCACCCATTTCGGACTTCATAGACACAGAAAAAAGAAACTTCAATGCAATATCCGCTACCTGCGTGGGACCACTTTCGTTACATAATATAATACAAAATAAGTGCTACATTCTGAGAAGTGCTACCTTTAGTGCTACGAACGTTTTTTTATACATATAGTGCTAGAGTAGCACCGAAAGTGCTACATCTGGTCACACTGGTAGCCACTTATAGCGCGATCATCAATATCTATGCTACGATTAAATATTAGCACTCTTTCATGGAACGAACACGCCAGAACCAAAGATTATTGTTACTCTACTCTTTGCCAGAACCACCGCGAAATCAGCTTCACAAAAATTATTTCATGCCTCAACAGCGTCCATTTATACAATAGAGGTAGATTCCCCCGTTTATGGATGGTAGAGGTAAGAAGAACTATCTCTGTTACAAAAAGTGTCCCTAAAAAAAGTATTAAATTAAGATGGCGTTACTGTACCAGAATACCGTTTTTAAAGAAAGCGCAGAGAGTTGATCTTTCATATAATAGAGAGTTATTGCAACTCACAAATAAGCGCTGACTTTATTGAAAGATCCGCTACTGAAGTATCCTCTAACGCGATTTCGAAAGGGTGTTATTGCAACAAACTTCTTCCAAGATGCTTATGTTTAAGCTTTATTTTGACAAGTACGTCAAATTATGTGAAACAACTCCGCGTAATAAAATTATATCGTCTTTGAATGTGAATCTCAATCTTTTTTTCCACTTCAGTCATTGTTTCACCAGAAAAATAAACTTATGAAAAGAATCACACTATTGTTCGTTAGTTGGACGCATAAGTGATACCTGGACGAATTAATTCTTCACAATATTGTTGGGGTAGGAAATATACCACCACCAAATGAACCTGCTGTATTTGAGTTTGAAAATATATAGACGAGCAGTGCTTAACAAACTTTAGATTTTCAACTGGCGACAAATATATGACAGAAAAAAAAACAAATCTGTCAAAATAAAGGAACGTTTAATAAAAGGTTCTTGGCCTTTATTTAAATAAAGTAAAAGGGATGCCTGTATTTTAGATTGAGGATATCCTCAAAGACGGACACAATGCGCATGCGTATAAGTCAAAATAAAAGAAACTTTATTAAAAGAATTATAGAACGGACGTTGCAATAACTACTCTAGTATTTTCAAATTTTACTACTTTCACTCAGCTGACTCCATTGTATCTAAAATAATGAAATTCGGACCACACCCTATAGTTCACGAGCGCCATTCTGACCACTTTCTGAAACGTTATTCAATTCTTTTTGAGTTAAACAACCATATGAGAGTGTCCTTACGTCTACCCTCCATAGCCCCGTTCTAGACTACTGTTCCCATATATGAAGGTCGACACCAAAGAGAGTAAACGTTATCTGAATAGGAGGTACTAATAAGCTCTAGCCAATCAGCATCTTGTAGCATTAACCCGTCATAGTGACGTACATGGACATGAGTACAGGATGTCCACGTAACATACAGAGTGGTCCAATATACATTCAAGAACCTGTAACCATTGTCTAAAGATCAGAGTTGGAGTGCGCTAGTCCGCCACTGTCCAGAGAGAATGGTGGCCATGACATGACCATATACGTCACTATGACTCACAAATTATCTTTCATCCCTTTCTATTAGTATCACCATTGTCTTATAGGGAATAGACTCTCCTATTCTGATAACGTTTACTCTCTTTGGGTCGACACCCAAGCATATTGTTACAAAATTTGTAGAGTATACCCCTGCGTTGTTTGCTATAGGCGAGACGTTGTTTATGCGGAAAACAACTGTTGACCTAGATTCCCCAAACAAACTGTCTGAGAATTCCGATGATCTCATCGAATGATGCCGATGTTTTCAAGAAGATTCGAGAAGGCAAGAATGAGGATATATTAGTTGTGTTTGTTACGGAAATGCGTGGAGTCCGCCCCTGCATTGTTTGTCACAACCAAGAAGTTGTTTATGACCGTTGTCGTGCAGAGAAACAAAGTAATTTATAATAGGGAAGTCAAGGTGAATATTGATTAAGTGCAGTGCTATCAAGTATTGTGGAATAAACGGACATACATTTTGGAATTCATTGTCCAATGAGATTTGTCCCAACAACTACAACCTCCATACATTCAAGAATAATAATAAAATATATCCTTTCCCTAGCCTATTCCCAACCCTAATGTTCTCTGTTCTTTACTGCCATTATAACATTATAATAGTGTATCGTGAATCCATTTCCTTCCTTATCCCACCTATATGATGTTCTTTCAAGAACATCATAGGTGGGATGCATGGCTACCACGGTGTTCTCACAAATATTACGGGCAACCTTTCATTGAACCAAAACAAAAAAAAAGGAAATCAAGGACCTAGGAGTAAAATGTTATACTAAAGCTCACTTTTACCTTCCACATTAAAGAAATCATAACAATGTTGGTTTTACCTTAAGGGCATGGTACACGATCCCCAAAATGCTGATCTTGGAAACTGAGAAGAGTTTGCAAAATGCCATTTTAGCGGCATTGTACTTAAAACACTTTAGCGGACTTACATGAAATGTCTCATTTTCATCAAGAGATTGTTCGGGCAAAAAAAACTTGCATGTTTTTTGCTCTTTCAGCAAGTGTTTCTAGTTGGTGTTCACCACTCGTTTTACACTGAAGGCAGCAATCATGTGCGATATACCCTTAAGAAAGTTATTTCCGGAATTACAAAAGATAATATTGTGTGCCTCATTTTGAATAGTATGAATACTATTAAAAAATACGTAATGAATCTGGAGAACTTCATAAGTATATTATCATTGTGTTTTCACTATGGCCATTATTCTGGCTAAATTATAGGCAATCACAATGAACATTTCAATAAGAACAATTTGGTATTTTAAACCTATAATTTTAATGATCGGATAATTTGAATGAGCGCAACTCTACACTTGAATTTTTTATCTGAACACCATTTTCAAATATATTGCACTTAATTTGAATGGCATTGTTTCCCAGTTTTTTTAATAATCAGCCTGTTTGTGGCTACCCTCATCAGGATTTACTTTTGAGGTATGTAGCCTACTCCATAACATACTTTAAGGAGAAACATACGAATATCGAAGATGCTTACTCACGAGCAATTATTGCTTTTAATAAAAAATTGGTTTTCACAAATATTTTTGCACAGCCCTACCGTATGGGAGGCAATTGAGATGTATTATATAGCAAGTTTTTTTTTACCTACCAGCTATTATAGGGGAAGGTTATTGTCCACAAATTATGAGGCAAAAGAACATGAAAATTGAAAAGTGTCTGTATGCGCGTGTCTGTCCATCCTTAGCAGGCTCTTGCACCTAAACCAATGGACCGGTTAGGATGACATTTGGTAACATTTTTTTTTTTTAACAATTTTGTGTTAGAAACCACTGGCAAGATTCAACTCTTGCGGGAACCCTTGTACCCTTTGATGATGGTATGAATATTGTTCGTGTCTAATTGTCTTCCATAATTTACTGTGGGTCATTCCAACTTGACTTGCTGTGAACATAGTGGTTATTGTTGGATTTTTTCGACAATTTCTTCCTCAATTTGAGCCAGTTCGATGGGAGGGCCTGTACCATGCCTTTCTTCATATCCTCCTTTGAACACCCCATATCACGACACATTTGATGTTCATATTAAGTGTTGGACGATTTCTCAATGGAAATTTTCCAATGTGAGACTGCAGTACTCGTTAATTAGCAAGTTAATTGTTCTCGTGAACAAGTTCCAAGCGAAAATGACTAAATATCATAACTGGAACCGCTACCGCTACCATCGGGCAGTGTTTTGACACATTCAGAGCAAGCAGTGGCCAGAACTGTACTTACATTTTCAAATAATAACATATCCGTTAGTTTGCAACTTAAATGACAGTTGAAACTACAAAATATAAAGTCTCCCGTTTCAGTTATTTCAGAGAAATCAGATATTTCCGATTTAGTAAGTTTTTGTCAAAAATACTTGACTAATAATTGCTGAGTATTGAAGCCCACAAATAATGAAGTTGGTGTTTCCTAGTTTGCACAGCTAAAATCAAGATTGGCAACCCTGCGAAGTCCCTTATTCTGGTTCATAATAGAACCTGTTCCAAATAACGTCCATGACAACTAATTTATGTCCAATGTATCCCTTACAAAGAGAGAACATCATTGGATGTCCATATTTGGTGGCCATCAGATATCCCATGCGATATCTCTCTGAACATCTAGTGGATATTCAAAAACTTTTTAACAAAAAATTAAACCGATGAAATACGGAACTGAAAAGTAAAAAATAAAATAAACCTTCTTAGTCTCA
The DNA here is from genome assembly GCA_018342105.1 of Gonioctena quinquepunctata. Classification (NCBI taxonomy): domain Eukaryota; kingdom Metazoa; phylum Arthropoda; class Insecta; order Coleoptera; family Chrysomelidae; genus Gonioctena; species Gonioctena quinquepunctata. The sequence continues at coordinate 261,657 of JAFIRS010001441.1, read as the reverse complement.
ATAACAAAGCTCCTAAACTAATGTAAGTAACTAATTTTGAGTCGGCGCCAAACAAACAAGCAAATGAATTAGGTAAGGCGTAAACTGATGGCATCGAGTTACGCAGTGATATTCTGATAATTTTTTTGAAGTAATTTAATGATCTTCGTCGATTGTTGGTTTGGCGCCGACTCAAAATTAGTTTAGGAGCTTTGTTATTGAGACTAGGAAGGTTTATTTTATTTTTTACTTTTCAGTTCCGTATTTCGTCGGTTTAATTTTTTGTTAAAAAGTTTTAATTTTTCAATTTTTTGTGACTGAAATCAACTAATTACTACCTACTTGTTTTTTGATTACTTCCAAAATACTTACTTACCCACCTTATTTCAACTCTTACCAGTTAAATAATATGATTATCTACTTTTACTATTTGTTGTAATATAAATTATTTTTGTTGTTCTGGTTAGTTTATTTCATTACTTTGTATATCATTCCATCCTCTCATAGAATATAATGATTGTGACGGATGTGGAACAAAAATAATGACAGTAGCGATCTGTCATGGTCAACTACATATGTGTGTGCCAATGTTCACAAGTGAAAAATCAATTATCCCCTATTTTTCTACCCGCAAGGTTAGATAATTTCATTCGAAATCCAAATATGAGGTATACCCTCTATCTATTAAAAAAATAATCATCCAAATCGAAGAACCCAGTACATAGTTATGCCTGATAGAATCGGTTAACGGACCAGAATTAAGAGGGTGAGTGATCAATATCCTTCATTTTGCTACCCTTAGGGGTGGATTTCATCTTTCAAATTCAAATGGGATCCACTTCGAAATACACCCTATCAACTGAAAAAAGAATTATCGGAATCGGACGTCTCAGTAAAAAGTTATGCGCGATCATACATTAAAAAAAAAATATACGCGTCGACTAGAGAACCTCCTCCTTTTTGGTTTCGTCGGTGAAAAATATGGACATCTATCGTATGTAATTGATATTTAGGTATGCATGTGGACGTTCAGGTGAAAAAACATTGAAAAGTTCGGGTGTTTTCTTGAATTTTTCTTTATTTTTTACATGAAGTCTCATGCACGTACAAGTTTCATAATTTTATATAAAAAAATAGGATTAACTTAATAACATATCTAACAAATTGGAATACAAATAATTTATATACTTAGACAGACTTCACTGAACACTATTCTATATTTTACTTGTTTATACAATCAACATATACAAAAGAATAGAGTACTGCTCATCTAACATTATAACCATTTAGTGATAAAATTATTAGTTTGGTAAAAAAAATCATATCCATCAGGTAACATAACTGATCAATAGGATTTTTCTCTAAAAAAAACACAAAATGTCTTAGGTTTGTCTCTTGCTGGAAAACTTTGTTTTTCAAAATTTCAGGTAAGAATTTACCAACTTCAATTCAATGTATTCGCCATATTAGATGTAATACATCCTCTATATCATCACTGCGCTAAATTCAATTATATTTCTCGAATTAATGCAATTGAAAAAACAACGTTTGTACTAAACATTTGTCTGATAACTTCAATACCGGGTGACACAGGATATCGGGCCACCCCTGTAACTTCTGCATTCGTGAACGGATTTTTCTGAAATTCGGTACAGTTATATAAGCAACCATTTCGGATTTGATCACATTACAATCCAATATGGCGGACTTCCGGTTTTCCTGGAAATGCAAGTAACTTTGTTTTTTCAAATGAAACACCCTGTATATTTTTACATATTCGAATTCAACAGGTCAAAACAAGTCCAAACCTTATGTCAAATGTCATTTTTTTAAAACAATCGAAATTAAAATTGTTTTTTTATTTAACCTCGTGGATAAATGAGATTTGGTCGAAGCTATTCACAATGAAAAAAAAAAAAAAACTTATTTTTTTCTGAAAAATTATTTTTTGTGTCACTTACTGGTTAATCCATTCAGTCACATCACATTTTGATCAAAAATTAATTGTTTTCAAATGGAACCCCTATGGGCCACCTACCTGTCTCTCTAGAACATACATTAAGGAAAAAAATGACATATCATTTTTGTATTTCGGTGCAGTAACAAATTGTATAAATTCAAAAATCTACAACTAGTTCACGAGTTTCCTTGCAGTTCGAATAATTTTTCAACTTAGTAAGCTGTGGAAAACAACATTTCTGAATCTTGTCAACTAATTGTGTTTCGCTGTCATCTTTCATCTCAACTCTCGAAAATTAGTTAACTTCCGAGAAATAGTTTAGTAGAAATGTAAAATCAAAATTATAGGTTCACAAGAAGTGAACAGGTTGATACGTTATTAATTTACGGAGAATGTCTTTAAAACAGTGTCGCCACTTGTCAGTTATAAGCTGAACGATACCCACACAGAAAAGAACCCAACAATGGAGAAGATGATCGTAAGTGAGGAGGCAGAAATGAACGTTTTGCTAATGTTGATTTTGATCCAACCGTTTCGACGCGGGAATTGGAATACCAATGCAATGTAAGTCGAGAAAACGCTAGAAGACTTTTAAAAAAACACCATTATCGTGCTTATAAGTATAACTTACACAATTAGTTGACAAGATTCAGAAATGTTGTTTTCTACAGCTTACTAAGTTGAAAAATTATTCGAACTGCAAGGAAACTCATGAACTAGTTGTAGATTTGTTACTGCACCGAAATACAAAAATGATATGTCATTTTTTTCCTTAATGTATGTTCTTGAGAAACAGGTAGGTGGTCCGTAGGGTTTCCATTGGAAAAAATGAATTTTTGATCAAAATGTGATGTGACTGAATTGATTAACCAGTAAGTGACACAAAAAATAATTTTTCAGAAAAAATTAAGTTTTTCTGTTATTTGCGACTCATTGTGAATAGCTTCGACCAAATCTCATTTATCCACGAGGTTAAATAAAAAAACAATTTTAATTTCAATTGTTTAAAAAAAATGACATTTGACATCAGATTTGGACTGGTTTTGACCTGTTGAATTCGAATATGTAAAAATATACAGGGTGATCCATTTGAAAAAACAAAGTTACTGGCATTTCCGGAAGTCCGCCATATTGGATTGTAATGTGATCAAATCCGAAATGGTTGCTTATATAACTGTACCGAATTTCAGAAAAATCCGTTCACGAATGCAGAAGTTACAGGGGTGGCCCGATATCCTGTGTCACCCGGTATATATAGATAACACACGAATTACCCAGAACATATCTATATCATATGACTTTTTTAACAACTATGTTATCGGTAAATCAACAACAGTAGTGAATTGTTTACTACTCATATTTCAATCACTCACTATAAACTTCATTCAAATGAAAAGTTACAGATACTTTGAGACCTTGAGTACTTAAAAAAAATGATTGTGAGTGTCTGTAGTATACGGATGATCGATCATTTAAATAATTATTCAATTAATTGAATAACTCGAATATTCCTACTAATTCGATTATGCCCGTACTACTAGAGACCGAATGCAAAGGGATTTCAATTCTGAACTAATAATTGATAATATTATTTGTAACTAGGTTAGATATACCTTTAGAAAGTTGATTTCTTACATTATAAATCGTGAAGTATTCTTGGATTTAATTTCAAGGAGTGAAGTGATCGACTGAATTGAATGGGTCCTATGGGTTATTAATTCTAATAAGTCTGACATACAGAATGTAAATGGCCGAGTACCGTTCTTCAAGCTCCATATCCACAAACAAAACAAACAATTTTAAAGATATGATATGCTTTCTAACTCATCGACTACATAAAAAATCTACAAACAAAAATAAGCTGTAATTGTAGAGACGGAAGTGAACATTTTTTATACAGCTGAAGTCCTTTTTACCAATTGAATATCATTTCTTCAATAACCTATGATAAAGTCTACAGGTATAGGAAATATACAGTAACTGATTCGATAAGAACAGATCTCGTAAGCAAAATCAAATAGACCCGAACATGAAAATATTGCCTTTCCTTTGTAGATGATTCCTTCAAATTGTGATTGGATACTTGAATATTTTTATAAAAACATCAAGAAAACACGTTGCAATCCTATTTAATTTTCGGTTGATACTGTATGAAATACAAAAAAAAACACTTTCACTGGATTATAGTTCGGATCTATTCAATATCCTCACTGGCTAAATAAGTCGCATTCGTTTTGGTACTTCAGTACAATATCAAATATTCATAGGCAATATATTCATGTTGCTGGCTAAAACAAGGTCAATATATTATATTTTCATAACTTTTATAATTTACAACAAATAAACATACACACATATTTTGTTATATTGTCTCATTGGTTGCAGTGGAACAAATTTCAAACTCATAAAATGATATATTTTCTCTAGTATGTGTGGTATAAAATAGCAAGCTGATCTGCAAAGAGGCTGATTTTGAACAATGGTGATCAAACAGAATATAATAAATCAAAGTTCTCTCAATGTGTGCAGGAAAAGTATTTGTTTTTACCTTATTAAATGTTATCACCTCATTTCCTACAGGTATACAGTGGCGGATTTACCAGCAGGCTGAGTAGGCTGGAGCCTAGGGCGGCAAATTTTAAGGGGCGACAAATTTAGTTAATAAATTTAAAAAAAAATATACACACACAAAATACGAATTTCAAAAATTGGAGAGAACTTAAAATATATAACACAAATCGAAATTTTAGTTATTTTTACATATTTTCTTCACTGATAACTGCTATAATTTTTTCTCCCTGTACCTAATAATTACAAAATTCAATCTTGATATAATATCGATGGTCTAATCATGATTGCTGCAGCAAGTTTGCAAATTGTCAAATTCAATTTCAGAAAGTTATTTCTTTATGCATAAAAAATACTGACTAGAATTGACTAATTTTTATTAAATAAAAAACTAGTTCAATATCTTATAGAGATATAGTCTTTTGGTTTAAATTAATCGAATAACTGATATTTGAACGACTGCGACTTGACAATAAAAACATTCCCTCCACATAATATGAAGTTAGACAATTTGCTGATTAGAAAATTGATACATTTCATCAGTTAATTATTTTATTTGTATTAAGAAAAAGTTTGGAAAATCCAAATGAGCATGCCTTAAGCGCTCATGTCGTACACGAATTATTTAAATTGAATGTTTACATTAGTACAGTTGTTAACTTTTTCACAAAGCCAACTTTTTCAGAAAATGCCAAAAGATATATTTATTGTATTGTTTTTAAACTGTGAGTGTAATAATAAATATTTAACAACGTTCGCCAAATGTATATTTTTTATGTAAACTTTATTCATATTATGTAAGTATTGTATAGTTTTAAGACACTTTAAAAGTGGTACATGATTGAGATATTTTTTGCTTAAAACTTAAAATAATGTTTTTTGATAATTCTTTGTTGTAAAAATAATCAAGGATCTAACACGGTACCATAGTTCTCAATGATACTAACCATACGGGAAAAGTTGATGTAACGAGGATGATGGAGCACAAATCATAAAGTTTGAATTTTATTGATAGAAAATTGATACGATTGTGGACTAAGATATCAAAATTTAGAGGCGGCAAAAATTGAATAAGAGCCTACGGGCGGCAAATCTGTAAATCCGCCACTGGTGTACAGGAAAACTATTTGTTTTTACCTCATTTCCTACAAGTTATATCTTATGAAAATGTGAGCCTCATTCAAATTGAAAATTCAAAACTATTAATTTTTTCATGTACAATCCTAAATACTTGTTCATGTTACCATATTAGACAACCAAAAGCATGTGATCTAACAGGAGTTTTGCCATTGGATATTTTGTAATTGCGATTTTTTTATATTAAACGGATATACGGTTTCTAGAATTCAAGTGAAGAGTATATCAAGTTTTTACGAAAACGATATTTATTGCATAATTAGTGCAACAAATAATATGAAAATACATCATAAGAGACAAAATCAATATTTTTTAAAAGTAGAAATGAATTGATATGCACGTTATTGCTGGTTATATTATAATATATGATAAAATAATAGGATTTGCAGATGAAAAAAACAATTTCACCATTCATTTTTTTTATATAATCTTGTTCATTTATAATATATTCAAATGTTCTAATTCAATAATTCCAAATATTTTTTTTCAGGATTGAGTCCACTGCATCTTTTATGTCTGAGGAAATCTACAATGAACTTTGGAATTTGTATCACTGCTACTAAATCATTTCGACGGCATATTTGATCTAAAGCAGCTTTCAAACAACGAGAAAATATAGCACATTCAAAATTAATGGATGGGGCTCATTTACAAATTAGTGTAGCTAAATGAACTAAAGTGGAATGCACTCATTTGTTGACTCCTTCCACGTCGTTTAGAACTGATCAGCTAGGAGATCACAAAGTTCAATGGAAACATTCTCTTTACTTGATCGGACAGTTAACCTATACATCTGCAATATAAAAAACATGTGATATGATACTTCAACACTTAATTGAAGAGTTGCTCTTAAATACATTATACATTAAGGTAGTTCCGCCACGAGACAGTTGAATTAGGAAATTATTTTCGACGAAATCGAAAAATTTCAAAAGACTTCGATTTAAAACGCGAAAAAAAAATTTTTTTGAAGGGGGGCACTTGCCCCCCAATCGACTCTAGAAAATTTCTTCGTTATAGAAAGTCGGCGACTCAAAAAATTGATCACTTTGATTTTTTTTCACAATATCTGTGATATCCTGCTCTAGCTCCTCCTCGTTCGTTTTTCATAAACTTCTTAATTTTAGTACTAACGGTAGAATTAATAATGTGCTGTTTGCCTATGCACGGTCCATATGTTACGTGTTAATTGAGTCAACTTCAATTATATATATCTCGGGTTCGGGATGGTGAAACTTGTTAAAATTTTATAGAGGTGTTGTTCACATGTTGAACAATACGTATGCCAAATTTTAATAATTTCCTAATTAAACTGTCTCGTGGCGGTACTACCTTAATACTAAATGAATACTTTGAATATAGTCTATGATACTCAATATATTTCAAACCAAAATGATTGTATTTAACTTTTTAAATAATTCTTTTAGTGACGATGCTTTTATAACAGGTGACCACGAGGTGAGGTGATACGCCCCTCAATTTTCCATGGTTTTGAAGATATAGGCTTTTAATTTGGTATGTCGCTATGGTACTTAAAAACGTTTATTTTGATATCATAACTTAAAACTGTGACCCCAATTTTTGTTTTTCATATGACACCCTGTACTTTTTTTGATTATCCGAAAAAGCTTTGAATTTGTGACATGATTGTTTTTAAAAATTTGAAATCGGTTGAGGCATGGCGGAAATACAGTTGATTTTTCAATCGAACAAGGTTCGCCATGAAAATCAAACTTAAATCATCTCAACTGACGAACGGCGTAGGCACCTATCAGAGGAAGCTTTGAGGTAAGATCCAATTGAAAATTGGGGTCCCCATGAAATTGCACCTCCCATATATTTGAATTAAAACGCTCCCAACTACCATTTCTTTTCACTTCAACATGTTCTCAAAATTGGATGTTCTTCAACGAAGGTGGCTTTGAGCATAAGAAAGTGAAACAAATAAAAACTTTTTAACAAAAAATTAAACCGACGAAATACGGAACTGAAAAGTAAAAAATAAAATAAACCTTCTTAGTCTCAATAACAAAGCTCCTAAACAAATGTAGGTAACTAATTTTGAGTCGGCGCCAAACAAACAAGCAAATGGCGCCGACTCAAAATTAGTTACTTACATTAGTTTAGGAGCTTTGTTATTGAGCCTAAGGATGTTTATTTTATTTTTTACTTTTCAGTTCCGTATTTTGTCAGTTTAATTTTTTGTTAAAAAGTTTTTTTTTTCAATTTTTTGTGGCTGAAATCTACTAATTACTACCCACTTGTTTTTTTATTACTTCCAAAATACTTACTTACCCACCTTACTTCAACTATTACCAGTTGAATAATATGATTATCTACTTTTACTATTTGTTGTAATATAAATTATTTTTGTTGTTCTGGTTAGTTTATTTCATTACTTTGTATATATTCCATCCTCTCATAGAATATAATGATTGTGACGGATGTGGAACAAAAATAATGACAGTAGCGATCTGTCATTGTCAACTACATATGTGTGTGCCAATGTTCACAAGTGAAAAATCAATTATCCCCTTTTTCTACCCGTAAGGGTGGGATAATTTCATTCGAAATCCAAATATGGGGTATACCCTATATATTAAAAAAAGAATATCCAAATCGAAGAACCCAGTACAAAGTTATGCCTGATAGAATCGGTTAACGGACCAGAATTCAGAGGGTGGTGATCAATATCCTTCATTTTGCTACCCTTAGGGGTGGATTTAATCTTTTAAATTCAAATGGGACCAACTTCGAAATACACCGTATCCACTGAAAAAAAAATTATCGAAATCGGACGTCTCAGTAAAAAGTTATGCGTGATCATACATAAAAAAAAAATATGCGTCGACTAGAGAACCTCCTCCTTTTTGGTTTCGTCGGTTAAAAAGCATCTTAATCAACAAAGTGACAAAAATAATTAATTATCCGATTACTCGTATCATAATCATTATGTAGAATCTACAGAAGAAAAAATATGAAGTGGTTATTCCAATTTTGGGATTAAACAAAACCTGTATCTAACCGAAAAAAATAATTATTGTATGCTGGTGCTATATCTAGGTAGGTAGGTAGGTAGGTAGTCACTCCCACTGTCACGAACAATAAAAATGATAAAAAAAACAGATCATTACAAATACTGTTCAAAATGTTCTCCATTATATTTGCACAAAATTGCATGTCCCAATATTGCTTCTATAACCCCATTCCACTGAGCATGAGTAATGCTATGTGCGGAGATTTCTCTTTGTCTATTTCAGTGAGACAAGAGATGGCGGGCAGATGGGGACACAAACAATACTTCTGATAATTTCCTCGAGTACAAATAGAGTAGTAAAACTGAGGTTATGTGTTGCGTGACTTACCATTATAAGGTCTATACACACCAACAAATATTGTCACCTGGAGTGCCTGACAAACTGTTTTTTGAGTAATTTCAAACTTCAACTATTTGTTTAGAACTTATTAAGTAGCAGCGATGTAAACACGTCCGTGTACTTCGACAGGTAAAACATGTTGTGTAGCAGACTTCCATTCTCTCCACTCAATTGTTAATTTCTTCTCGCAGCATTTCTACAGTTGAGGTCTTCTTCTTCGCACAAGGTGGGCTGGTTCCGAAGAACCCCGTGCAAGTAGGCCTCTCTATTTGGGCCCATTGTGCGCCCACTTGTTCTGAGAAAATCAGCTGGGAATGCCGATTTCTTTGACAAAATTCAGCAACTTCCTCAGCTGAATCTCCTTGACGTCCTCTGGGTTCAGAATTATGCTCCCAAGGTTGATCTCCCTCTGGTGCACCAAAGCTGGGCACTCAGTGAAGATGTGCGACGATGTCTCATCTTCCAGGCACCATCTACATAGGGGATCATCTGTGATCCCAATGAGCTCCATGTGCCTGTTCAGGTGATTATGTCCCGTTAGGAGCCCAGTCACAGTCTTGATGTCCCGTCTGTTAAGTGACAGGATCTCTTTTTTTTCCTTGACTCCTTTATGTGGAGCTTTGATTGCCTCATGCCTGGCGCGTCTTGCCATGTTTTAAGGAACTGCTTTTGTAGCAGTTCCTCCATATTTGAGAATGCCAGGCTGCTGGGTATTCCCAAGATGGGTTCAGGTCCCACTGGGGTCTTTCCCGAGAGTAGTTTTGATTATATCTGTCAAACTAGATGGTCAATCACTTTGATTTTTTTTCACAATATCTGTGATATCCTGCTCTAGCTCCTCCTCGTTTTTCATAAACCTCTTAATTCTAGTACTAACGGTAGAATTAATAATGTGATGTTTGCCTATGCATGGTCCATATGTTACGTGTTAATTGAGTCAACTTCAATTATATATCTCGGGTTCGGGATGGTGAAACTGGTTAAAATTTTATAGAGGTGTTGTTCACATGTTAAACAATACGTATGCCAAATTTCAATAATTTCCTAATTCAACTGTCTCGTGGCGGAACTACCTTAAATACCGTTCATTCAAACCTTAAAAAACCAAAAGAAAATTTTCCGAATCACGACTTTCCGGAAAATAAGCATCACTACAGTAAAGTAGTGATGGTAAAAACTTGGAGGGAAGTGTTGCCAAGCTTCTAGATTGCAGTGTTGAAGTAATTTCTGTGTTCTTCTTTTTGTAGTTTTTTTGGATTTCTGACTCCTTACGGTGTCACTTTCTCCAGATCAGGTATTGTATAACTTCACAAACATTAAATAGAATTCATCAAATATATAAATATTTAAAATCATATACAATGATAGACAAAAAACTTGGAATATCTTCCAGATCAGGTATTCTCTCTTTCCGACAAATCCGTTGTCATCTGGCCTGGTTACCAGCGTAGAGAAAGAGATACTTGTAGAACTTCACACACATGTAATTTGCTTTACCTAAATATATAAATATTTATGCCCATAAAGATGGCGACATTGACAAACTAAAACTGACTCCCACTTCCGATATGACATCCACGTGCCCTCTTTGAAAGCAGCTCTCTATCAGACGTCTGCTCTCTGTCACATCAGAAACGGAAGTGTGTAGTAATTTTAATGATAACTTAATATGTGGTACATCCGTTCAGCCTATGAGATTGAAAATACGCACCTGAGCATTTTTATTTGGTTCTAAACGTAGTAGACATCCTATTTGCTGTGACCTCATGTGAATTATACCGGCACAAACAAAATTGTCCGGGTTGGGATCGATGCCATCTAGGAGCTGCATTCCGAATCCCATAATTTTCGTTCTGGCTGCCTGTAGGTCCATTGGTGCAGATGCTTTGAATATTTTTTGAGATCTTTGTTGGTTTGAGCTTGAAAAAGAAAAAATTGCAGATACGTTTCCCAAAAAAAAATACTAATGAATCGACTTACTTTCCGAGATTTTTCCACCTGGCGAAGAAAGATTCACCATTCATTTCTGTCGGTTCAAAGAACTTATTTATAGTGAGAGGAAGTTTAATGCTTATTTTATGTGGCACCTTATTACACACGAAATTAACGACTATACTTGGAGCATCTGAAAATATAAATAGAATAGTTCACACCTTCAAATGATAAGAATATAAAAATTACCTGTGTAGTCGTCGATACATTCTGCGTTTATCATCTGTTGTATTTGAGCACCTGCTTCTAGTACCGGTTCGACTGGTTTCATTTGTATACTCATTTTGGTAGAATTCTCTTCCGGCCATAATAAAGTAGGAACGAAGTTCTGCAAAGGAGCACTCGTTTTGTTCCCATAGAAGAGTCCGAGACGCCCCAAATTCTGCCGAAATTCGCACTTGACTCCAATTTGGATCAAGTCATTTTCAAACAGAACGCCATTATTTTTACAAACAAATCTAAGAAAAAAAACATATAAAAACTCGAAATACATTCAAATGTTCGCTTACTTCTTGGGATCCACACTCCATCCAACCTTATTTGAGGACACTGTTGTATTGTTGTTCATCGGCTTTCCACCGTATATGTCTCCTAACACATCGAGAAGAACACCCGTGTTGCCCGAGTTCGGCTGAGAAGTAGGAGGTGTGGATAATCCCAAGAGGTCCGCAGAGCTGAAAAAAAAAACAATCAGTTGAATACTCTTTTGCTCAAAAGCTACCACCCCTCAGAAAACAAAAATATATACTATGGATTACCCCAGGGATCAGTGCTCCCCCATACTCTTCAATCTCTACACCAGTGACATGCCAGCAACCAACTCCCAGAAGTTCTGCTATGCAGATGATACCGCTATAGCCAGTCAAAGCGGGCTCCTAGAGGATGGCGAAGAGACGCTAACGGCGGACTTAGAAAACCTCGTGAGATACTACAAACAGTGGCGATTATGCCCAAACCCAAGCAAAACCGAGGTATGTGCATTCCATCTTAATAACCGCCTTTCACATAAAGACCTGAATGTCACATTCTGCGGAAAAAGAGTAAAACACAACAGCCACCCCAAATACCTTGGCGTCACACTAGACCGGACCCTGACGTACAAAAGACACCTGGAGATAACTGGACAAAAACTAAAAACCAGGAACAACATAATCCGAAAACTGGCTGGGACTACTTGGGGAGCAAAAGCAGAAACACTACGAACGGCAGCACAATCACTTGTTTTCTCAACGGCAGAATACTGTGCACCAGTGTGGTAAAAGAGTTCCCACACTAACAAATTCGATGTGCACCTCAATGAAACTATGAGAATCATATCTGGAACCCTAAAGTCCACCCCAATACCTTGGCTTGACAACAAGCTACTGTTCATGAATGGAACAAACTACACGATCCCAAACACCCTAGAACTCTATCAATACACATGATATTGGACAACGCTCCAAATTGCCGTCTCAAGACCCGAAAACCCATTTGGAAAGATAAGGTATTAACCCATCATGAACCATTTCATATCGAAGAAGCTTGGAAAGCCAAATGGACAACCAATCATGATTTTAACCATAATAACCACGAGGACCCTACCGTTCCTCTTCCAGGAATGCAAATGCCTAGGAAAGCATGGTGTAGCCTCAACCGCATCAGAACTGGCCATGCCAGATGCATGTCCATGCTGTACAAGTGGGGACTCTCGGACACCCAGGAATGCGACTGCGGAGCGCCGGACCAAACTGCAGCCCACGTAGCCAACGAGTGCCCAATAAGAAAATTTGAAGGAGTATGGAATGAGATCCTGAATGCCACTCCTGCTGCCGTGAATTGGCTGACCTCCCTGGATATCGACGAGCCTAAGGGCAAATCCGAACAAAACAACACTAATTCCCTTCACCCGGAAAAGAAACATGGGAGATCTCATACCTCCCAGACTATTCGGTGAAAAATTACAAGTAGTAGAGCAGGAGAAATATCTAGGGCTGATTCTTGACAAGAAATTAACCTGGAACCCGCAACTTCAACATGTAACCAATAAAAGCAAGATAACCTTCATGATGTGCAGGAGAGCTTTTGGAAAAACCCGGTGGCTCAAACCGAAAGCCATGCACTGGCTTTACACAGCGGTAATAAGACCAAGAGTAACTTATGGCTCACTCTTATGGTGGCCAAAAACAAATCAAAGACAGGCAAAAACCAACCTTGGGAAAATCCAAAGGCTTGCCTGTCTCTGTATCACGGGTGCAATGAATAGCACTCCAACAGCTGCAATGGAAATCATCCTAAACCTCGAACCCCTTGACTTACATGTCATTGGAGAGGCCAAGATGAGTGCATACGGACTAAAACAAGCAAAAAACTGGAGAATCCGAACAACTGGACATACCAGAATCACTCATGTAATCAATATGAAGAACTCGAAATGATTTCAGACTACATGCAACCCCTATACTCATTCGAAAAACCATTCGAAACACGAATTGACGGATCTGGATGGGCCCCGAGTATAGAATCACAATCAACTGCGGACACAGTCAGGTATACAGACGGTTCAAAGACAGTTGAAGGAACGGGAGCAGGAATACATGGGGTAAGGCCAAGAAGGGACTACATAATACCACCTGGCAAATGCTCCACGATATTCCAAGCTGAAACACATGCTATTATGGTATGCATTCAGAAGAATCTAGAAAGTGGTTATAGGAAAAAACACATCTACATTCTATCTGACAGTCAAAGTGCTATCAAAGCACTCAACTCTATACAGATAAAGTCTAAACTGGTCTGGGACTGCCTCCAGAACCTCATCCAGCTGGCAAAACACAACAAGGTCACCTTGATGTGGGTGCCAGGTCATAGAGGCATTGAAGGCAACGTAAAAGCGGACCAGCTAGCTAGACAAGCATCTGAAATGATATTCACAGGGCCAGAACCTGTGCATGGGATTAGCAAAAACCGATGCAGGACCCTGATCGACGAGTGGATAAAAAGAAGACACCAACAATATTGGGATCAAACTGTTGGGCAAATACACGGCAAAGTCATGGTAGGGCACACAAACCGGACCCTGACAGCTGACCTTCTGAACAGAACGAAGGCACGTATAATAGTAGGTCTGTCGACTGAACACTGCAGCCTAAGAAAACACCTAAACACCATGGGAGTACGCAGGGAAACCGTGGAGTGTAGGCTATGTGATGAAGAGGAGGAAACAGCCTCTCATATTATCTTCGACTGTGACGCCCTAAGTAGAAGGCGACACAGAACCTTTGGAGAGATCAGGCCGGAAACAGGCATGAATCCGAAAAACCTTATTAACAGGCTACTAAACCTAATTAAAGGCACAAACCTGTTTGAATGAGGAACCACTGATGACAGACTGATACAATAGACCCCAGCTGGTCGCAGTGTCAAGGGAAGCTAAGTGCCAACCCTGTCTCTGGCTCGTCAGCTTTCAACCAACCAACCAACCATGGGTTTTAATTCATATGTCAATGCTTATACAAGGGCAACCTGTATAGATCATAACTTTTAGGTAGGGTTTTCCTGATTTTCAAGTTCTATTGATTCATTTGAATGATGAAACTTCCTGAATGTCATTGAGGTATTTTGTATGTTGTGTGCACTAGAAATTACTAACCTTGTATTATTGGTATCGTTGGTATGATTGGTAACAGGTGTTGGACTTTTGTTCTCCTTGATATCATTCTCTGGTACTCTTCCTGGCTTCTTCTTCTTCAGCACAGCAAGAATGGAGCTCTCCCTCTCTGGGAAAGCGGGCATTTCCTCTAAAACAGTCGCCAGTACATCCGAACTGGCAATGATACTCAACTGCAAATACTCTGAAGCTCTCTGCTGGAGCTCAGCATCAGCAGAACGCAAATTGCTGTGCTGCTTGAAAACTTCCTGCACCTGTGTTCGAATTTCAGGGAACAAGTTTACGAACTTGATGTAGGTGGAGAGGAGTAGGGCACGGGTCATGGGGGAGCAGAGGTGGTATTTGGAATGGAGAAGTTGGAACTGAACTGCGGGGGAAGATCTTTGATCACCTGCTATTAAGTTGCCAAATTCTCCAAGGATGTAGCCGCCCACCTTCACCATGTTCTCGTGGCAAGCTGGCGCCTGCAAAGCCTGAAATTGGAGCATAGCATATGATAACATCTCGATAACAACCCCAAAATATCAACAGGCCAAATATACAAAGAACAAATTAAAATTAACTTACTTCATCATTTAGGGAAGTGTTTTATTTGCTTTAATATGGATTTTCGTCAAGAATCGATCGCAGCAGTTCAAAATTTCTTTTTTTTTACAATAAACAAAACACCCAATGATAACGACCATGTACGCAACCTCTACACTAATGGCGTACCAGAAAAGTAGAATTTTGAACCCCTCAACATAAAAGTATGCCATCAAACCACAAAAGCTCTCTCCCCAACTATTGAAAATTGAAATTCAAAATACTCCACACTAAAGAATGGTATGTGATCTATCACATCTCCTTCAACAACCTTTTATGCAATAAAGTTTACATAGATGAAAAAGTTATACAGGGTGTCCCTGAACTTCCTCTTTTCCTCTCGGGAATGTATAGATGGGATCAAAATATCACCAGTACTTCATATAACTTTTGTTCCTGCCCTCAAAGTTACAAAATGAAAAATGTTTTTCTTTGATAACTTTCAAAGTGAATATTCAAAATTATCTAAATTTTGGTGATTGACTAAACAAATGAATTCCTTCGATGAGCTTTCATGCAGGAGTCACTTGTTTTGCTACAAAGTCAGGAACGGACTTCCCCCGATGGTCCACACCCCAAAACTTTGAAATGACTGGGAATTGTCAATATGTTTTAACAAAACAAGGTTACCTGGACAATTTCCTGAATAAAAGTACTCGTGTGGAAAATCGATCGGAGCAACGTTTTTTGATAAAAATGCATTTTTGTTCGACGACATCCAACCTGAGATGTCTACCATTATTCGAAAAGATTAATTTGTAATGAAAATAGAAATGATAGGTACAATGTTCATAACGAATTTTTATCATGCAAACACGTTTACCTTACAAAACTCATGGTGTAAATAATCAATCGCAAGCCTCAAGAGCAAACAGAAATGCAAAATCCGCTACAAAAACTGCTCGATATGACCCCCGTCTCTCTCAATACATTTTCTTAGTTGGCACAAACACCCTCTCTGCACTTGAAATAGCATGCCAGGGTCGTTTCCAGTTGTCATTTTTTATCCACACTAATTTTATTTCTTTCTACAAGGTGTTTTTGTCAACATCTGTGGAAGAAATGGAACATAAATTTATTCACCGGATATTTTTCACCTATTCATGTGCAGCCGTTTTTGTAGTTTATTCGTTTGCTATTTATTAGTTATGTCTTCCGATGTGCGTTTTTTCAGCTAAATTTATCTTTGGGTTAAAGATTTTCTCCCGTGAAATTATACTTATCAGTGAAACTCCTCAACATTTAAGCTGTGAATACGAATTTGCAACATCCAAATGTTGAGTTTCATGAGATTCAGATAACACAACACGAAACGTGCTTATTCCACGCGTACATACCAAATATGGACTGAATTCAATATTTCATAGTGGAGTAGCTTGTTAGTTCAAAAACACCACGAATCTACATAACTTGATATTTCATTTGAAAAAAATATCTACATTGTGAATGAAACTTTCAACTAGGTACTGTACTTTTTGTTTACGACTTTATTTTAGCATATTTTGTATTATCTCTGTTATAAATGTTGTTGAATTAACGTTAGCATTAGTATTTCTACTGTGAAAATTTTTCATTTCAAATAATGGTGGACGATCGGGTTTGATGTCGTCGAGTAAAACTGCATTTTTATTAAGAATCGTTGCTCCGATCGACTTTCCACACGAGTACTTTTATTCAGAAAATTGTCTACGTAACCTTATTTTGTTGAAAACTATTGAAAAATTATCTGTCATTTCAAAGTTTTGGGGTGTGGACCATCGAGGGTAGTCCGTTCCTGACTTTGTAGCAAAACAACTGACTCCTGCATGAGAGCTCATCGAAGGAATTCATTTGTTTAGTCAATCACCAAAATTTAGATGATTTTGAATATTCACTTCGAAAGTTATCAAAGAAAAACATTTTTCATTTTGTAACTTTGAGGGCCCGTAACTTGGTAACGAAGGCTTTTAGGAACAAAAGTTATATGAAGTACTGGTGATATTTTGACCCCATCTATACATTCCTGAGAGGAAAAGAGGAAGTCCAGGGACACCCTGTATATTAATCTTTAATAATACTGACTACCTGAAAATTTAAAATACCTATCCACTAACTCGCAATTTGGTTTTTGAAAGAAGAAATCCACAATAGATGCATAATTGAACTTTTAAGACAACAATTGAATTATGTTTTGAAAAGAAACAATACCTGTAGGAATTTTCTGCTACTTAAATAAATAATTTGACTGTCAGGCATGATCTGTTGCTATATATATAAATTCGAAAAATATGACGTCCATGGTTTGAATCATACATTGAAAATAAAAATAAATAATAGTTTAAAAACTAAAGAACACGCTTTAATAGAAAACTAAACTAAAAAGTAGAAAATAATTTCAAATGAGTTTGAAAAAAGATTACAGTGCTTGATGTCAATTGTTTTTAATATTACATGGACAGATATTGGTAAAAGTAGAATCATTATGGAAATATCTTAAAAAGCACCCCACGCTTTTTTACGATGAAATAAATTTGTTGTTAATCACTGTATTCTTATTTCAAACTCATTTAAAATTATTTTCAACTTTTTAGTTTAGTTTTCTATTAAAGCGTTTCTTTAGTTTTAAACTATTATTTATTTTCAACTTTTCAGTTTTGTTTTCTATTAAAGCGTGTTTTTTAGTTTTTCAAACTATTATTATTATTTAATTTTTTCAACTATTATTCTCCAATTTTGAATAGAATCGGACCATAATCACAAAACTCGTCCGCCATTTTGGAGCCGCCATCTTGAATCCTTCAATTTTGACAAAATAATCATAATCTCCGACCCCAAAAACCTCCACATACCAATTTTGAATAGAATTGGACCATAATCACAAAACTCGTCGGCCATTTTGGAGCCGCCATCTTGAATCCTTCAATTTTGACAAAATAATCATAATCTCCGACCCCAAAAACCCCCACATACCAATTTAGAATAGAATCAGACCATAATCACAAAACTCGGCCGCCATTTTAGAGCCTGTATCTTGAATTTTTCAATTTTTACAAAAGAATCATAATATTGGACCCCAAAAACCCCCACATACCAATTTTGAATAGAATCGGACCATAATCACAAAACTCGTCTACCATTTTGGATCCGCCATCTTGAATTTTCCAGTTTTGACAAAAGAATCATAATCTCTCACCACGAAAACCCTCAGATGCCAATTTTGAAGCGAATCGGACCATAATCACAAAACTCGTCCGCCATATTGGAGCCGCTATTTTGTTTTTTTTCAAACAAAAATTTCTTAATGCATTGTCACCGGAATTATGTACACCTGCCAAATTTCAAATCATTCATACGTCTGGAAGTGGGTCAAAATCGCGCCCAAAGGAGTCGGTTACAAACAAACATACAAGTGAAGCTAATATAAAGCGTGTAAAAACAATATGTAGAGATATACTCTGGCTAGAAATTAATTAAAAAATATTACTATCAACATGGGACTACAACAAGATTATGTACTGGGATCAGTACTATTTATACACTTATGGTATCTGTGATTATAATATTACAATTTAAGCAGGTGATAAATACTAACTTTCTTATAAATGGTTTGGATTAGATACGGGAAATAATCTTGAATTAAATGCTAGCAAAACCAATTTTATACATTTTCATCCAAGGATATGAACAATAGAATATGATGATATCAAGATTAAATGGAACATCTCAAAGCCACTTAATTAAATTCTTAGGAATTTATCAAGAGGAGAATCTGAAATGGGAAGTGCATTGCTCCAAGTTAACACGTTTGCTGGCCCGATATTTTGGGTTGATTTTACTCAGGAGCAAATATTTGTTTGCCACGAAATTATATTATTAAACAGGTCGGCACTGTGGCTCTTTGAAAAGTCGGTGGCTCTTATCACAACCAGTGGCAGTGAACATGTTATCATCAACACTAGGGCAAAAATTATACTTATCTAGTAAAAAGTCTGAAGGAAATATCTTGATAATTCATTAATAATTAAACCAGTTTATTAGAGCATTGTAAGATGCTTGTCATCATCTAACTTCCGAGAACGGTGTAAACCGCTCTTCAAACGTATTTTGTTATTAATTTGTATAAATTGGAATGATCGTGTTTTATATATGAAAGAAAAACAAAAGCTATTCACTAACAGAATTACCATAAATGTAATACAGGAGGAAATCAAGAGATGATTCCCTTCAAATTACCAGTGTCCTAATGGAAGTTAAAAGTATTCAACCACCTTCCCAGTGCAAAAAAATATCTGACTGCTCAAAAGTTCAGGATAAGAAATAATTATCCTGAACGCTTACAATTATTTTTTTAAGAAATCTTAATATAATCATATAACTTTTTATCTATATTCATACATGCATATTGTTTTCATATTTATACTTCTTACTATATAATATAAAAATTTAATTTTTAAGCATTTATCTTTGCATGATTTTATTGGATTATTAATTACTATTATTTTATTTAGGAATGACTTTTAATCGAAAGATATTCATTGAAACATTTTAGTTGTCATTTTAGCTTCTTAGGAGCAAGTAAAATTCCAATATTCACATAGTCGATATATTATGGCCAGAAAGGTAAGGTTGCAATCGTTAAAGTTTATATTTTGATGGTTGGCGTGTGTTCATTAATTGTGTGGTTTTATATTTACCAAAATGTTTATGTGATGTGTGCAAAAGACAATTCAGAAGTGGTCATCAAACAATAACATTTCACAAGTAAGCTATTCTTATCCTTGTTTAGATGTTACTTACCACAAACAAACAAATAAACGGTGTTATATCTAGGTTCTAAAAAACATGGTCAAACAATACAATGCAAGTGTTAATTTTCCGGTTTCATATTCTACATACATCTCTATTTCTTCCAATTTCATAATAAATCCAGTCACAATTAAATGTTTTCAATAGTTTTGGAAAGCTAGAAACCCTTGAAGAAGTGGTTATGTTTGAGCCACTGTATATTGAGTACTAGTTAAATGTAATTCCTCATTTGCAATTATATAATACATTCCATTTGTTACTTAGTCGCCAAGGAGAGTGTTGAAGTATTTTTGAGCATAACTCTTAAATACACCGTTAGAACGATGCATATCCAAATATATTTCAAGAATTCAACTTACTTCAAACACAGTTTTAGCAGCATATCCTTGTACTTCATCTCTGTTTATAACTATCTGTATAACTCGGTACCAAACTTCTTCTGATACATAATCTCCAGCTATTCTTATCAAATTCAATATTACATCTACATACCTGCAACAAGAATTGATATTTTAAGAATATTTCAATGATTGCCAATCGAGTAGTTTTTTCCTTACCATGTATAATCAGTCGCATATTTTTCGGCAAGAATGGCAACTTTCAGAACCATTTCTTCTCGAATGGAATAGTCGGCAGTCTCAAGATAATTCAGCATTTCCTGTACAATTTCCTCAGCGTTACTCTTATCGCACATTGCATATAACAAATCAACTGCTTGCTGCCTAACGGATACATCTTTTTCCATTTTCATTGATAGAATAACAACTTCCTGGTGCTTCTTCACCGCCTCATGAGAAAATTCCGAGGTAGCCAGATGGCACATAGACTCCAGAGCCAAATACCTCAAGTTTGTTTCTCTATTGCTCAAAAACTGGCCCAGTTGATTGCAAGCTCTCACCAGGAGATTGGCCTCACTGGAAAGAGTTCATGAAGTGAAGCTTCAGAATGAAATAATAATTAAACTAAATAACTATTATTTAAAAAACGTCGACGAAACCTCCACCCACATCCTGTTACACTGCATAGCGTTGCACAACTCCATATGAGATAGAAGAGTGAAACTTACCAAACTTGAAGCCATCTCACATTTCAAAGTTCCCAACAAGAATAGGAGTAGATCAGCTATAAAAACATTGAGAAATCCTCAACCGCAAAGCAAGAAAAGAGGCCACAATAGATCTCATATCATATCACCCTTAACCACATACATTACATTGCATTGTCTACAGATTTATATATTTTCATGTAATGTTGGCTAAGGCATCCTCGGTAACACAGTTTTCCCGTAATTTGTATGGATATAAATCAAGACATA
The DNA here is from genome assembly GCA_018342105.1 of Gonioctena quinquepunctata. Classification (NCBI taxonomy): domain Eukaryota; kingdom Metazoa; phylum Arthropoda; class Insecta; order Coleoptera; family Chrysomelidae; genus Gonioctena; species Gonioctena quinquepunctata. The sequence continues at coordinate 240,310 of JAFIRS010001441.1, read as the reverse complement.
ACAAAGTCATTAGAATAGTGTTCAATATTTTTAAATCTTACCTGTCATTATGAATGATAAGACTTATGGCTTCAAAGAGAACTGCATTCTTTGCATTAGAGTGTTGAACTTTTTTTGATTTCGGTGGTTCTTGTGCTTTATTCAGAATTGTTTCCAAACATTCATTTAATCTTCCTCTCACCCCAGGATCTTCAGCTGAACGATAAATAGTTTCAATATTATGAATGATGAGAATCTAAGAGTACTTACTTGGTGGTGTGTAGTTTTGCAATAAACGTAACAATTTAACAGAGAGCCATGGTGCTGGTACAAAATAATATGTGTAGTCTTGAAGATCAGTATAACTCGCAGTAACAATCTATAAAAAACATAGTGTGAGTTTCCTAATACAATTGACAATAAAAATGTCCAATATAATCCTGTATCGGTATCTTAAAAAGGCATAGACAGTAGTTTAACCATTATAAAGGATAACTCTTACCCTACTGAGTCTGGAAACTGCGAGGGGCACACATCCCTTATACTCTTCTGGATTTTTCTTGACCAGAGCATCAATCAAACTTGTAGCTGCAGTTACGACTCCCATATGTTGATCATTCAATAAATGGATGATGCGAGAAGTCCATTCGCCTCCCGGAATGATCTCCTGGGACGTTCTAAATAGTCGCAGCAAGCAAAGAGCTGCACTTTGTTTGACAACATCCATTGTGTCACTGAAAATCAGTTTCAACTAACATTTTCCCAAAGAATTAAATCAGTATCAAAGTTTAACCTCAATAAATATATATAGTAACCAGACTTAATTGAAAAAATTACAGAGTTCTCTATCATTGTGTAACCCCAATAACCCAAAAAAAAAACAGCCTTAGAGAAGCAAACAAAAGACACTTACTTCCCTAAATGATTTACACTAAACTGGGTTTACAAAACCACGACACGTGTTTCGCTATACAATAGCTTCTTCAGGTGGAGATAATACCAACTCAACAATCACGATGTATCATGTTAAGTAATCAAGGCAGGTAGTAGTAGTAGGTATATGAATCCAATTGAGGATATTAAGGATAATCCAAAGGTAATTACTAGAATGGGGACTAAGTAGAACGGGAATTATATCTATGACCTGTTTATTTAATCTTCAATAACACAAATTTAAAAAGAATTATTCAAGTTGATCTGGTCATTAGGCGAATATTCTGACTTTTTGCATTTCGTTATTTCCAAACTCTAGTAGAAGTTTATACTTTTTCTTTTCTATAAGTAATATTTGGAACTCGTTAACAAAATAATGTTTTTCAGTCAAGAGGTGAGTAGCAAGAGTTGAATTTGTTTTACCATTGACGAAACAGTTCCTATGTTCTGATAATCGCTTTTTAAATGTTCTGCCTGTTTGTCCTATTTAAAAACTTGCACAAGCGCCACAAGTTAATTTATATACTCCAGATTGTTGAAATTTCTCAGTTTTTTCTTCATTGTTCTTAATAAATTTACCTAAATCTATATCTGTTTTGTATGTTGTTTTTACGTAAGTATTTTTTTTTTTCGTAGGATGGCCGAAATATAATAACTTTAAAATTATGTTTTTTGTTTGGAGTAGGAAACACTTTTCTTTTTTGTAAAGTTTTCGTGAAAGAATATTATTCATTAAGTTCGAGCTATAACCATTTTTCGCTATTGTATAGCGAAACACGTGTCATGGTTTTAAAAACCCAGTTCAGTGAAGTGTCTTTTTTTTGATTTAAAATGGATTTTCATTAAGTATCAGCCGCATCATTTCAAACAGCCTTAGCAGAACATTTATTTGATAACATCACATTCATTTATTCAAGCTTAAACTTCTATTTGAGTTGGCAGTTCAATTTGTGAAAATAAATTTGATATTTTTGCACATACTTTTAATCGAATCAGGGACCTATCGAGATCAAATCGAGTTAAGACGTAGTAATATCTCTATATAAAAAAGGTGAACAAAACAGTTGGTACCTCTGGAATGGGAACCAGAGGAACTGAAGTAGGTACGGAGGAACCACAGAAGGGACCTCCGACATAACAACCCCGAAGGGGGGTCTCAATCAAACTAGGCCACACCAGCAAGCCACAAATAGTATGTTTATACAATCAGTCGTGTCTTTCAAGTTCCTGCAGATCAACCTACAACACGGGAAAGCCCCCACTGTCCTGCTATGCCGAAAGATCCTTCAGTGGAAACTGAACATCCAATTAATTCAGGAGCCTTGGGTATACCAAGAAAAGATTAGGGGAATGGGTGGAGGAACAGTTCAGTACTGTGCCTCCGTCGATTTCCTTCGTGTGTATATACAAAAGGCATAGACACCTTTTCTGTCCCAGGATTCTGTACCAGAGACCTAAGGGCAGTTAAAATACTCGTGCACACCAAAGATCGCATTCGAGAACCAGTAGTCTGCTCTGCGTACTTCCCATACGAGAAGGCAGCTGGTGGAACGCGGAAATCGAGGGCCACGAAAAGGTGACATGAAAGCTTCTGAACAAAGCAAAGCGAACGAAGGTACCCCTCCACTGGAAAAACTATAGGTCTGCCCAGAGAGAGTACAAAAAAACTATACTGCAATCTCAAAGAAACAGTTGGCATGCCTACTGCGAGAACATGAACACAATGCCCTCAGCAGCAAGGCTCTGCAAAGATCCAGGGAACCAGCGTGATGCACGGAAAACCACATCAGCGGAGGAGACTCTCAAACACACTTCCCTGAATCAGAACCAGTTACTCAGCCACCCTTCAAGACGAGCCCAATGAGGGAAACTCATATGGACTACGAAAAGACCACAGTGGTAACGTACGAAAAAGTGAGATTGGCCGTAAAGATCTTCTCACCATTCAAATCTCCAGGGGAGGATGGCATATTTCCGGCTCTTCTCCAAGAGGGACTTGATAGTATCACCCTGCTGTATGGCCCTTGGCTACTTACCAGAGGCATGGAGGTTAGTAAGAATCGTCTTTATTCGAAAACCTGTGAAAACCAACTATTCCCAGCCTGACGTCCTTTCTTATGGAAACACTCGTAAGGCTGATGGATCAGCACATCAGAGAACAATCATTGCAAAATAATCCACTGCACAAGCAACAATATGCCTACCAAGCGGAAAAGTCAACAGACACACTCTTCACCACCTTATTTATAGGATAGAAAGAGTACTAGTGGACAATCCGCAATGGGGGTCTTCATCGATATGGTAGGATCATTTGACAACACGTCATTTGAGTCTACCTGCCACGCTGCGGCCCGATACTAACATATGGGTCCATCATTTGGTGGACCAGGACCACTAAGAGCAAGTCCAAGGAATGACAAGTGCTATGAGGTCGACGCCTACTAGAGATCTATAAGTTCTACTATGACTACCACCTCTGCACCTTATCATTGAGCATGAAGCCATGCGTACTGCCTCAAAGGTGCAAGCCGATGGATTGGCCCTGACCTCAGATCAATAAGAAACCCCTGAGGCCCTGACGCAAACCATGCACATTCTGCTATTTGGAACAAGGCAAAGGAGGGCTGTCCAATCCTATTAATGGAAAAAGAGAGCATTCCGTCAGTTCTGAATTTCAGAAAAGAGCCTAACATTGCCATCCACACGAGGGAAAAATGGAAAAACGCTTCTCTGAGCAAACCCCCCATTACGGATCAACCTGGTGTACAGATGAATCAAGATTTAGAAGAATTTCTGGCGCAGGGGTATACGAAGAAGGAATAAGAGGCGTCTCAGTTCCCCTAGGCAAATATGCCTCAGTGTTCCAGGCCGATATGCTATACTCACCTGCGAAGAAGTAAACCTCAAAAAAAGAAGTCGAGGACCTGAAGACATCTAATCGGACAGCTAAGCAGCAATTATTGGGTTAGGATCAAATAAGATTACATCCAAATTGGTGTCCGAGTGTGGAAATGCCATAGAAAGTTTAGCAAAAACAAGGAAAGTCAGCCTCATATGTCCCTAATCGGTCACCGGAACCAATCTTGGGAATACCCAGCAGCATAGTTATCTCCAACATGGAGGTAGTTTGAGAATGATTTGCCCAAAATGTTTCACAACAAAAATAATATTAATCATTATTAATACGAAATATACTTCCTTTGATATTTTGTGAATCACTTTCTCAAATCAAAGTTTATCCTATTACTCCAAATAGACATTGGGGAGAAAACCCAAAAATATCAATATTTAACAATATCATTTGGTTCCTAAAATAATAAGTTGATTGCTAATTTAACCATTCTTGTAAATGACTCGTATTGGCCATAGTTCGTACTATGAAACCATGAATAATTCCGAAATTATTGTTCTTCTAGGATTTATATTTAGACTGATCAGTTCTATTAAACTTGGACAGTTTACAAACCCATTTATAACCCTGTGCCAAAATCTCAAATAAATTTCAGCTCGTCAATGTTCTAGACTCGATAAATTCAAAGTGTTCAGAATGTCCAAATATTCAGTATTTTTTATGAACTACTACAACCCTAACATAGCATTGCAAGCACTGAGGAGGAACATGTACTGGTGGATCTACCTCCTGTCATATTGCAACTGTCTGGAAAGAAGACGGATTTTCTAAATTTTTTTTTGATTTCACTATATATTTGAATTATTCCTTCTGTTTACTTAATTAAATTAATAATTCATCAGGTGGAATTACTTTGATCAAAAATCATTTGCTTTACTCTCTCACAAAACTTTTCATCAAAAGGAACCAAGCTTGGCAAAAATATTTCTTGCTCCATAAAATAACATCAGTTTTTCAAACCTAGTTTTCAGTTATAAACTCCGAAAAAAAGATGTTTACCAAAGCAAACCAAGTAGAAAAGTGAATCTGTTAAATTTGCACGAAACCTATAGAAAAACGTGCGTCAAATGAATAGTTACGTTGGCTCCCCTGGCAACAACGACGGAAAAATTAATAACTTTTGTCTCTTTTTTCGAGGTCATAGAGCCAGTAGAAATATCCATTGGAGTAGTTCAGCATCACCCACTTTATTAATGACCCTATATAGTTTAGATCATCAGCAAACATGAAATATCAGCTGTTTTGAATTACTTCTGATATATCAATAACAAACAGCAGATAGTGATGGTATTATTTTTGATCCCTGGAGAACTGCAGATATTATTGATAATACAGAACACATTTCACATGTTGAATCCTATTTTTAAAATATGACTGAATCCAGTTTAAAAAGATGCCCAATGCCGAGAGTTTTGTTTTAATTACCTATATTATTACATTTTTTCAATTGATATTTTTACATCTATATTTTACCTATTTCGATTTGAACATTATTTTTGTGTAATATTGAGTTTATACAGCACGTAAAATAAAATAAGAAATAAAATAAGTAAAGTTGAAACTACACAACATCCATAACAAGTTTATACAGAAATAAAATAAAATAAGAAGTAAAATAAAAGATGGTTAACTTTTATCTTTTATTTTGCTTTGACTAGTTAGGAACATTTACATATTGAATAATTTGGACAAATTGACGAGAGAGGATGATACATGACATGATAATAATAGATATTCAGTCGTAGTATTATCATGTCGTCATTTTTTTTTCATAACTGGAAAATGGTGAGTTTAGTGCCATTTTTTTTAATTTCGTTTTTGGCCAATAATGTCTAGAGATGACGAAAATTTTATAATATTGTTAGTGTTGATAACAGTGGCATATTTTTACTCAATAAACAATAACAGGGGCCAATTATTCAAGTATAAATCATTCAAGTTTGAGGTAACTTCAACATAAAATCCCAAATTTCGATTGATAGCTTCTTAATTACTATCGTACTGTACAGTATTCACCTGAAGACGATTGCAGATACAAGCATTCGAAATGTCGTGAAAACCTTTTAAATACATTAAGACGATGGACGTCCGAAACGATAGTAATCAAGTTACCACATCGTCTACAACCTTCAAACAGATAGCTTCTCACTTCTTACATTAATTTACTCAGCTCTATAAACACTCTGAAAATTATTACTTCTCATTTTACTTTATTTCTTATTTTATTTTACGTGCTGTATAAACTCACTTTAACTTGAAATACCTCAATTTTGACCAAACTTTTCTAACTGTATACATTGGAAAGGTTTAATAAACTTACCTATCCTATCTATTAGAAACCCTTATTACACGATATTTTAAACAAATCGCAACAAACTATATTGTTGATTGTTTCAGGCATGAAAATAAATAGGACTGGTTCTATTTTTTTCCCCTGAATCGAGGGGATTTCAAGGACGTTTGTGGAAACGTCAGGTTTGCCAATACAGTAATTATCTATTGGACTTGACATAACCAACAAATAAATGAAAATCACATTGTTTTCATTTTGTTCAGTATGACAGAAAAGAAGAAAAAATCTTGTACCAGGTAAGGAAAAAGTTGAAACAAATAGTCCAGGTATACTAAATTACTTAATCACCAGCGTGTATGCAAGTATTGAATTTGATGATGTTATTGTTGAAAATGATAATATTAAAATGTCGAATACTCTCAATGAATACTATGTCAAAAGCATTAACCAGATCACCAATTCAATTAATGTACCCCAAATCGAAACTCCTATCATAGTCATGTTTCACACAAATTGAGATACTTCAAAATGATTACCATTGTGAATCTCAAGGAAATAATATTTTCAATGACTAATAAAAATAGTACAGATGAAATAACAACAAAATTGTTGAAGGAATGTTTCTCAACTATCTCTAAGCCACTATTGAATATTGTAAATTATTCTTTTGAAACTAATAAAGTACCTGACGCAATTAAAACTGCTACAATTATACCAATCCCTGAAGTCGCAAATACGAATAAAGCATGTGAGCTGAGACCAATAAATATGATATCAGTTATTGGCAAAGTACTGGAAAAATCGGTCTACAATCAAATTGTGGATCATTTGGAACGCAATAAGGCTATCACATGTGTTCAGTCAGGGTTCCGTAATAAGCATAGTTGTGAAACCGCTTTGCAATGTGTCCACCATGATTGGAAGAACACTTTGGAAAAAAATTTAATGACAGTGACAGTTTTTCTTGATTTGCAAAGGGCTTTCGAGACTATTGACAGAACCAGATTATTGAAAAAATTGGAAGCTGTCAGAATTGTAGATGCAGCATTACAATGGATTGCGTACTATTTGGATAATCGGAAACAAAAGTGACGACTTAACCATGTTACATCTAGCATAATCGATATTAATATAGGTGTACCTCAAGGTAGTGTTCTGGGTCCTTTATTGTTTCTAGTGTATATAAATGATATGGTTGAGGTAGTGAATGGATATTGTATACACCTATTTGCTGATGACGCTGTTATTTATTGTACTGGAAATAACCGTTCGATATGCTTCAATACAATTAATGAAAATTTAGAAGCTATACACAATTATTGCTGTGGAAATTTGTTGAAAATAAATACAAACAAAACTAAATGGATGTTGATCAGTAGAGACAAAATGTATAAGGAAGTGATGAAGACAGTACCTAAATTGTCTATTGGTGGTGTCCAGATAGAGTTGGTTGAGAAATTTAAATATTTAGGGGTATTAGTTGATCGTCAACTGTACTTTAATGATCATGCAAAAAATGTGATAAAAATAATTGCCATGAAAATCAACTATTTGAGGAGATGTTCTCAGCATCTTACCCAATGGTGTAAAATTATAATTTACAATACTCTTATACTCCCTCATTTCAACTACTGTGCCACTGTGCTTTATCTGGTGAATCAAAATGTGTTAAACCGATTACAGAAATTACAAAATTGAGCCATGCGAATTATTCTTTGTTGTGCACGAGATACGTCTATAAATTCAATGTTAGATACCCTCAATTGGTTACCGGTTAGGAATTATCTATTATATCACTCCCTCATATTCATTCATAAGATTAAAACCAGTATGACGCCTGAGTATTTGCAGAATATTTTAATCCTCAATCAGGAAGTTCATGAGCACCACATTAGATATAGAGGCAACCTTCATGTTCCCCTGGTTAGCAGAACATTTAGCTAGAATTCTATTTTTGTCAAAGGTGTAACCATGTACAACAGAATTCCAATTGATGTAAAAAATTCTGGCAGTCTTGATATTTTTAAAATTAGGCTGAAGAAGCACCTCTGTACAAACATATTGTAACATAATTTTTTTTATGTTGTGTATGTTATGCATGTTTGTTCATTTTGCTACATATGTTCCTTTGTAAGTACCTATATACATATTTTTTACGAATTTCATATTTTTATATTATCATATTTTTTTGTGTTACTCATTGTACTTGATATTAGTTATATGACTAAATAAACGATTTATATATATTTAAGGTAAATGTCAATTTTCCTTGGGTTTGCAGCTCTGAAATTAGTGCCTGAAACAATCATCAAAAAGGCATGGTGTAATAGTGCCAGTTATTTGGGGAAATTTAGCCAACACATAGCCCTGAAAATAAGCACAAAAATAGGCACGAAAAAGGCATAGTGTAATAAAGGTTTTAGTCTGAAATATTCAAAAAATTATGCAGAAAAGTCACAAAAATTGTTATGGCTTGTTTTTCTAAAATCTTACGGGATTCACTGCCAACAATACTTTTTTTCCAATACTAAAGAATTCATAAAAATCCTATTTTTTATATTTTAATATAAACTGAATGGTGCACACCATATCAAAAATGATATTACTTTTGTAACTTATACCAGAACCACTTATATGTAAGAATTTTTTTTATATACTCTATATGTGGAAATTATCCTATATTCCGGGTTGTTTAGAAACACGTTTTTAGTGGTACTCATTCTAAAATGAAGTGAGATAAAATGTAAAATTTCTTAGGCATAGAATTTCAAATTCTGGATGAAAGCGCTAATGGATGTAAATCTTGATATTTTTTCTAATGATGACAAATAACAATGCATGTATGCATTCTTCGAAACTGAGAATCTCAAGATTCTTTAGATTTTTTTTTTTATATAGAAATTTGGTATTTTGCATTTTAATTCGTTTTATTACCTATAACAGCTACTAATTTTTAAAATTGTAGTTCCCAAACTCAGCAAATTTAGATAAGATTAAGATACTTTGGTATTTATAGAAGATTTAGGTGCCAAAACATACTACAGATATTGAATTTTATTAAAAAATTAATTAATCTTTTGCAGGAATTCAAATTTGACTTGTTTATAAAATAATATCATCAATTTTAAAAACGAAAATATACCATCAAGTTCATCTACCACTTCAGCACACATCAGACCCTGAGGTGCTTTTCCAATTTTGGTATCGATGAAGGAAGATGAAGAAGATTTAACTCATTTGCCGCCCCCACCTAAGATTATTGCTAGGGTCCCCCCAGGGTTAATATCAATGATTCAATCAAATCTTTATTTTCTAACTTCGGATTATCAAACTTAAAAATTAAGGTCTAACAGTATCTAAATAAATCGTATGTCACTCTGCTGTATCGATATCAATGTCATTATTATAATATTTGAACAAAAAAACAAATTTTCCAGGTTTTTGTGTTTCCAGTAACTTGGTGCGCACAATTCCAAATGTGGAAAATACTCGTTCAACCGAAGCTGAAGAGGCTATTGCCCCAAATTGTTGCCTCAATATTGGATAAATACCACTCAGGTGGTGTGACATTGTTAATTACTTCCTCTGCAAACTTTACAGGTTTGAACGGTTTTGATTTCGATTTGAGTTTCACTATTAGTGGCATTAAAACTATTAGTTCCATACTTGAATCATTTCGGTCAATCGCTGGTTTACTACAGGATTTAGTTAGGCTCAGTCCATAGCACTCGCAAAATTCAAACTATAGATTTTTTAGGATTGATTTAAAAAATTATGATTATTTGGATTAATTGAAAAAATCGTGATTTTTTTTCAACCCTGGGCCCCCCCCTAGATACAGCAAGATATGTAACAAAAAATACAATAATCAAATTGCACATGTAACAAAAAATACAATAATCAAATTCTACTTCTTCCAGTTTTTGTCCAATATTTGTAGTTTTTCTTTTACTGACTGGAACTGGATTTTTGATAACTACCTATATTGACCTGTTAATGCATTGACTGTCATAGCGTGAACTTTTAGGGTATGGTGCGCCAAGCATATGTGTAGTAACGGCTCACATGAAATTTTTTTCAAAATGTATATTCCTTGTGGAAAAATTCACGAAAAGATATCTCGGTCATATACAGGATGTGGAATAAATTTGCCGATTATATACGATTTCTAATGTGTTTGGATGTTGGATGGTGTCTATAGTCGACCAGCACAAAATATAACAAATATGGGCAATGGAGAATCAATTAGTCAACTGGACCACTGTTCCCCTTTCTGCACTCTTTGTCTCGAGCACATTTACGTGCCAGGCAGTCTCGCAGTCTACTAAAAGAACTCACTCGCATTAGTAGTAAGCCCAAAACGATTGAAAATAAAAGATTCGTAGTTTATTTTTCACAAGTTAAATTTTTTAATTCGTAGAATGTATTTTATTTTCAAATCCGTTATGGCAAAAAGGAACCACAACACTTATTTTCAGAAGAAAAATTATTTGTTACATTTATTGCAGCAAATAATTTCTTGCATGCAATGGAATATCGGCGTCGTAGAGTCTCTTTCTTGATAAACCAGACACACATCCACATTAAAATTTTCATAATGACTGGACTGAGCCAACGAATCCTAGATATTTTGTGCTGGTCTAATATAGACACCATTCAACATCCAAACACATTGGAAATCGTATATTGCGGCAAATTTTTTCCACATCTGTAGACCGAGCCGGCTCTGTGTGAAACTCAGCATTGCACTGACACAATACGCCGAAATAAAAGCATCGTGCACATCATGAATTGGGAACAAAAAATATAGAAAACCGAAACCCGTGTAAAAAATGTTATGAAACTGAGAAGCAAACCCACAAATGGATTATTGCAAGGAATTTAAAAAGGATCTGAACATACCGTAAATCCTGTGGAAAAAAATGTTTTAATAGAATAGAGAAGGTAGGAAATTATTTTTTTTTATATCTCATCTATTTTTTGAAGTTGTTCTTTTGAAATAAAAACTTATCATGAATTTTCATGTTTTTCAATTTTAACAATGATGCCAGCTTTATACCTAAAACTGGAATGTCGCAATCATCCCCCAGCTCAGATAGTATATGTTGGTAAATGTACACTAGACCGAGAAGTTGGCATGTGAGCTGTGAAAAACTGCCTCCATCACATAGACTGAGACGTCGGCAGTCAAAATAAGGTTCTTGGTTTAGACCTCACAGGCCTCCAAGCAAAATTTTTTCTCGTTCATAAACAAAAAAGACAAAATGGTCCATACAAACATTGTTTCCATTGATATAATTTCCAACCTTACAATGCACTACTACTAAAAGCAATTAAAGTCCACATTATACACCCAATCATTCCTAATTTGGTAATTGATATGCTTTTGGCCAATTGTATACCTTTATTAACAAATTATAATGAACATTCAGAACCCTGAATAAATTTGCCTTTAAACATTAATCAATATAATTTTTGAAAATTGCCTTCTTATCTTTTATTATGGAGGAGTGTTGTAATATCATAATCAATTTTTAAATATTGAACAAAGCTCATTTGACACACTAGTCATTCAGAAGTTCATTTCAGACTTAAATAATAAGTGAAGAATGAAGAGGATGTTACAACCATATATGGATACCACTTGTCCCCTATGAATTTCAATGGAAAATAACTGTACGTAATACAACAACTGCCCACAAAACAGTTCATAATCTTTTAAAACCATTACGGACTCACCCTGATACCAGCAGTTTGGGAATATCATTCCCGAAAGCTTCAGCCATTTCTCGACTTCCAATATTGGCAATGCACTGCAGAGCCAAGTTGACATGTATTGGATTTCTTGATGCCAAGTCATTCTTTATACTTTGTATGATCAACTTTATGAGCTCACTGTTTGTGTTGACTAGAACTGATATGAATAGGTACCCCTGAAATAGAAAAGTCAAGTATAATATAAATTGAGATACCTACTTGAAATACATCTGAATGTAACTGAAAGTACAGTATAACACATGAGATTAACATTATGAATTGGAATTGAGAAATAAACTAGCTTAGAATAACTAACCAACATGGTTTTAAGGTTTCTGCATTTGAAAGGGACTATTTGGTGGGCACCGGCGGCTGGTCAGGTTGACGAGAGTACTTGGATGGGTGACCACCTGCCAAAGAAGGTATGCGTTGAAAATGCCCTAAACAACTACAGCGTAGTAGCATATTCGGAGAGAACTTTAAGATAGCGGTCCCAAGTTTATGGATGTTGAGCTCGTTAAAGATCCCTACCTCTGAAATAACATTTCCGGTTGGGGAAGTGTACTCACCTGCGTCAGTGATTAGCCAACGTGACAGAAATAGGCTGACGTTAAATTAAAAAAAAAGGACCATTTGAGTTGAGAGAGGTTATTAAAAAGAAGGAAAAACATATTCTACAGAAAGTAATGAAGTTATTGATAACTCTACAATTTTTCGAACTCAACTGGGAGATGGAAAAAATACTGTATGAAGATTCCTGCTGCGCCAAAAAAATATATTTATCTAAATACAGAGTCAAACAATCTGTAAGTTCTGGGACTGTTTACTTCAGGTGTTTTCTAAAGCTTGTAATACTGTAACTTCGGTCACTTTTCGGATACTCAATGTATGTCTTACAATTTGTTTTTCAGAATACTTGTTGGACGAAAGAAGATTCACAGCTTCCATATGCCCAAAATCAATGTCATGGCCAAGTAAGAATATGAACAACAGTTTACAAACATATTTTTTCTTCTGGTATCCATCCAAAGTTTTATCACCTTTGAATTTGCTCCGTATATTTGCTAGCTCTTTGTTTATTCTCTTTATCTCTGCCTCCTTACTTTTGCCTAAAAAATAGCGGTGGGTAATTAGCAAGTTCGAATTTGGACTGAAATATACTTACAATTTCTTATATCTGATATAAAAACAGCTAAGCCACGCATGCCATCTCCTCGAACTGCTGGCATGGCTATTCCGCTTCCCTAAAACATTAAAGAAACACTAAACTGAAAATATTTTGTCCTGGTGACCTCTTTTCATCCCTATTTCGAAAAATATTCAAAAGGTCATCTTAGAACCTCCCCCTGAGATAAGTATTTGACAGAAATAACCGATAAGAGGTACTATGAATAGAGCTTTTCAGAGTCTCTCAGTTTAGCAATTGCACTGTATTATTCTTCAATTACCTACTTCACAAATTGATTAATTGTGATGAGAAATGGAACACCCTACACGGAAATCTCTTCTATTATAAGAAACGTCAAGAGACCATCCAAGACGATGTTGACACTTTTGACATTTGACACTCGACATTTGTCGTTTGTTTGACATTTGAGGCATATTTTTGTATTGAATAATTTGAAATTATGGGAATACCAATAGGGGAGTTCCGCACAAGTTGCCAACTTCAAAAAACCTTCAAAAACTTCTCCAATTGTAATAATTTCATCTGGGTTGTGCCGAGAATCACAAACTGAATATGCTGGATAATTTATTTTCAGTAGGGGGGTTTATATTTTTTTATATAAAAAAGTTATATAAATAGGGAATCGAGTGTTGGTGCCTGCCCCAATCTGATTTGTGCTTTTGTGCATTATCGACTGTCATCTGTCACGATGCCACTTGAACCTTAACGCAGAAGAACGCCACTTCTTTCTCTTGTTGCTTGACTTCCGTTTTATTATCATTTGTTATTGTGTTGTGTCTTCTCCTTTTCAATATTTTTTTTCACAAAATATGTTTTGCACTACCAGCTGTTCACATTTTTAGACACAAAATCTCTCAAAAGTAATAGGGGAGTGCCGCACAAGTTGCCAACTTAAAAAAACAGTTCTGCCCCACCAATGGCAATTGTTTGACTTTGGTTGTAAAAAAAATCGCCAATTAGTTCAAATGTGTCAATCATAGAGATTTTCTGTCTGAATATGTGAACTTGGTAGCACAATCAATATTCTGGGAAAAAATATCGACAGATGACAGTCGATGATGCACGAAAGCACGAATCAGATTGAGACAGAACACTCGAGATATAGAGACAAAATTCCCTATTTATATAACTAAAAAATATAAACACTTTGGGACTGAAAATAAATGATCCAGCATATTCAGTTTGTGATTCTCTACACAACCCTGATGAAATTATTACAATTGGAGAGGCAGAAGTTTTTGAAGGTTTCTTTGAAGTTGGTAACTTTTGCCGCACAGATAATTGTTTTTTTTTCAAGTAAATATTTGAACCAAATTGTCCAACGGAAAAGTATTTGAGCTTAATTTATCCATCCTAATTTTATTTTTCTTCAATTCAATGTGGCCCGAATTATAATACTTCAGGGGCGTAACCATCTAACCTTTAGAAGGGGTTGACGATGGTTGATTCAGACCTCTGTTCTTCAATATTATTTTTCATCATGTATGTTCCGGTTTTTCATTCTGCACCATGTTCAGTAGTTTTAGATACATTTTGATTCATTGTTTTTTCATTCTTCTCATTATTATTTGCCTATATTACTTTTGTAAACACAAGTTTTCAATATTCTGCCGCAAATTTGTGCCGCAAATTTGCCATTTTCCGCATAAATATTTATGCCAACCAATTAACGCGTGTGTGATGGATTTGGGTCAATTTTGGGTCCAACCATTTCAAAATATGCAGAATTTTTTTCCACTGATTGATACTCTCATCCAGGGTTATTATATGCAATAATATGATACCATCATATTATTCGATAGAACCGGCTGTTTTTTGTGCCAAATTGTGCCGAAAATAAGTATTTAGTGGTAAAAAGAAGGAGCCATTGAAAATGACCCAATTCAGAAACTCGAAAAGAGTATGAGAGCGCCGCATTTTTATTTTGGTTCGTCTTCAGGAGGCGAAAATACGTAATTAGAATTTAACGGCTATTTTCAGGGAGCATGAGTGGGGATACTAAACATTCACCATCAAATTCCCAGGTATTTCGTAAAACTCCTAAATTCCTTAAAATTCTGCATAAATCCTCGAAATTCCAGAACATAAGTCCAGGGTATTTTCTTATATCTGAGAACTAAAATCAATGAGAGCACATGCTTCTTGCAAATGAACTAAATTACCCTCACAATGTTTCATTTAAAAAATGCAGAGCAGGTAATAGTGTAGGTATAACATATAATTAATTATAATCCAATAGGTCAATCAAGTAATCAAGAATATTCTTTATTGTCGACGATATAAATTTTATTGACGAAGCGTGATTGATCTACGAGAAAAAAAAATACAAAATAGAAATATTATAAGAAGTTTGTGTACCTACTACTAATATTGAATAATGATGAAGTTGGAATGTTAAAAATAAGGAAA
This sequence comes from Gonioctena quinquepunctata, assembly GCA_018342105.1. NCBI lineage: Eukaryota > Metazoa > Arthropoda > Insecta > Coleoptera > Chrysomelidae > Gonioctena > Gonioctena quinquepunctata. The sequence goes on along the minus strand of JAFIRS010001441.1, from coordinate 224,839 downwards.
TAGTGGAAAATGTACAAAAACGTCTCTAATTATCAAGCCATCTGTAGAAAATATGCGTTATTTTCTAGCACTCATTAGCTGGAGATATCAAGAAAAAAAATTATATTTCTGAATTTTGCACCCCAGCCAGTAAAACTACCCTTATTATGAAATAACAAGTTGTATCGCAGAGTATCGATATTAGGAGAATGAAATTTTGCACGAGTATTACATTCCAGGTGTAGGTACCTGTTGTATATTTAAATAATTTTTATCTTTGAAATCGTATTTTAACGTACTTGTTTCCTTGCAAAATTCCAACTTGAAACTGGAAAAAGTTGTGTCAATATATAAAGGATATATTATTATAAAAATCAAAATTGACGTCATTTTGATCTTTGATAAGGTCGGCGCTGGATTTAGCTAAAGATGAATTTTATTAATATTTACGTCAGATTCTGTAGTATTGGAAAAAATTAAAGTAATTTGGGAGTTATAATAATAATAATAATAATATTTATTCACTTTGATAAATTCACAGAAAGTTTACATGAGTTAAATAATCGTATGTCTGAATAAATATGGTGATGTTCCCATATACCTCGTTCATGGGTAAATGGATTAAAGTTAATGTTGATAAAAATGATCATGAAGTACTTTACAGTTTTGTTAGTAGTTCACCTATAAGTACGTGAGTTTTTTTAAAAGATTATTGATTGATGATTCAATTAGAATAATCATTAGTATGATAATGATGAGTGAGTGAATGATGATTACATACATATGTATTTAACAAAACATCACTGTATTTGATAATAAGAATCAGAAAAATGATGAATTTCAAAAATATTGATTTTTTGATTCTTTACATTGATATATTTGCATTATTGGTTGTTTTTTATATCCACGATTTCAATTTTTTCTTGAATAGTGGAATTGAATTTATTTCCTTGAGTGAAATTGGAATCGAATTATATGTTTTCGGACCTAGAAAGTGGAACGATCTCTGTAGCACGTTTTCTTGGGGTTTCGGAGTACGTAAAGAAATAGTTTTCTATCTTGTGCTGTATTTGTCATTTATTTCATTGAGTTCACTACGATAAAGGTGTTGCCTCAATACAATCTGGTAATAACAAATTTTTCTGATGTCAAGTAAGTGCGTTTCTGTGAATAAGTCATTTGTATGGTAGGTAAAGGGTTTTTTATACATACATTAATTATCATTGTCTGGATCGTTTCCAGCGGTTTTAGATGATTTTAGTTGGCAGGTCCCCAAGCAATGATACCGTAAGTGAAGTGACTTTCGATTAGAGAATAGTATAGAATCGGATTTCGAGTATTTCACGTAAATAGTTGAATTTATATAACAGAAAGCGAAACTTTTTTGTCAGGTAATGAATATGTTTATTCCATTTGAGGTGATTATCGATAAATATACCAAGGTATTTGACATTGCCAGTAGACTGGATTACCTTACCCTTTTCACTATTGCTGTTCAATTCATTGAATTTTGGAAGATATTTTTCATAGGATATGAAGGGTACAAATATAGTTTTAGTTTGCTGTTAGTAGGCGGCTGTCAAACCAGTCAATTATTGTTCCAAGGTCTTCCTCTTATAGGTTTCAACAGGTCCCACGTCTTGTCACCATATAGTACGGCTAAATCATCAGCAAAACTAATTATATTTCCTCTTGGGTATAGTTTATCGAGATCAATATCACATATATATTGAACAGAATTGGTCCCATAACTGTACCTCGTGGAACACCAAATGTAACTGTTCTACTTTTGCTGGTGACATCACCTATTTTCATAATCTGTTTCCTACTATATAGGTAATCCTCCATCAGATTGGACGAAGGTTATCTGAAATCTATACCCTCCAAGATATCAAGTGATTGAATATGACTGACAGTGTCAAATGCCTTCGCTCAGTCTATGAAAATACATATGGCAGCAGATTTCTTGTCGATGTGTTTGCTTAATTTTGTTGCGAGTTCATTATGGCATCCTGTCGATCGGAAAGTATTTCATATTTTTTACAAGCTTTTATTTAGTTTCACCTGTCCCGATGTTTGTCATCAAATCTTGCATGTTAAATTTGACCCACTTCTAGTTGTTCGATTAACGTGAAATTTGGCAGTTGTCCATAGTTCCCGTGACAATGCCTTATGCATTTGTTGGAGAAAAAAAATGGCGGCTCCAAGATGGCGGACGAGATTCGTGTTTATGGTTCGATTCAAAATTGGTATGTGGGGGTTTTCGGGGTCGGAGATTATGAATTTTTTGTCAAAATTCACAAATTCAAGATGGCGGCTCCAAGATGTCCGACGATTTCTGTGATTATGGTCAGATTCTATTCAAAATTGGTATGTGGGGGATTTCAGGGTCGAAGATTATGAATTTTCTGACAAAATTCATATAATCAAAATGGCGGCTTCAAGATGTCCGACGATTTCTGTGACTATGGTCCGATTCTATTCAAAATTGGTATGTGGGGTTAGGGTACTTACTAAAAGACAAATGGAATAATTATAAACCTTTTAAAACAGATTTATTCAAATACCCTAAGTAAACTATTGTTTGATGTGGACGTAGTTATTCCGAGTTATAGATTCAAAAGCTTGTCGCATCTGTATTCGAAATGAAAACTTTGCGCGACAAGCTCTTGAATCTATAACTCAGGGAATAACCTACGTCACACACCCAAAGCAATTATTTGGAACTTTTTAGGGTATTTGAATAAAAGCTTCTTTTTAAAAAGGTTTATTTTATTAATTATTTTCAGATAGCCTTACTATTATTTTCTTGAGAATTTTCTCGAAAACTTTGGCGATATTTGATATTACGGAAATAGGACGGTAATTATTTATTTCTTTCATGTCCCCCTTTTTGAATAGTGTTGTTATCACTGCTGTTTTGAGGATCGTGGGGCATTTTCTAGATTGAAATATCCAGTTTATTAAAAATGTCAAAGGGGTCTTGATAGAATTGGCAATCAGTTTGAGAGTTTCTGCTTTGATATTATCTACCCGTGCCGATTTTTTATTTTTCAATATAGTTTCATGTACTTCATTTTCATTGGTTTGTTCTAAAAAGAACGAATTACATAATTTAGTTTGGTCTGGGGTAGAATGAATTACTCGACCCCAGACCACCTCAAACAGAAAAAAAATCATTTTTTATTATATCAAATAACGTAATTTCAAGCAATTCTAGAACTGGACGTAGAATTTCTCTAAAATAAATAGGTAGGAACTCGGGTAGGCATTATTCTTGCGCCATGCAAGTATCTTAAAAAATGATTCATATAGAAATTATTCCATTTTCTGACAAATGAATAATTTATGTATCCTCTAAATTGATTTCATTGGTTCGAAAAATTCTAACAGTTCACACCAATCACATGGTGACCATGTGATAAGAACCCTTCTGGTCGACTTATTATCAACTTTTTCCTTCTCAATATCTTCAACAAAGAGAACTACGATAATTTCAAATACTTACCAAATTAAAACACATGGAAACATTCATATCGACTAGAATTTTATATCACTACAATTATTTCGACTGAAGCGGTCACAAACACCCCACAATATTGAATACAGCTAGGTTTTTTTGAAGCAAAAAGTTGTGATTTGAAAAAAATTTTGTGGCTCGTTGGTATGTTGGTAATAATGATTTTGATTTCAAAATTCAAAGAACAGTTTTCTTCATGAAGAACCATCCAATAATTGCATGTTTCGCATTATGAAAAATAGATGACGCAGTGCTACTCAGCTCCGAAAACCCACATAACTTTAATATGAAAGTTATGTTGATTCAATCATTGTCTAATTAGACAAGTTACATCATTGCTTAAAGAGAAATCTTATAGTTCCGAATAATTTCCCCTTCCGTATAAGAGGACGCCCCAATACAATGTCCGATTTAAGGTACTTCGATAGCAAATACGATAGATGGCACGTGCGATTGCATCCAATACGATTCCCACAGCGAGTGAATAACTATCTTCTCTTTAAACAATGATCACATTATGATCTAAGGTCCTACCGAATAAGCGGGCGGACATCTCAACACTTACAGCGTCATCTCTTGATATCTGACTTTTTCGTTCTGTGGTTCAATCAATCCACAATCTGAATTTGCAAATTTTTCAGTTCAGATTTTTTCTTTTTAGTTAGGGTCTTTTCAGAATATCTATCAGATGTAGTTCAATGTCCAGCGTGGCTTCAGCCGGGGAAGTAGTTGTTTTCTGTTAGACATTCACAAAAAAAACTTCATTTTTAACCGACGAAACCAAAAAGGAGGAGGTTCTCTATTCGACCCGTATATTTTATGTTTTTCCATCATATTTTTTTATGTATGATCACGCATAACTTTTTACTGAGGCGTCCGATTCCGATAATTCTTTTTTCAGTGGATAGGGTGTACTTCGACTTTGGTCCCATTTGAATTTGAAAGATGAAATCCACCCCTAAGGGTAGCGAAATGAAGGATATTGATCACTCACCCTCTGAATTCTGGTCCGTTAACCGATTCTATCAGGCATAACTTTGTACTGGGTTCTTCGATTTGGATGATTCTTTTTTTAATGGATTGGGTATACCTTATTTTTGGATTTCGAAAGGAATTAGCCACTCATTTAGACTAAGAAGGTTTATTTTATTTTTTGCTTTTCAGTTGATTTTTTCGTCGGTTTAATTTTTTGTTAAAAAATTTTTATCGTGGATTTTTCAATTCACAGAAAACTCTTTCTATTCAATATTTAGTTGAGAATGTTTCCCTTTTCAACATGAATACCCCACATGAGGTTATCTTGACGATGGAAGATAGTGACCAAAGTTTATCTATTATGATTCCACATCTGATTTTATGAACATCCTGTAGATATTTTCAAAAAATCAAACTAGCCAGTTGTTCAACAGGTAACTTTTCGTGTATATTATAAGACTTCTTTCTCATCGCAAAATTCTAGAAACTGATTCTTTTCTAATTACGTCCTGGTTTTCTCTCCCAAAACAAGACATTTTAATAAAAACACTATAATATACTTTTCTCTTTTGACACCACGCACATGAAAAATGACATATATAAAAAAAATATTATCCTTTTGAATTAACATACAAAGCCTACTAATTAAATTTCAAAACCATCAAAAAACGTCATTATCCTAGTATTTTTTTTATAATATTTCGGTGTGAATTTTTTTACCAAATACCACTCTAGCTTCAATTAAAAACAGAATGTTTTTTCTCGACCATGAATATTTTCTAGAAAATTCTCCCTTGTCTTCGACTCGGGAGAATTTTCAAAATATTCGTGTTCTCGAAAAAATTTCCAGTAAGAATTGAAGCTCTAATGGTATTATAAGTGAACATATTTTACAGATAATGACAATAATTGAAATCTGGGTGTACACATCACAGTTGTTTTTTTTTCACATATCCGTCCTAAGACAAGTATTTTTTAAATTCACTATAACAGATGGATTTTTGACGCAACTCTTCAATGTTATGTAGAACTGTATCTTGAAAAGGGAAACATTCTCAATTGAATATTGATTTCTGGTGAGTGCTCCTCCTGGGAAAACATGTTTTTTTCTTTATCTCATTCATCTATATGAGTTCTTAATTAAGACTGGAAAAGAAAATAAAATTTTTACTTCCAGATTTTTCTTTTGAGTTAGGGTCCTTTTAAAATATCTATCAGATGTAGTTCAGTGTCCAGCGTGGCTTTAGCCGGGGAAGTAGGTTTCTGTTAGATATTCACAAGAATAACTTCATTTTTATCGTGGATTTTTCAAATCACAGAATCATATTTCTATTCAATTGAGAATGTTTCCTTTCCTTTTCAACATGAATACCCCACAAGAGGTCATCTTGAACGATGGAAGATAGTGACTAAAGTTTATCTTTCAGTCGCAGATGATTTCACATCTGATTTTATGAACACCCTGTTCATATTTTCAAACAAATCGATAGAACTGTATCTTCCATTGATAAAACAGGTTGAAATTAAGTGGCTACATTTATTTATTACTACTCCTGGAAATTTTCAAGTTGAATCGATAGAGAAAACTCTGAAAAAGGCTGTCTTTATATATCTGCAGAAAGCATAAAAAAATAGAACAGCTCTCTTTCTATATCTTCCATCAAAAGGGTTGGGTAAAACGAATAAAATCAATTGAACATACCCTGGAATGAATGATCCCAACTAGATATTTTTCACTCATAATTTTTCCAGTTCTTGAACTATCACAGAAAAAAATAAGAATTCAAGAACGCTTCGACATAGAACAACGGGATCAAAACTATTTTGAATGATATCACCGATACTACTCTTTGAAATAGAAGACATTGTGATTGCTCGATTGATAGCACATCAACTCAAAAAATTCAAATTGCATAGGGGGTCAAGTGACACATCGTTGAAAAAATCATTCAATTTTCTTCCCAACCATTGATTTATTTTTGAATTTTGTCAATTATTTTTTTCACAATATGCATTTTAAATTTTGTTACACTACACTTGACATCTCAAATGCATATACGTAATAACGAAATTGAAAAAAAAACTAGATTGTTGAAAAGAGAATTGAGTTATATTTTCAACGATGTGTCACTGACCCCCCATGCTATTTGAAATTTTCAAGTTGATATGCCCCCCCCCCGCGCAATCACTTTTTTTTTCATTGTTCTACGTCGAACCGTTCAAAAGTTAACAGGGGGGGGGTATATTAAAAGCCGCACTGTATATGTATAAAGATCGTAGAGAATTCATCTGGCGGGTATTATGTGCGTGGCTGTTATTTACTTCTGTACACACTAAATTCGATTATTTAAGGAATATATATCGAGAATGTTGTTGGATTTATATAGATTTTCAGAAGGTTCTTTATGATGTACCTAATTATATGTAAATAATAACTATGGAGAAAATTTCTGTCTCAATATGTCCAATCCATGATAATTTTTCATTTACATATAGTACCAAAGCTTTTGTAATAGGTTTGTGATCAATATTATCGATTATGAAATTTAACGGAATATTTTGACAATAAATAAAATTATATTTAAAAGTACCTATAAGAATATTATATATTTCTTTTTATAATTTAATGATAATTCATGTTGATGTGACCAAAATGATATTTTGTCCAGGTCTCTTTCCATAGAATTTTGGAGATAGCAAAATTTTCAAAAAAGGATTTTTTGCACATACGTTTCTCGAGAAATAAAATCTTTCTTTCAGTAGTTCTTCATCATCGGTAAGTTTTTCCATACATTTTTGGGATCATTTTTATTACTATTTACAGTTTTTTATGAAAATTAGATATTGCTGTTTTCATGAGCATATCTGTTATTTTTCTATAATTCAAATACGTTTCTTTCTTAGTTTGATTTCCGGAATCTTTTTTATCATTTTCGTTGTTATGTTTTTTATATTTTTTTTCAGTTTTTATGAGATACTTGGTTTTATGCTATAAGTTCTAAATGTCGTTATAAAAATTCCCATCATAGTTTCGTATAATTCGTTTCACACATAAATGAATGTATAAACATTTTTAGTAAATTACAATAAGACCCACTGAACACATATCCCTCAATTACATATCTGTCGTGTATCAGGAAGAAACAATGTTATGTTACTTATGATGTATATGTTATATAATAGAACAAAACATGGTTATGTAACCTGTTCCTATCGTCAGTGATATATTATGTATATATATATATATATATATATATATATATATATATATATATATATATAAATATATAATAGTTTGATACTGAAACAAGTGGCAAGAGAAACTAATATATAATATATGGTTTTTCCTCTATATTTGAGTTATTTCAATTGGAGAATCTGAGAACTGATGTCTGTATTTTTAGTTCATACACCACCACCTGTTCCGAAAATAATACCAAGTAGAGAAAATTACTCCTCGTTGAAACAAACAAGCGCTAAGAGATAATAATAATATTTCTGTTTTTCTAACCCAAAAACACCTCTCTGTGTTTCAATCATTTCATTGCATATTTTTACTTGAATCTCTGAGACTCTAGAATCGATACTACCCAAGAGAAGCATTTTGGTGAGGAGAATGAGGATATAACTTTGATATTAAAAGAAAATATTTCATAGACAGAAGAAATTTCAAGTATGAGTGGTAAGTAGGTTAGGAAGTTTCTTTGTGGTTTTGTATTCAAATAAAACCATGTGTTTTTTTCATCATATATAAAAATATTTTTCGTTTCAGAAAATATCAGGAGAAATACTCAGTATTTGCAAAAGCACTCTACTGGAAGTCAGATCCATCAATGAAAGATTGAGCAAAATAGAATCAACTGAGAATGCACCAATAGTCGATGTGTCAGATAACCTACCATGCAAAAGTCTGCAGGACATAGAGCACTTGGAAAATTTGCTGGAAGAAGAATTTAAAGAATCTTTTGTATGTATCATTTTCACATTTTTTAAAATCTGGCTAAGAAAAAATAAAATACTTTCGCAGTTGCAAATGTAGGTGCTAAAACAATAAAAAAAATTAGTTACATTTTACCACAATATTCACGTTTGGTTGTTCATATTTGTAATCAAGGCCGTACCCAGGGGGAGGGTTAGGGGGGTTCAAACCCCCCCGAAATCTGTAAAATATATCTGGAATAAAGTGAAATGAATGTAAATTATTAATATTCCTTTCGGACTGTGTTCGTCAAGAACATTGGTGGCACAAATGCGAAAGATCACACTAATCGGTCTTTACAGAAAATCTTCACTAACGCCTTGGGAAGACAGTGTCCTGGTTGGGATACAGAAACAATTTTAAAATCAAGGAATTGCAGTCTATCCGACTATTAATAGGTAACTATAAAAGCATGAATCATTATATTGCTTTCAGCACACTTGTTGATATCGTATAAAAACAGAGCTGCCTAAATTTTCAATTTTTTTTAAATAGGAAATATTATTGTCTTTTACATTTAGTTTTTGTAATTCCAGGAGTGATAACTTCCAAGTATCTATCATTATCAGAGAGTGATGTGGAAATGAAGATTTCAGAATGGTTTCGTCTCAGTACCTATTTTTTTATTTGCTGTAGAACTTTAATTTAAGAATGAAAAGTTTAATTTTGAGTTTTATTTAGGAATGAAAAGTTTAATTTTGAATTAAAAAATATGAAAAACAAATCGTTTTTATTTTATTGGAAACGTATTCTTGATTGATTCCATAAAATCATCAGTCAGATCATAGAATTATTTCGACTGAGTAAAAAATCCTGTAATCCTACAAAGCGAATATCTGTGAGAAAATACCAACTTTCCTAGATGACTTATATTTGTACAAGTTCCTCAAGAACACTATTGCAAGTGCTTCTCAATTTATTTGGTATGGATAGGCTTTCGAAATGATCACTACAATGAAGTTCCGCTTATAAGAAGCAATTGCAATTAGGTCCTTCGAGTAAGATGTACAAATATCTTAATTCAATGCCCGTCTCAGTATTACCAGGAAGGTGTCACTAAATAATATGTTACATAACATTTTAGAATGTTAAGTATCAGATACATGCAGTTGATACGACGATGATTCAAAATAAATGATGTTTGGTATATAACAGTTTAGTTGAAATGTTACATGTCAGATACATGAAGTTGTTATGGCGTTGTAGAGCACATGTGTGTTACATGTGGGTTACCAGCTACATAACGTGTTCTCTGGAAAAGCGTTAATTGTATGTAACATATATATGTTTGTGTTTACTGGGGAGTAGGTAGTCAAATTTTTTAGTAGCAGTACTCAATTATTCAGCCAACTCTCCAAATTTCATGAAAGTTAATCAAATAGATATAAAAACATCATTTTTCTCAACAATACAAGAATGGGTACAGAGTCAGAAGGCCACACAGGTAACAGGGAAAGTTGGTTTATTTCATTTCAATATCAGGAGCATTAAAAAAAATTTCGACGAGCTCATGGTATACATAGAACAGGATTATGATCATATGGATATAATTGTCCTCTCGGAATGCTGGAACTTAGATGAGGTAAGTGACTTTCAATCCCAAATTATACAGTGTTTTATAATGAGTCGAAATTTAATCAAAATGATGGCGTCATGATCTATGTCAAAAATTCTCTACCAGTTATTATGAATATATTACCATTATCGGAAACCAAAGTTCTGAGAATCATAATAACGATTTCCAAACTAACTTTTGGAATTACTGCTTCATACCGGCCCCCTTCAACGAATGTTCGGACATATATAGAGGATCTGTCGGAATATCTATCAAATATAAATAAGACAGATACAGAAATATTTATGGGGGATATTAATATTAACCTTCTGGATAGTGCCTCAAATGATGTTAACCAATATATAAGCATTTTGACAGAAAGAGGATTCATATCCTATATAAATAATCCAACACGCGTTACAGATCAATCCAAAAGCATTATTGATCATATATTTGTTAGAAAACAAAAAACAACTGAAAAAATATCAATATTTTCCTCGATTATTGGAACGAACATAACAGACCATTTCACTACATCTCTCCTCATCTCAATAAATGAAAAATCAAATGTAAATAAAGAACAAAACAAAAGTCCTTCGTTATTATACAAAAACAAATGATACAAAATTGAACATTCTCATGCAGAATGAAAATTGGGCGGAAGTTTTATCTTGTGATGAAGCACAACAAGCTTATAACAATTTCATTACTAAAATAACAAAACATTTAAATATTTGTACTACACAACACAAAATAATAGCCTCCAACTGTAGGATCAAACCATGGATAACTCATGGATTAATAGAATCTATAAAACAGAGGAGACTGCAAAAAAACTTGGGAAATAATAAACGAACTAACAAACAAAACTACAAAAAAAAAAATAGGCAACATAAAGTCAACGATACAATATTATCGGATGATAGAGACAAAGCGCAGGCATTTAATGAATACTTCACAGATGTAGGGATAAAATGACTCAAAAACCGATGTACCACATACTACACCACCTAATTTTATAAAAGATAAATCTGTTACCAGCTCACTCTTCCTCACACCTGTAAAAAAAAGAGATTATAGAAATTATTTCTAAATTAAAAATAATTGTGCACCTGGACCCGATGGAATAAAAACAAAACTAATTCAAGTTTATCACTCTTATCTAGTAGAACCATTAACCTATATAATAAATTTAATTTTCAAAACAGGACCAATACCAACACAATGGAAAGAATCGATAGTTACTCCCATTTTCAAATCAAGTGTCAAATCAGAAATGGGAAACTACCGGCCAATCTCTGTGATTGATAACTTCCAGAAAATACTAGAACATGCCTTGAAATCACGCTTGGTAAATTTTTATGAAAAAACTCATGTTATAACAGAGGAAGTCAATTCGGTTTCATAAAAAAAGTAGTACCGAATCCGCCATATTGAATTTCATATCACAAACAACAGGGGCCTTGGATGATTCCGAAAAGTGCCTAGCAGTTTTTGGATTTAGAAGGCTTTTGATACAGTTTCACACGAAAACTGTTAAACAAACTATACACGTATGGTGTCCGAGGACCAGCAAATACAATTTTCAAAACTATCTATCTCACAGAAGCCAACGTGTCAAAATCGGTGACAGCATTAGCAGTTCTCATGAAATTTCTGTTGGGGTACCACAGGGCACAGTTTTAGGTCCGATACTGTTTTAACTTATATCAACGACCTATTTGACATTAGAAATATTAAAGGTCACCTCATTTCATACGCTGATGATACAACAATTATTTTCAAAGCTAAAACGTGGCAACAGGCATACAATGAAGCAGAACAAAGCTTAGAACACATACAGATATGGTTGAATGAAAATCTCCTCAATCTCAATGTTTCAAAAACTAAATTTATAACATTTTCTCTTCAAAATAACCAACAGCCCGAGATGCAAAACATTCAGATACATCAGCCAAATTGCCCTAAAATATCTTTGCAACTGCCCAAATATTGAGAAAGTGGCGAAAATAAAATATCTAGGTGTATTTTGGACCAGCGTATGACATGGGATGAACATGTCTCTCATATGGTCAAAAGACTTAGGCAGCTGACATATAAAATATACAACCTTCGTGCTGTTCTTACTAAACAAAACCTGATGATAATTTACAATTCCCTGGTTGAATCATTAATTAGATATTGTATAACAGTATGGGGTGGAGTATTCGAAAATGTACTAAATAATATTCAAGTGGCCCAAAATTCAATTATAAAAATAATCTTTGGAAAACCTAAACGTTTCGATACCCAACTATTGTATAAGGAAACTAATTTACTTGACGTCAGGAGTCTATACGCGTTCCAATGTCTCGTTTGGATCTATTCCAATAAAACAACTCAAAACACGATTAAAACTAAGAATACCAGATATGCACAAAACTTGTCCGTACCATTCTTTAAAAAAAGTCATACGCAGAGAACAATATTTTATTTTGGTCCAAAACTATATAATATACTACCAGGCGGTATAAGAAAAACTTCCAATTTCAAAATATATAAAACAAACATCAAAAATTTTATTATTGATAACAACCAACTTATAATGACCCTCCTGAAAAACGCACCTTTATAATATAGAATCCGTTACCCAATAAGAATCCTTTTTTAACCGAACTGAATATATTGTAAATATAAAACCACGGTTTTACGTTGCACCAACCTTTTTTACTGTATTTTTTACTGTCCTCATAATATACTATAAATATATCACTACCATGTTCTCGCTCTACCAACTTTCTCTGTTATATCGTGTGTTCGCGGCTTATTATCTTATATTATATACCTAGTGATTATTATATCTGTCCTACCATGTTCGATTTATAAAAGTGTCATCATGAGGCGGAAGATGGGGAGCAAAAAACAAGCCAAATGCGCTTAGTTCCACCTATCTCCGAATGGTCCAAATGATCTATGTTAAACAAATGTATAACCTTTTCAAAAAATAAACAAAACTTCAAAAAAAAAACTTCAGTTTGAAATTTATCACCAAAAAGTATTCTTTATGAGGCGAATTACCCCAAAAAGGACACCCTACGAGAAAAATGTATAGGAACTTCTAGTATTATTTTTACTCATACTATATATGTTTCCAGTATGTGCTTTTTTGTACAGACCGACACAAATAACTTGGCGTCTCTCATTAAGACATTGCTGAGCGAGAATTGAGAGAAAACGGTTTTCTTTTTTTTTACTTTTTAATTCCGGTTCGTTCTCATTGAAACGAACAATGAAATTTCTATGAATTTCCTACTTTGCATTCGCGATTGCACGCCTATGATGAATAAATTCTCTCAAGTACTCTGGTATTCATGTGGGTAACGGGTCAAAATCATGCCCCCCACCCACTACACCCATGCACGGGCGAAAAGTGCTTTCTACGGATATAAAACAGTACACCGGATGAACACGCATGACCCACCTAATGACCGACATTCGGCCCCCCTTTCTTTGAAGAAGACTTCTTCACGATCAAATCGCAGATGAAAGAAAGCAGTCAGCAAGTGCGCCTTAAGTCAAGTAAAAGTAGCCGGCAGTGTTCTTTGATTGGATTTTTAGCGATATTTCGATTGATAGGGGTGAGTGTTTTCAACAACTTTTACAAGTGATTTATGTGAGTGAAATACACAAGCAAAATTTTCGATCAATATTGTCAATATTATAATAATCATACAAAAATATGATAATCGAAATCGCCTTATTAACATGAAAAATCAACGGAGAACTTGAAAAAAACATACCGGAAAAGGTAAAGCCCGAACTCGATTTTTATTAAAACTCCTACACATTGAAAACGGAAACATTCTCAATTGAATATTGATAGAAATATTTTTCAAATCATCACAAAATCCCTACAGCAATTGAATTTTGGGTGGTTTAGGAAATTCTCTGGCGGGGTAATATTTTTTTTCATCAACTAATGAAAAATATTTGGAAAAACTGCAAAATCTGGATTATCAAATAGACAATTTGAAATCAGAGAGGGACGGTCGACACATGATGCGAGATCATTTCTGACCACTGGTGTTAACAGTGTCATTTATGTGTGTATTTCACGATTTGTCCAAAGCATTTGATAGTGATTTGTTTGAAAATATGAACAGGATATTGATAAAATCAGATGTGGAATCATCTGCGACTGAAAGATAAACTTTCGTCACTATCTTCCATCGTTCAAGATAACCTCTTGTGGGGTATTCATGTTGGAAGGGGAAACATTCTCAATTGAATATCAAATAGAAATATTTTTAATTGATAAATCCAGATAAAAAAAAAAATTCCCCGGAAATTAAAAGGGAAATTAATTAATAGAAATATTTTTTGGTGAATTGAGAAATCCACGATAAAATTAAGTTATTTTTTGTGAATATCTAACAGAAAACAACTACTTTCTGGACATTGAACATCTGATAGATATTTTGAAAGAACCCTAACTCAAAAAGAAAAATCTGAAATTGAAAATTTGCATTTTCATTCAGATAGTTATTCGATTTTCTATTCCAGTCTCAATTAAGAACTCATATAAATGAATGAGGCAAAGAATAATATTTTCCAAGAGAGAGTACTCACCAGAAATCATTTGTAACAATGACGCAAGAGAGGTATCGTATTCACTAGGTCTTCAAAATGTGTTTCCCATTCTGAAAATACCCTTCAAAATATCTATCCGATGGAGTTCAATGTCCAGCGTGGCTTTAGCCGGGAAAGTAGTTGTTTTCTGTTAGATATTCACAAAAAATAACTTCATTCAATATTTAATTGGGAATGTTTCCCTTTTCAACATTTGATACTGTTTGTTACATGCAGATGCTAGATACTCTGGATGACATAGGAATACGGGGTACTGATATATATATATATATATATATATATATATATATATATATATATATATATATATGCGAACCAAAACTCAAATAAATAATTTGTAAGTGAATACTCATAAATGTTACAAATATTTATATTGAGTTAAATAACATGTTATATTTCGAACCATATGTTTTTCAAGAATTATTTTAGTGCATACATTTCAATATTGTGTTAAGTTAAATGTCTCAAACTCCATATTTTTAATTTTAGTGTTTTAACCTGATGATGACAAATACCATGTCGAAATGTCGTTAAGAAAAATTATATGAATTGGATTCAGACCTTTATTCCGAGAATTTGAAGAAAATATATATGTGGTCAAGAAACTAAAGAAAAAAAAAAATATATATATATATATATATATATATATATATAACTTTTGTAGAATAAGGGGTACCCTAAGGAACAATTTACTCTGATAGCAGTGGCACAATTATATGTCAAAGGTTCTAGACTTGTTCAACCACAATCTGACATCATTAAAGTTTTATTCTTTTATTTATCTAAATAAAATCTTGCGTGTACGCTGCACCGTTTTTTTTTCATTATCAATTTCTATATTTTATATTTCGGTGGAAATTTAGAACGCATAGCCCATTCATGCTGTCTGAACTTTTTTTTAAGCTTATTCTTGCTTATCGATAAAGTCCAAGTCGAGGCGGTATAATGTTCGCAGGCGGTTGTACTCTACTATGGAGATTTCTTGAGCCTTAAGTTTATGTGATAAACACTATTAATGGTTTTGACTCGAGAGAGTACAACATACGCCTGCCCTTTGCTGGATATTGAAGAACCTAAAAATGGCCCGTCGAGTAATAAATACTCGTTTCCGCTACCAGGGCTAATCACCCCAACCGAATACTCTGGGGTTACCAAACAACTCGGGACCGCCATCTTAACGTCCCACAGGACGTCATATCTCTCGCTATCTCGTTCTCATTGATATAGCGCGCGCGTGCAAGGTGTGACATGCGCGGTCACCCATCCAAGTACTAACCGTGGTCGGCGTTGCTGGACTCCATATATCACCTCACAAGTTAGGCCATACCCATATTTAAAATAGCCACATGAATAACAGGTCTTCTCTTATCTGAAATCATTTATTGAACTCAGGTAAATAAACGTGTTAAATGATGTTTCAGATATTTTAGGATTTCTATAGAAAATATATAATAAATTCAAAGTGAGAAAAGATCATCTTCTTTCGTAACATTGAGTCTATCTATGCCACACAAGGTTGCTCTCTCTAAGAGACCTGATGATTCAGTTAAAAAGAAAATTGAATAGAAATATTTTTCTAAATATTGAAAAATCCACGATAAAAATTAAGTTTTTTTTTGTGATTATCTAAAAGAAAATAACTACTTCCTCGGCTGAAGCCACGCTGGACATTGAACTACATCTGATATATGAATGAGACAAAGAAAAATGTTTTCCAAGAATGAGAACTCACCAGAAATTATTCGTAACATTGATGCAAGACTGGCTTCGCATTCACTAGGTCTTCATGAATACCCCCCAAGAGGTTATCTTGAACGATGGAAGTGACTAAAGTTAATCTTTGAGTCGCAGATGATTCCACATCTGATTTTATAAACACCCTGTTCATATTTTCAAACAAATCATCTGATGACTCGGTCTATGGAACTATTGTTAAAAACTCCTTCGATGTCTAGGAAGGCCGCTAGTAATATTTTTCAGCGTGTTCTGTACTCCCTCTATAAGTTTGTGGAGTGTTGTTTTTGTTGAGCAGCCGGTCCTGTACGCCGGTCGCGATGTAGTGGTCTTTTCACCAGTGCCCCGCCCCTTATGCCCGCAGCTTCTCTAGAGTCTTCAGTCCAAACCTCTGGAACCACTTTTCAGAGCCTCCAGTCCATTCCCATTAGCAGATGTCTGATCTATTTGAGCCATATGAAAGTGGACCCTAAAGAGTTCCTTCATTGTTTCTTCTCCTGTAGTGGTTACTCTTCTTTTTCTTCTTTAAGGGAGTGTCTATAATGATGACTATCTTTAGAAATAATTCTTTGGAGTCTGGCGCACTCTTGAAAAGTTTCTGTTATAACTGATCAAGACGTTCTTGTTATCCCAGCCTCCAGTTATCTTGACACTGTTTTTTTTCCTAGTTTGCCTCCTTAACCTTTAAAGTTCAGCGTTCCATCAGGCAGATTCCTGGTGAAGTTCCTTGTGATGAAGAGGCAATTGTTGTTGTGTCATTGAATTGCTCCACTGTCAGCTCTAGGTCTCTGTTTGTACTTATCGTTCTTTGCATTCCTGTGAAGTTTCGTTCTAGATCTGCCTTTTAGGCGTTCCATTCTATTCTCGTTGGATTCTGAAATTTTTTTGTGTTGATGTTGCTCTTTATTGGTTTATTTGTCTGTGGTTGGAGCAACCCTCCTCTTCAGACATATTCCATTCTGTAACAATATTACTTTTGTATGAGGACGCTATTATTACGTCCCTCACTCCTCATTTTTGTAACAAAAGATTGGTTTGTTGAATATGAATAAATAAATCATGTGAATTCCCGGAAAGAAGCACCTTGAATAAAAGTTATTATTTTTCAGATCGAAATTTTTTCGGTTAGAGGTTTTTGCTCAAACATTTTTTGATCTTCACTTTTCTATAAATGGAAAGGATCAGATCGATCGGGATGTCCACGTTGAACCTTGAATTTTCTTATGGGGATTTATATGGAAAAAATTATCCAATCTAACCCCGTTCTCTCATAGCCTATACTACTTTTGATCATGAAAATTTCATAAGAATTGATGAAAAGCACTCCTCAAGAAGACCAAGTGACTTCCTTAAGAAACTGATTTCTGATCAACATCCATAGGAACTTCGTTGAGTATTACACCTTTCCCAAATTTTTTATTCTCATTTACTGATTTTTTAATATACTATAGTAAATAACCTTTAGAAGAAATAAATCAGTATCATTGAAAAGCCAACTCCACTTGAAAACGTGTGAACATGTTAATTATGCATTTTTCTATACATCAACGTTCGAATTTGAGATCGTGCTGCATAAAGTCTGTTAGCAATGCAGACCACTGCACTGAATAATTTACGTTATTTATTTGTTGAACCAAGTTGCTCCCGAAACATACTTTTGCAATACTGTTAACATTATAACGGCGATTTCGAAGATTATTTTCGATTTTTGGGAGCAGCCTAATGATCGGTTGACACGGGGAAAATTTACTTAAGAATATGGCCTTAAGAATATAACGTGCTTATTGAAGATGCAAAGCAAAACACCATTGAAATAATATGGAAATTAAGGTAATAAATAAGCAATATATGAGGAGTATACAGAAACCGCAGAAACCATTATCATTTCAAAATATTTTGATTCTTATGGGTTCAAGTCAAGACACCTGCTGCAAAATTTTAAGTATAAGATTTTGCGAATCAAGCCAGTAAAATTGACATTAGTTCAGCGTCCCATCAAACACTCGAAGAATGGACTGAACTTTTGACAATTGTATTATACAAACACCTAAACATTGATTCTGACATGTGACATGATCACTGGTATGGTGGCAAATAAAAAAAAATGCATACAGGGTGATTCAAAAGTACTTTGTCAAGGTGATTCCCCACAATATTATAATATGAATTGTCCGAATAAATATATGTCCGGAAACGCTTCGTGTTGAAGTTTTATTTTTATTTTCGTTTTTTTTAATTAAACGTAAATTGGTATTGGGAGGTTTTTTGAGATGTCGAATTCGAACCTGATGTTATTATTGCTCTTACTCGTAGGGGGCGCCACCTACACGTCTTTTTCTTTTTTGAAGATTCATAACTTTTTTTTGAGCGTACTTCTAGCACATTTTTCAGTGAAAAAATCAATTCCTCTATCATATCTACGTAAAAAAGCTACCCCTGTTACAAGTCGCTATAAGCAACCGTTTTCTAAATATTTGGCTTTGAAAATTTTAAGTCGATTATTTGATAATCGATGCGTGTTGAAGTTATTACCATTATTTTGCATTTTTCACAAGAATGCTTGAGAAATGAATTTGACGTTTAAGTGAGTAGTTTTGGTAATTACATACCGGGTGACCACGAGGTGAGGTACGCCCCCCAATTTTTCTATAGTTTTAAAGATACAGGTTTCAAATTTGGTACGTCGATATATTACTCAAATACGCATATTTTGACTCCATTACCAAAAATTCACCACTTCCGGTTTAACCGGACGTGACCTAAACTTTTTTCAATGACACCTGTACAATTTTTCCATTGTCGGAGAACACGCAATTTGTGATAACATGTTCTTCAAAATTGAAAATCGGTTGAAAAATGGCGAGATAAGTTGATTGTTCAATCGACAAAGTTGGCATGAACATCAAACTCAAATCATCACAACTGACGAAGGGCGTCAGCATTTACGAGAGGAAGGTTCGAGGTGAGATACAGCTGGAAATTGAGCTTCTCATGTAATTGCAGCAACCATATTTTCCAACAATTATCAAAAATTTCCTCAAAACGGAGTAGTACTCATAAAGAAATGCTCACAACTGCCATTTCTCAAATGGCAACATACTCTTTTCACATTGTCGTATTGAAAAGTTATGAATTGAGGAAATTTTTGATAATTGTTGGAAAATATGGTAGCTGCAATTACATGAGAAGCACAATTTTCAGCTGTATCTTACCTCGAACCTTCCTCTCGTAAATGCTGACGCCGTTCGTCAGTTGTGATGATTTGAGTTTGATGTTCATGGAAAACTTTGTTCGATTGAACAATCAACTGTATCTTCGCCATTTTTCAACCGATTTTCAATTTTGAAGAACAGTGTTATCACAAATTGCGTGTTTTTCTGGATAATGAAAAAAAATGTACAGGGTGTCATTTGAAAAAAAAAAGTTTGGGGTCACTTCCGGTTAAACCGAAAGTGATGAATTTTTGGTAATGGGGTCAAAATATGCATATTTGAGTAATATATCGACGTACCAAATTTGAAACCTGTATCTTTAAAACTATAGAAAAATTGGGGGGCGTACCTCACCTCGTGGTCATCCGGTATTATGTTTTGTTTGTTGTTTTGTTGAAGTTTCTGTAAGTTTTAAAACACTAATTTTGAAAAAATGGATTATTTAAACAATAATGCTCATTTAGCCGATATATGCATTTCGTTTATGGCCTTGCGGATGGCAATGCGCGCGAAGCAAGACGTATTTACCAGGAGCGATTTCCTAATCGAGTACTGCCTTCAGCTCCAACATTTACCTGTCTCCACCATCGTTTGGCAGAAACAGGTAGCTTTGAGAGGGCAGCTGATATTATTGGAAGACCACGAGCAGTCCGAACCCCAGAATTGGAAGAAGCTGTTTTGAACGCTCTCGAGGAGAATCTAGAAACAAGTACAAGAATAATTGCTGAAGCTCTCAATTCTACTCAGTCCAAGTTTGGAGAATTATCCACGATCAACAAATTTATCCATACCATATTCAAAGGGTACAAACTCTTCTATGTGTCAGTGGTTTCTGAGAAAATTGGCTGGAAATCCTCAATTTTTGAGATATGTACTCTTCACGGACGAGGCAAACTTCTCCCGAAATGCTATCACAAACTTTTATAACAAGCATGTTTGGGCTATAGAAAATCCGCACAGAGTTAGTGAAAGACATTATCAGTATCAATTTTCTGTAAATGTATGGGCGGCAAAATTGATAATTACTTGATAGGTCCTTTTTTTCTTCCGTTCCGACTGAATGGCGCAACTTACAGAGACTTTTTAGAAAATGAATTGCCTGGACTACTTCAGAATGTACCATTAGAAATTCGTATCCGCATGTGTTTTATGAATGATGGGACTCCGGTCCATTTTAGCGTTGAAGCCAGGAAAATCCTGTCTATCCAAATCGATGGATCGGTAGGGGTGTAGAAGAACCTAACCAGGCGTGGGCACTAAGGTCTCCAGATCTAAACCCGCTAGATTTTTATTTTTGGGGACATTTGAAGTCACTAGTTTATAAAATTCCAGTAGCGTACGAGGAAGATCTAAGAAACCGAATAGTAGACGCCTGTGAAACAATAAGAAACACATCAATAATTTTTGAGCGGGTACGAGATTCAATGACAAGAAGACTGAATGCCTGTATCTTCGCTGAAGGTGGACACTTTGAACAATGTATTTGAATACAATTTAGTTTCCTTCATTTTATTTTATTCTACATATTCAAAATTTCTTGAAATAAAATGTTGATTCTTGCAAATTTTATTAAAACAAATACAGATTTTGCACCCTTGATACAAAAATAACTATTTCAAACGAGTAAAAATAAATAGAATAGGTGGCGTCCCCTACAAAAAACCAAAACTACTAACTCAAACGTCAAATTCAATTCCTAAGCATTCTTGTGAAAATGCAAAATAATGGTAATAACTTCAACACGCATCGATTATCAAATAATCGACTTGAAATTTTAAAGTCCAAATATCTCGAAAACGGTTACTTATAGCGACATGTAACAAGGGTAGCTTTTTTAAATAGATATGATAGAGGAATTGATTTTTTTTTACTGGAAAATGTGCTAGAAGTACGCCCAAAAATTTATGAATCTCAAAAAAAGAAAAAGACGTGTAGGTGGCGCCCCCTGAGAGTAAGAGCAATAATAACATCAGGTTCGAATTCGACACCTCATAAAACCTCTCAATACCAATTTTCGTTTAATTAAGGTCAGTATTTCGAAAGTTATTTGAAAAAAACGAAAATAAAAATAAAACTTCAACACCCTGTATCTTCGAAACGAAGCATTTCCGGACATATATTCATCTGGACAATTCAGATTAGAATATTGTGAGGAATCACCTCCTGAAGTTTGTCAAAGTACTTCTGACTCACCCTGTATAAGGAGTTCGAAAACGGGAATGGGAATACTATCGGATGATATGATTTGGAAAAAAAATTAAAAAATTAAACAACAGATAGATAATATAATTATAGAAGAAAGAACCTTCAATTAATGCAGAATTTGTTTGCTCAAAAACCGAAGAAAGTGCAGTAGTAGGAACATTTTTCGTCCGAGCTTGTGTAGCCAGAAACTGCTGCAATACATCACTGTGTAGGAGAGCTCCAAGAAAAATACCATTAATATCTACACCGACAGCCAAGCAACCGAGAGCAACCATGCAGGAAAATCCAAAACTCGATTGGGGCCGCCTGTGATCTCTACAAGAACGGGTCAGCCTGAACAGACTGACTATTGCGTAGGTCTCAGGACACAAGGTACGAGGGAAACGAAGAGGGCGTCTCCTTGGCTCGAGAAGGAGCATGAGGTGCTCTGAATAGCCCAGAACCATTTTGTGGCACATCGAAAACTGCTCAAAACTAACATCCGTAGATAGATGAAAAAGCAAATCTCAAGAATGGTGGAACAAGTCGCCAGGAATGATAAGGCGAAACGCAAAAATTCATAAGTATCTACTAAGCTAGAATAGGATACAATTAGAATCATAGTCTCAAACAACACATAAACAACATCGGGCTGGCAGAAAACACTCATGTCGGTTCTGACAGGAAGATGAGGTGCACGAGTGCGCAGTATGAGGGTCTATCAAGACTGATGTGATAAAGACGAACTATAACAAGACATGAGGGAGTACACAATATATATGAAAAGAGGCTCCTACCCATAAGCCCCAAACAACAAATCTAATCCCTTCAATTTATACAGGGTTTAATCTAACTTCTTGCACAACCGCTAACAGTTGATAGTTAAAAAAATAATAATATTTTTCCTTTGAAATTCCTTAACAAGGCATACAAAATATATTAAAATATTTATTACCTACACACACACACACCCATATATATATATATATATATATATATATATATACAGTGCTTCTCAAAAGTCCTCTCCCCCCCTCTTATTTTTGGAACGATTATACATAAACAAGTGAAATTTGGAAACTGAATATAAAAGGTTGTAAACTTCCCTACTAGTGATGATAGATGACGAAATCGTCAAAGATGACGTCACAAGGCCATTGTGACCAATAATTTTAAATGGAACCCTACGGCAAGCGACACCTCTTTTAAAAGGTATCGAAAAAACCTATTCAATGATACTAATTTTGTTTGTGTTTATGGCAGTTTTAATGGCTCATTAGTAAACATTAAAATTTAAATTCCATTCAGTATGATATTAATTACAGATTCAAGAATCAGTATCTACTTGAAGAAATTGCTCGAAGTGACCTCCATTTAATAGTGAAATATCCTATTTTTAAACTCTTCTCGTACTTTTGCAAATGTGTCTGCGGAAACAGCCTCACATTCTGCAACAATACGTTGTTTTAAAACGACAATATTGTCAGGTTCAGTGGCGTAAACCTTCGATTTAAGGTACCCCCACAGAAAAAAAAAACAAAGGTGTGAGGTCCGGTGATCGAGCTGGCCATTCCGTTGAACCTCGTCGTCCAATCCATCTACCACGTTACTCCTCATCCAAATACCGTCTTACTGCACCGTAATAGTGTGGAGGAGCACCATCCTGTTGGAATGTTATTTCCAGATTGCCGAATTCATCTGGATTATCTTCCAAAATTTCAAGGATTAACGGTTCTATTGCGTTTTGCAACAGCTCCAGATAAACCTCACCAGTTAAATTAGTATTTAAAAAAAGAGGCCCAACGATGTGGTTTCCCAGGATACCTGCCCAAATATTCACCTTCTGGGGAAATTGGGTATGTGTTTCACGAAACAGGTGAGGATTTGCGTCACTCCAATATCCAATATCAAATTCTTTCTCATCAGAAATTTGTGGTCTGCCAGATCGTTTCGCATCATTAATACTACCCGTTGTTTCAAACTTACGAAGAAGCACCCTTAAATAAGTCCTCGAAACGGGGCGATCGGGAAACCTCTCATTAAAAATGCGTACTGCTGCATGAATATTTTGTCCAGTTTCACCAATAATTAGGATCGCTGCTACTTTATCACCTGAAGCACTTACCATTTCGCTTCTTGAAGCACTCAAACGTTCGGCTCACAACAGTTTAACAAATTATTAAAATGTACAAAAATATTAAAAGTACCAAAAGCTGCTAAAACAGTTAAACGTTCGATCAACAATACACAAATTGTTAAATGTACAAAAACTTGGACAATTACAAAAACGTCGAATTAGGGAGACTAACAAAAACGTCAGCTTCTTTGACAACTATCCAGAGGCGGAGCTTGAATTTTGAATTTTAGTATTAACTGATTTAATTCATCACAGCCTTGCGTTTTTTAAAAGCGAGTTGCCAAAACTGCCATAAACACAAACAAAATTATTATCATTGAATAGGTTTTTTCGATACCATTTAAAAGAGGTGTCGCTAGCCGTAGGGTTCCATTTAAAATTATTGGTCACAATGGCCTTGTGACGTCATCTTTGATGATTTCGTCATCTATCATCACTAGTAGGGATGTTTACAACCTTTAATATTCAGTTTCCAAATTTCACTTGTTTATGTATAATCGTTCCAAAAATAAGAGGGGGGAGGGGACTTTTGAGAAGCACTGTATACATATATATATATATATATATATATATATATATATATATATGTGTGTGGGAAGTATTTGCTGACTAGTTAGGTACAAAACTAGAGATATTGGGGTTAGCAGCAATGAAAAAGTAAACTCTTCAAGGTTTATCCAAGCTATCGGAAATGTTTATTTCCATCATCAGGGAGAAACTTTGTTGAAGTTGGTTTCAATGATGTTAAACATATTCATCTAACATAGTGATACAAAAGAAAACAAACGTAGATCGAGGAATAAAACGAAGTTCAAAGTTACTACAACATCATTGAAACCAACCTCAACAAAGTTTCTTCCTGATGATGGAAATAAACATTCGGGAATATGTATTTCCATCATCAGGGAGACTACAATAGATGACAAAAACCAATAGTAATAAATACAGGGTGTTAGAGAATAAGTGCGACAAACTTCAGGGGGTGATTCTGAATGAAAAAATAATGACAGTTTGATATATAACTTCTGTCCGCAAATGCTTCTTTTCCGAGATACGGGGTGTTAAAGTTTTTCTCAAAAACTGACTATTTATTTATTGCTCTGAAACCGGTCGAATATGAAAATGAAGTTTGGTGAGTTCCAAGAAGTAGTTATTGCGCATTTTTTGACATGCAATTAAGAATTGTATGTTCATCATTGGCGCACATACGGGTAATGATCTCAATTTTGTTAATGAAAAAAATGGTACGCCACTGAGATATTTCAAGTTAAAAATTATTTTTCAATTTCTCGTTTAATTTGTGACAAAAAATCTCTCTTGCCTTTTTTTCGTATGGGGCGCCGTTTTTATGCAAAAAAAAAACATGTTAACGCGTATTTGTCATTACTTTACTACATTATCTAGTAGCGATGCTAGTAGGCTACCGTCAACATTCTGTTAAATACGAATATTTCAATGAAATGTCAAATTAGCGTTTCTTCATTTTCAAGCTTTTAGTTTGGTATAACATTAATGATAATAAGTAATTGATTTTTCTTTTATCGAAAAGAATGGAAAATTATACAAATGCGGAATTGTCAGACATGCATTTTGTCTATGGTCGAAGTAATGGAAATGCTCGGCAAGGTCGACGATTGTATGCTGAGTTCTATCCAGGACATAGGGTACCCCATCACACAATATTTGCTTGTCTTCACCAACGTTTGCGCGAAAATGATACATTTAAGAAACAAACGGCTGACTGCGGGCGCCCTCGAGAAGTACGAACTGTGCAACTAGAAGAAGCAGTTCTCGAGTTAATTGCGGAGTCACCTGAAACAAGTACTCGAAAAATTGCCAACATACTGAATGTAAGCAACTTCACTGTATTTAAAATTCTTAAAGAACAGCAATTGTATCCGTTTCATATTCAACGTGTGCAAGCTCTACTACCTAGAGACTTTTTTCCGCGCCTAGTTTTTTGCCATTGGATTCTTCATCAAATCGCTCAAATTCCTAATTTTTTAAATGGCGTTTTGTTTACTGACGAGGCTAATTTTGAACGACAGTGTATACGAAATTTCCATAACAATCACCTCTGGCTGAGGAAAATCCACATGGAATCTTTGAAGCTCATTTTCAGCATCAGTTTTCAGTAAATGTATGTATTTGATGATCATTTAATCGGTCCATATTTCTTTCCACAACGACTAACAGGCGACTCTTACCTTAATTTCCTTACAGGAAGAGTTACCTGTTCTTCTTGAAGAAGTTCCTCTACAGCTGAGACACTTCTGGTTCATGCATGATGGTGCACCAGTCCATTTGAGCATTATTGTACGTACTCACTTAGATACAGTATATCCAAATCGTTGGATAGGTACGGGAGGTACGGAACATTGGCCTGCTCGATCTCCGGATTTAAATCCTCTAGATTTTTGTATTTGTTTTTTTTTCAAGTCATTAGTTTATTCCACTCCCGTCGAAAATGTTGAAGACCTGAGCAATCGAATTATAGCCGGCTGTGAGACAATAAGAAATATACCAGGAATATTTGTGCGAATACGACAATCAATGAGGCGAAGAGTTGAATCTTGTATGTATCACGTCTGAGGGAGGTCATTTTGAAAATTTGTTGTAGCTTTGCGCCTATTTATTTATTAGTGTTATTTTCTGTTATTGTTCTGGTTTAACGTTATTGTATAATAATGATAATAACTTTATTCACAGCAATAAAATACAATTACAATGATGAGTACATGGTGAAAGTGAATAAGGAACTTACGCGATAAGTGCAAGCACTTGTTTCGGAAAATATAACAGTGAGAAAAGTTAACTATAAGATATAAAGTGTTAGTTATAAAATGTAAATATGTAAATATGTAAAATATAAAATGTAAAATATAAAATGTAAAATATAAAATGTAAAATGTAGAATGTAAGAATATAAAATGTAAATAAAATGTAGATAATATAATACAAACAATGAACGATGTACATTACAATATTGCAATACAATGAAAAAATGAACAATAAACATCATGAAATATGATACAAAAGGTACGAAAAAATTATAAAAGATAATAATAGCAATAAGAGTGTACAATAACATGTCTAATAGATATAAGATAGGGTACGCATGTGAAAGATACGCAATTGAAACAACACATTTATAGTTGGATTTGCATTTTGAAATTATGAATATATGAATGAATGTATTAGATAGTTCTTGATAATGTATTAAAGAAATGAAAAATGCGCGTTTAGATGTTTTATTTTTTTGCATAAAAACGGCGCCCCATACGGAAAAAAGGCAGGTGAGATTTTTTGTCGCAAATTGAACGAGGAATTCAAAAAATCCTTCGAAAACATTTTTAATATCTCAGTGGCGTACCAATTTGTTCTTTATAAAAACTGAGATCATTACCCGTATGCGCGCCAATAATGAACATAAGATTCTTAATTGCATGTAAAAAAATGCGCAATAACTACCTCTTGACAATCACCAAATTTCATTTGCATATCTCGACCGGTTTCAGAGTAATAAAGAAATAGTCAGTTTTTAAGAAAAACTTTAACACCCCGTATCTCGGAAAACAAAGCATTTGCGGACAAAAGTTATATAGCAACCTGTCATTATTCACTCACTCAAATCAAAATTCATCTGAACCACTAAAAAATGCGTAATATAACTTGCTGATATATTTTACGGGTTTTATATTTGATTTAGCACTTAATCCAAAAGCAATTGAATTATTGTTGCCTCCCTTTTGTTGGAAATATTTATTTCACACATGATTCCATTTCTTGTCATATCTGTATCCACCTTGACATACTTGTGCACTCTCTATATCTCCGTAAATTTGTCCAAGTATCCAAAAATAACTGGTTTTATTAACGAGAGTAGAAATTGATTTTGTGGGCTCTTCAAATTTGATGATGAAGGAAAGTACTCATTGAGGTGACCTTCTCGAGTTCAAGGTTACAAAATACATACTGCCGTTGGTTATCCACCTTGAATCCTTTGGTGCCGTGTCGCGGTGAAAGTAAAATAAACTATAACGAGCTGATGAATACGAATTCCAGAGGCTTCTAACTGATTTCCATAGTGAAATTCTTCATTTCCGTCAAACAAAACGAAATATACATATCAATGACGAAATTGAATTTCAGGTCATCTATTGAAGTTTATTATTTTCTCAATATACGCGGTATTCTCAATGCTGGCCGTGACATTTCAACTGAAAATTGAAAAATTTGAATTTTTCAATGGACAAATTTGAAGATGTGGAATTGAAGGAACTGTACTAATCACTTGTTCCTTGGAGAAAATGTATGAAAGAAATTAATTGTACAATGAATTTTCGCACGAAAATACCTATTATTGAGAGCTATAGAGCTGTTAAACCTTCCATTCACTTATTAATTTCCTTAAAACCCTCCTCCGATTTATCTAATATTTTTCAGATATTTTGAGGCTGTAAGATCGGCATAGTTTTAGCTTTCAACAATTTATTATTTCAATAATCTCATGTAAATATTTTACAAAAATGGGTACGACTTCAGAGATATACCACAAAAAAATGTATAGTATATTATACGCAAAATAGTAGTAGTAGTACTGATATAGCCCAAGCGTCAAGTTTAATTAGTAGTTTAATAGTACTCTTCTCAAGTATGGTGTATACAGGGCGTTTCTTAAGTACGTATGGAAAATTCAGGAGTATGTTGCTGACGTCAAAATAAGAAGAAAAGTTCCTATAAACATATGTCCGCAAGTTATTCGTTTCTGAGATGCAGGGTGTCAAAGTTGAATTCTTATTTTTATTTTTTGTGAATACATTTAAAAAATATTGTGATATTCGAGTAGAGTTTGGTATCTGGGAGTATTTTTCAATGAAAAAATCAAATTTGATATTAGTTTGTCTCTTTCGTGGGGGTGGCGCCACCTACATATCTTTTCATTTGAAATGTCATAACTTTTTTGTACGTACCTGTATCACGCTTTCTAGAAAAAAAAAACTATTTTCCTAACATTTTTGTGTAAAAAATATATTCTTGGTAGAGGTCGCAGCGAGCAACTGTTTTCAGGTTATTGGGACTTGAAATAATCGATGCACTTGAATTATTTCCGTGGGGCTCGTAAGTCATCTCTAAGTAGTAAATATCGGGAAAGATACGCCAATGCATTTGTCTTTCATTCAATGGTCTTCTACATTCAACACTTGAAAATACTCCAAAAATTATTCATAGTTTTTTTGGACTCTTTTCCGATTTAAATAAATAACATTCAGGTGTGTACTTGTCATGGCATTTCAATCCGTTCTTGTGACAGTGAAGTTGCTTTCTGTATTTGTGTTCCAATCTTTTTCAATTGGCAGCATACACGAATAGCGAAATGTCTAATATGATTTACGTGTACGGTCTTGCCGATGGCAATTGCTACGAGGCTAGACGTATTTATAATGAAAGATTCCCTAATCATCGAGCGCCGAATCACCAGACATTCAGAAACCTTTTTCAGCGGCTTATGGAGTCTGGATCCTTTGAAAAATTAGTTTGGTTAATTCTCAAATAAAATCAGTTGTATCCTTATCACATACAGCGTGTCCAAGCATTGTTGCCCCGAGATTTCCTTCCCCGTCTAACATTTTGCCAATCGATACTGCAGAAAATTGCAAAAAACCCTCAATTTACTGCATATATATTATTCACTGACGAGGCATTTTCATAATAATCATGTGAGGAAAACCCTCACGAAATAGTTCAGTTCAGGTTTCAACACCAGTTTTCATTGAATGTGTGGATTGGTATTGTTGGAGATTATTTGATTGGTCCCCACTTTTTTCCAGGGACTCATAATGGAAACTCTCATCATGATTTCCTTGAAAATATTTTGCCTGAATTACTTGAAGACATTCCACTTTACTGAGACAAAGAATATGGTTTATGCATGATGGAGCGCCAGCGCATTTTACTTTAATAGTTCGTGAATTTTCAAATCAGCGATTTAGGAACAGATGGATTGGTCGAGGCGCTGAAGTTCCAAATCAATTCTGGCCTCCGAGGTCCCCGGATTTAAATCCAATCGATATTTTTTTGTGTGGTCACTTGAAGGCCCTAGTTTATACGGTGCCAATAGAAACCAAACAACTTCGTCAACAAATCAATGCTGGATGTGACGCTATGCGAAATTACTTGTGGGTCCATGAGACGACAAGCCGACGCATGCATAATGGTGCAAGGTGGCCATTTTGAACAATTACTTTAATTATTACCCTCAACTAACTGTTTTAGTATTAAATTGGTTTTAATTACTGTTATTATTAGTATTGAATTGTAATAACATCCGATTCCTACTTTAAAATGAAATTAAAGAAAAATAATTTCTTTAACTACATTAATATGGGCACCGATGGCTGGTCAGGTTGACGAGAGTCTTATCAATATCTGAAGTCAAGCAACGTCGGGCGTGGTTAGTACTTGAATGGGTGACCGGACAAGGAAGTTCCACGTTAAATGTCCTAACATTCTATGTTGTGATTGTCCTGAATTAGTAATTAAGAAAAATACTCATCTTGTGTCTGGCCGAATGACGAAATGTCAAAGCCATTAAAAAAAAAAAAAAAAAAAAAAACTACATTAATTTTGAATTGAAAAATCTTGTCATTCAAAATCACTTGCATCGATTATTTCAAATCCCAATAACTCGAAAACAGTTGCTCGCAGCGACCTCTACCAGGAATATATTGTTCACACAAAAATGTTAAAAGAAGCGATTTTCCACTAGAAAACATGATACAGGTACGTACAAAAAAGTTATGACATTTCAAATGATGGAAAAGTAATGTAGGTGGCGCCACCCCCACGAAAGAGACAAACTAACATCAAATTGAATTTTGTCATTGAAAAATACTCCCTGATACCAAACTTTAATCAAATATCACAATTATTTTGAAATGTATTCACAAAAATTAAAAATAAGAATTCAACTTTGACACCCTGCATCTCAGAAACGAATAACTTGCGGACATATGTTTATAGGAACTTTTCTTCCTATTTTGACGTCAGCAACATGCTCCTGCACGTACTTAAGAAACACCCTGTATATTTTGCTGCTTCAATATTTCCCCAATAGTATAGATTTTATTTACTCAATGACACGCCAAACTCTTGCCTCTGGAATAAATTGGCGTCTGGCGTTAACTTATATTTTTGAGTTTATAAAATTGATTACTTCCATTAGAAATTTCCAATGTGACGTCCTTTTCATCTATGGAGATAGATTTTTCTTTATGCTTTATGCCTAAACCAGGATTTCATTTTCTCAAATAGTTCGTCGGTTATGTTGATTTCTCTTTCGTCTATATATTTAGACTACTTCAAGGGTATGAAAATTAGTAATTGATAGGTAAATGTTTCATGATATCGATAGGAGAAAATCCAAAGTTGATTGTCGCAGTCTTTATTTTAGTTATTTCAATAAATAAATCTACAACAGTGTACAAAATTGTTCTTACAAAAATTAAATATCGGCTTATATACTATTAACCTAATTTGGACAATGGGATCTAAGTAAATAACCAAAAAATGACACTCTGAGGTACATTAAACGTACACTGTCTTTATTTCGGACAGTAACTGAGCTAATTGTGTAAAGTATTGAAAACTCATAAAATTTTGTTAATTTCAGGAACAATAAATAAAATTTCTTTATTATTTTTTTTATTAGTATATGCATTTTTTCAGATATATCTTCAAACTTGTACCAAATGACATCCTTTCTAGAAGGCTACTTCCAACTGTTTTCACTCGAAGTCATAGCACTTGCAAAAACCTCTTCATAATTTATGTACCTATAATTCACGATCACAAAGTAATTCATCATGAACTTTATATGTGGGTCCACTATTATTTCTAAAGATGAAGAATTATCTTAATCATTTTAAGTTATTTTATGTTTTGGTTCTGTCTCATGAATATGTTTCTGTTTCTCAACATCTCCTGTCGCAGTCTTTTCCTATTTTCATTTTCCCCTTCTATTTCCTCTTTACCTTCTTCTTACTATTGCATGCTTTACACTGCTAGGAACTGGCAACACAAGGTGCTCACACTGATTTTTCTTATTTCCACATTTGTTTTTTTTGCCAAAATTAAATATTTTTTGAAAGGTGAAGATACCAAAAATGGCAACATACTAGCACCATCTCCTGGACTTTATTACTGTTTTCTATTGACTTCATTTTTACGTCTCCGTTTTTTTTTGTGCATAGTTCAGCTTCTATTTTACTGTTAATATTTTATCTCCATCACAGCGACTATTTTTACACGTTTTATATTAGCTTCACTTGTATGTTTGTTTTTTGTAAACCGACTCCTTTGGGCGCGATTTTGACCCACTTTAAACGGTCAAATTTCATTCAAACTTTGTAGATTTATCGAGGACCGATGACAATACACTAATTTGATAAGATTATTCCATTTTTTAATTTGCAAAAAATGATAAAAATAATAGTTTAAAAAAAAAGCTAAAAAACACGCTTTTATAAATAAACCAAACTAAAAAGTAGGAAATAAATAATAGTTTAAAAAAACTAAAAATTCGCTTTTATAGAAAACCAAACTAAAAAAATTGAAAATAAGAAAAAAATGTATTTTATAAAAAAAAGCGTGGGGTGCATGTTATCGTCTCGGCCAACAATTACCTGTGATCTGAGACATTTCTTACTTTACTGCCCTATATGTGTAATGTACTATATAATTATTGATACCATGCACCCCACGCTTTTTTTGAAATAAAATACAATTTGTTTGGTTTTCTATGAAAGCGTGTTTTTTAGTTTTTTTAAACTATTATTTTTTGTTGTGTATTTGTTTCTGGATTGAATATGATCTCTATACCTGTCGCTTAAAACATACCTTCTTCTAAACTGATTCCAGCCTTATTTGTTCTTCGTTTGATTCTGAATTGTTTAACTTTTCTTCTTCTGATTCGCCTTTTATTTTTTCTTCGTTTGTTTCTGCATTTTTAAACTTTTCCATATTTCTGGTTTTTTCTTCTGTCAATTCCAACCTTATTTCTTTTTCGTTTTTTGCTACGCCGCTCATCTCTTCTTCATCTGTTGCTAGTGAAATTTCTTCTCCTGTTTCGTTTCATTTGTTGTTTGTAACAAGTAGTCGTCCAGCCAGCCGACTTCTAAGACAAGAGTCCCCCCTAGTATTTTATTATGATGAAATTGTTAATTTTGATTGGTCTCCACTATATTTACAGCTAAACACTTATTTTGTACATGCAATTTAGTTTTTTTCCACAATTTATATGGAGATTATTATTTTATTGGACCTGACCATTTATTCTCAGTGGAAAAAAAAAATCTTTAAATTATCCAATTTTATTTGTTTCAATGAAATTTAAATGTGAATTGAAATCAACATTTCAAAGAATTTGGATGTTTGCGGTTATTTTCTACTTTATCTGATTATCTTCTCCAGTAACCAGCTTATTATATATAGTCTATTGCATTTCCATCAAATGGAAATAATATGCAAGTTTTAAAGGCATTCTGCATCATATTAGAATTAATAACGTATTTAAATACTGTACCTATGCAATAGCGGTGCAAAATTTTCATTACGAGTTTTTGGTTTATTAGTGACATGAAAACAGGTTTTTCTTTTAATATTCCGATTTTACCAATCTACCACCCTAATTTGTTATGTTGGTAATACTGATTTATGTAACAAATTATGGCAATATCACTATAAATGGCTCCATATACATGGAAAGAGTTGTAACTGTAACAGAATTCTTATTCTTCCGATTGAAATGGAAAGTGTCGGAATTTAGGGCAGTGTCCGCATTCGGTACATTTATCTTATACATTGTGGTTGTGGAGGTCATGATTCTCAAGCCCCCTTCTGAGTCCGCTACTGCTCAGAAAACACTTCTCAATATGATGAACATGGCTTGTATAGGTTTCCTGGAATTTGGTAAGACTATAAATTATGTACGCCTTTTGAGTAGATTTCAATAAAATCTGAAATATAAGTATTTTTTGCAATGAACTAATTTAGATATTTTTTATCATCAATTGATTATATTTTTCATCGACCATGAAAAAAAAGTAACGGTTGGAGAGTTTTCTCTTAGTTTTATTTGTTCCATAATAAAAAATAACGTACTGACAACAATTGGATTATTATAACTCAAAAACATATCTTCACTCGAACCATAATTTATCAGGCGTACTTTCTGCCGCCATATACGAAATTTGAGGTGCAACTTTTCATAACGAAAGCCCGCCCTTTTTTAAAAACCATTAGCTTTTGAAGATTGGGGTTCACTGAAAGGAAAATCGATTCAAACATTTTTATTAACTCAATTGATTTTTCCGTCAACAATTATAAATTTTTAAAAAAAATTTTTTTAACAAAAATTGGTCTACTGATTTGGTTGGCACAATATGCACAAAGTTCGTTCACTAATTGGCCTTCCCCCTCTTAATGCACAGTTCTTCCTGAAGTTTTATATATATATATATATATATATATATATACATTATGGATATTTTTTTACTCCATTTTCATCAACCACGTATCATATATTTAAAATTTGTCTTGCTTTCCTGGCCATGAGGGAAATATTCTACATTTTTATATAAGTAATAAAAGTCTAAGATGTCGGAAGATAAGAGCCCAATATGATCATCTACCAGAAATTAATGTAAATTATGTTATGTTCGAAGCGGACATTTTATGTAAATCGGGAATATACAATGCTTTCGAGCGTTTTTTTCCACTCACCGCATGTAATTTCAATTATAAAATTCAATTGTTATTCATTGTTTTACTTTGAATTATCAACCCTAGATGTTACCCACTATGTGGTGTTCCGGAATTCAGTTTTCGAAGCGATCATTTTGCCAATATCTGTGAAAAATATTTTTTTGTTAGAATAATTCGAAGTCACGATCAACAGGTGAAAATTATCAACATTTTGGGTACAGTAATTTTTTTCTCAGATAATTTTTTATAGTTTTGGCGGTCTCCGAAGCTGCTGCACACAGAATCCTGTTGCCATTTTTGATCCCACCTCAAGAGATGATTTTCACAACCAAAGGAGTTTAAATTCCATGTTTTCACAATTATTTTACGTCAAATTTGTAAAAAAAGTTTATTCATTCAAAAATGATCTGTGATGTGTGTCTAGTCCTTATCTGCTTGCTATATTATATGGGTTCTCTTTAGTTCAAAATTTTCAGATAGTAGTTCGATATTATTGAACTGAAATCACTGCGAGAATATAAAAAAAAACTACAAACTAGGTTTACCAAAATTATTTTGTTTCAGGTTTCCACCTCCTAAGAAGATGAAGCTATCTTTCATCTTTGAACTGCTGCTTATCTTCGTATTGGTAGCATTTGCTGCTTCTGCTGTTATAGGTGAGGTTTTTTAATAGAAAAGTAATTTTGAACACCTAATAATATTCTGACCTAATAACGCATTAGAAAATAATGTCTTAGACAATTCGACATTTTCTCCTTTATTTTTATGACACTGTAGAAATCGATTTGAGTTTGATCACATAAAAATTGACCTCCCAGAGAGAGATTTTTATAAATTTCATGATGAACACTAACCGCTGAGCAATAATACAGGTTATTTTATTCTGAAGAAAATGAAAATTATTACCCATATCAACTTAAATAAAAAACTTCTAATCAAAATATGTCCAGCTCCGCAGATACAAGTATAAATCATGTTCATTTGTAGTCTCGACTTGTTAAAAAAATGACGTTATATTTGAAAATCACCTTTTTCATGGAAAACAAACAAACTTTATTCGTAATATATACCCCTTATTATAGTCGAGTCGTCTATAACTCGACAAAAGAAATACTGAAGAGACTTGAATCATTGGTTTTCAGTTCTTCCAAATAGGTACACACAAAGTTTAAATAAAATACTAAATGGGCTTCGAACTTCTTACAGAAAAACTAGATCCTCCGGCTAACTTCGACAAAAAATTGGGATATTTTGGACATATGATATTTCAATTAAAGTTGAAAGGGAGTTTTCTATCCGCAGTAGATGCGACGTTAATGATGGGTAGCGCAGGCCGTTTGTTCTCGGTCAGTTCAGTTGGTTATTTTGATTTGATTCGCTCCGCTCCGTAGCTCTCACAACTTCACCTCTGATCTTTTTTCGGACAAGGCGATAATGCTGGCGACAAAAATCGTAAAATTAATTTTGGCATGCTCACTTCATATATTCCTCTTCCATATACTTTTTATTCAAAGTTAAATTTTCAATCGGTCAATCACGCGTGCAAAAACTTTCCCTGCAGTCGAAAAGAATCAAAGAAAACAAGGAGATCCCAATCAGCTCTAGCCAAAGAATGTGACATACACAGTCACCCAATTGCTATTCAAAAACCGATCAAAGTATATTAGTATATGCATTCCATTGACTTCACTGTGTCTTCGAAGCAATATTATTATGAATTCTAATGATCGTTCATAGCTTCATGAAAGTATGAATGAGGTGCATCAATCTACAATGCAAAGATTGCACTGATTGTATACTGTATGCTACGCCACTGTCCACAAATGGTGGTAGTGTCATGGCATGCTCTAATACGTCAACGAGAGCCACATTTTATCTCATCTCTTTCTGTTGGTGTTATTACCATTGCCTTATGGAGAATTAGAACTCCTTGTCGGATAGAGTTTCTCTTTGCACTGCGCTAACGTCAGAGGTGAGATTGTGGGAACGAAATCAGTTCGAAATAACCAAATGAACTGAGCGAGAACGAACTGCAAGATTCAAAAGAGCGTCACTCACAAATGACGTCACATCAATTGCGGAAAAAACCTCTAATATTTGAAGTGATAAACAGTTTATTCATGGATTTTTGGTGCAAATATTTAGACAGCCTCTGTAGAATTGAGACAATGGGATCCTCTCAACAAAAATAATTTGATGATTTTTGGAATCTTTCTTTAATCAAGAAAAATTTGGCCAATCGCATACATGTGAAGATTGAAGATACTTATTCTGATCCTCTGAATCTCAGTACTGATGGTGTCCACCGAGGGTGCATATTGGGATCTTTGCACTTTACGATGTATACATCAAACTTATCGACGTTTCTATCCCATTGACACATAAATCCACTCTTTTAGCATTGTAAATATACAGAATGATTGCTCGGTTATTAATGGAGATACAAATGATTTGGCCAAGGCATCGAAGGATCACTGTTTGAGTAGACATCTTTGAAATCTATGTTGATGATATTTGGTAATAAAAACCATCGAACCTATTTTCGAGAACAAATCCTTGGGTACTTTTTATTCAGTACGAAACTCAAGAGTGATTATAGATAGTGATTTGAAATTTATCGTCTATCAGAAGAGCTTAATGCAACCACAAACGTATTTATAATTTTTCCAAATTACTCGATACTAAGACAAAGAAAATCTCTGTGCTGCTTTTGTCGAATGGTTTTTCGAAGTACGAGTATATATAACATATGTGTGAAAACAGATATTTATTTAACAATGTTGTCTTCAATTCTTCAATATTTCTCTTTTCATTCATTATTTTCACTCAGTGATTCCTTTTTGACATTTCACGCCATTAAATGTCGAATATAATTTTTTTACAGAAATCTATCTTTATACAGTGTCCGCCGAAAAGTATGTACCAAATGGGAAAAAAGTTTATTATTGGAGTATTGGAAAAAATATTCTGGGGAAAAGTTTGTGCATGTCCGGGGTACGTTCCAATACCCCAACTCGGTTGGAGGATGAGTGAAAAATTTGACATATTGTGTTAATTGTCATTTTGATTCTTTTGGAACAAAACAAATTAGTTATTTGTCAGTTCTCATCGTCCAAAATAATTCAAATTTACATTGAAATTTAAGATTTGGTTTAAGGATTTAACGATGGAAGGAATTGAAGGGAATATTCTTGCCATTACTGGAGTACTGAAACAAATTGTAGATAATCAAATCAAATACTTTATTAACCCCATTTGCCCACTTCACATACACTGTAAACAAACCTGCATAGGTACTAGAGCAGATTGATTTTCACCCCTCACAACATTTCCTTTATCATCCACTAATAAAAAATGCGTTTCTGTCGTAATACTGATTTAGTTTTCAAGCACAGGCTTTGGTTCGAAAAAAAGAATATATAACCTATGACTTAACCTTTAATCACTTCTAACTATAATGCGCATGCGGTTGAAATATTTCAACTTTTTCACGGACTCTCGAGTTCGTGGGAAAGTTGTTCATCCGATTAAATCAACCGGAGTATAGGAACGACTTTCACGAGTTAATAAATGGGAATCCACCGAGTTTATGAACGGTTAGGATGAAAAGTTGGAGTAGTATGGCGGCAAATTGAAAAAAATTGCTATGAAAAGGCGAAAAGTAGGGTAAGATGGCTAGATATCAAAGAAAGTTATTTGAAAAAGTTACTTAGAATTCAGTTTTATGCACTCGAACAAAGTTTCAAGAGATAATTAGAAAAAATTGGAAACAGCTATTTGTTAAAAATATTTTCCCATTTATTTAACAATTTCAAATTTGTTTCTTATGAATAACTTGACTATACTGAAACATTTGCATTTCAATGATAATGACAGAATTTTCTCATTTTCTCCTCACCAGAGGGAACTATATTTAAAAAATAGGATTTTGTCAGAACCCTTGCTGTTACATCGGTTCGTATCTAACAGTTATATCTGAATTCCACGACCATTGTGATGACATGACACTTCAAGATCATCGTGTTTTCTAGATTATAATCAAGTTTCGATGATAATCGTGCATGAACATTTAACTTCGTACATAAACTGGAAAAATATTTAATTTATCGCACTATTAATCTAAAATAGAAATTCTGAATATTTTCATAGTTTTTTCAGCATTGATCGATGGCTAATAATTGGTGTTAGATATAAATGTATAACAATTCAAAATGATGAGAAGTGGTCCTGAAAAGACATTCTGCAGAACAGGTTTTTTATTCAATCAAGTAATTCAAATTTTCTATAAACAAAACAACAAATTTTCAACTATTTCTTATAATAACAATTTATATCTCAATATGCCTTCCTTCTCTTTCTATACATAATATCGTTTTATGGTATATCTCTTTTCGAACGTTCAACAAAAAATTTGGAGGAATTTCTGCTGCACAATGACGGATAGTTTCTTCCAAGTGCTCAATATTTCTGAAAGGTCTAAATTTGTAAACAGTATTTTTTAAATAGACCCACAAGAAAAAGTCAACATGGGGTCAGGTCAGGTGAACGTGGCGGCCAAGGAATTTCTGAAAACCTTCCTATCCACTTTTAAGGAAAAGTGGTGTCCAGCCAATTCCTCATTGCCAGAGTACTATGGATGGGAGCCCCATCCTGTTGGAAATATATTTTTCGCCTTTCTTCTAACGTGAAATTGTCTAATTCATTGTAGAAATCGTTCCTCAAAAAATCCAAGTACGTTTCAGCATTCAAATTCTGACGAAAGAAAAATGGTCCAATTATTCTGTCATTAAAAATACCGCATCAAACATTCACTTTAAATGAATATTGATCACGGGCTTTTACTGCAAAATGTGGATACTCATCCGACCACCATCTACAATTTTGAGATGAAACAACACCATTTGAAGTGAAAGTTGACTCATCACTAAATAAAATAAATTTCGTAAATGATATATTTTCTTCAATTTGTCCCTGCAGCCAAAAGGAAAAATACAAGCGTAGATCGTAGTCTCTCTCCTTAAGCGTGTGAAAAAATTTTGTTTATAAGGCTTGAATTTGTTTTTTTTTTAGCAATCTTCGGATAGAAGTTGAAGATAAACCCAAATTCCCAGACAATTTACTGTTCTTTGAGTTTCAACTACACTCTGTATAACTTCAAACTCTGTTTCCTCAGCAGTAACCCAGTGCCTATGTTGTTTTCTGAATAAGTTTTCCACGGACCCAGTATTTTTGAACTTGGAAACAGTTCTTCCAACAGTTACATGTGAAATAATTTTATGCCTCTCGTTGAAAATCGCTGCGGCTTCTCTATAGCTTTTGTAATGTCCTCCCACAATCAAAACAATTTCGATCTTTTTTTGCTGACTTAACTTCGACATAATCAATCAAAAACTTGCTGGTATTATCAACGTCACTATGTATAAATATGGAGTTCTTACTAAGTTTTGTTGCCATAAGGTTACGTATTTTCTGTGAAATGAAATCCATGGGAAAGTATCCACACAAGATGCTCACATACTTGACGAATAAAGTATTTTCTGCTCTCGATAAAAGTATGCCATGTCTGTGCTTATTCATAGATCTGGCCAAGGCATTTGACACCGTAAGCCATCCACTACTTCTAGAATCTTTAGAAGATATTGGAATAAGAGGAAAACCCCTGCAGTTGTTTGAAAGCTACATTTCAAACAGAACTCAAAGTGTCAGAATTGGGAATATATATGGCAATAAATTACCTATAGAATATGGAGTTCCCCAGGGTACAGTCCTGGGTCCAATTTATTTTCAATATATATCAATAACTTGTACATTATGGAAAGTAGAGGTGAAGTCATAGGTTTTGCAGATGATACGGCTATTTTTTACAGAGCGACTAGCTGGAACGAATTACAGATCAAAGTTCAAAATGATATTTCACATATCAAACATTGGTTTGATCAAAAATTATTAACCATGAACTTGGAAAAAACTCAGTATTTGCCATTTACCTGCTATGAATCTAACAAGCCAGAATTCAATTCCATAGATATAGGTGAGAAAGGATCGAACCGGCGTATACTACCGGCAAAAAGTGTCAAATACTTAGGAATTTTCATTGATGACCATTTAAGATGGGATGTCCATATTCAATATACAATAAAAAAATTACAGTTCATACTATATAAATTCAGATTTCTATGTGGGATATTACCTAAGAAAGAGCTGAAAGTTGTTTATTTTGCACTTGTCGACAGTCATTTGAAATATGGGATACTGGCTTGGGGAACAGCACGAAAAAAACATATAACCCCTCTAGGAATTTTACAACGAAGATTCTTGAAACTACTGCTGCATAAAAAAAGAGACTACCCAACAGAGCTCACATATAAAGAATCTGGAGTATTTGATTTGAGGCAGGAATTCTTCTATAAATGTATGATCAACTATCATGGAACCAATAAAACTGAAAATCGTATACATGAATACAACACACGTCAAAAAGATCTACATCCCATTCCGTTCATGACTAAATCAATCGGTCAAAGATCAAACGAGTTTTTGGCCCCAAAACTTTTTAATATTCTCCCGAATGAAGTGAAAAACCAGCTTAGAAACTTATTAAAAAAAAATTGAGAACATATATACTGGACACTCCTTGAATTATCGTACACAATTCAATAGAAACGTCAGTAGGATAGAGTTAAATGAAAAAGTACATATTATATCTTTATTTAAATATCCCTCATTTGATCCAAATTGGAATAGTAGACGGAACTTAGTGATAAATATGAACACTATCATTATCATAATGCTTATTTTTCATCGTTTAATGTTTATTATTTGTTGTTCATAATTTACTGTTCACTGTCCATTGCCCATTAATTAATGTTTTTAAGATTATACATTTCATAATTTATATTTTACATGATGCATTTTACATTGTACATTTTAAACTCTACATTTCATATCTTACATTTTATATTCTATATTTTATATTTTATATCCTACATTTTAAATTTTACATTTATATTTTATAATTATGTAATAGTATAGTAAGTAGTATAGTTCAAATTGTTATTAGGCACATTCTATATCACCCGACGCTGATTTGCTTGGTTTTGTTTGCTTCACTAAATTTTTTTTATTGTTTTTTTATATATATTTTTTATTTATAAACATTTGATTTGATATTTTCTTCGCGAAACAAGTGCTTGCACTTATCGCTCAAACGCATTATTCACTTCTGCCATGTAACTATCCAATTTTTTGTATTTGTATTTATTGAGTGAATAAAGTTATTATTATTATTTTAATTAAACATGACTATTTTCAAAAAATTTCTTGGTTTCATACTCAAGAAAGCATGTTTGGTGTACTACATTTTGATTTTGTGGAAAAGAAGGAATTTTACTATGCTCTTCTATTATAAAATCCTGATGTGATAAATAAGTAGGTAGGTAGGTATTTGTTTGAAAAGCACACGAAATAGTATTTTGGAAAGTGAATTTTGTGACATAATTGAGGAATATGTTCACGGACACCGATGTAGATCACTGAATGAACCTAATTTCATTTCAGTATGGTTTATTTTCGATGTTTATATTTGCCAAAAAAAATTGTGAAAATATTCAGAATGAAATAGTGAGTTAAATTTAAGAGACTTATAGTTTACATGTTTATGTGCGAAGTGAAATGCTCATCCACGATTATCATCGGAACTTGATTATAATCTGGAAAACACCATGTTTTTGGAGTGTCATGTCATCACAATTGTCGTGGAATTCTGATATAACTGTTAGATACGAACCGATGTAACAGCAAGGGTTCTGACAAAATCCTATTTTTTAAATATAGTGCCCTCTGGTGAGGAGAAAATGAGAAAGTTCTGTCATTATCATTGAAATGCAAATGTTTCAGTATAGTCAAGCTATTCATAAGAAAAAAATATATATTTTTAAATAGATGGGAAAAATATTCAATTTTTTCGAATTATCTCTTGAAACTTCGTTTATGTGCATAAAATTGAATTCTAAGTAACTTTTTCAATTAACTTTCTTTGATATCTTGCCATTTTACCCCACTTTTCGCCTTTTCATAGCATTTTTTTTCAATTTTCCGCCATACTAGCGATCACGTGACATGTGTCAAAATCGATTTTTAGGTAATCGGACATGCACAAACTTTTTCCCAGGATATTTTTTCCAATATTCCAATAATAAACTTGTTTCCCATATGGTACATACTTTTTGGCGGACACTGTATATTTGTTTCAACACTTGATCGCGAGATGCTGCAAAATTTGTCAAACATCAAAATTTATGCCATTATTTATTTTAGAAGGTTATGGCAATAGCTGAAGGCAAAAATCAGGTTTATATTAATATATATTTAATATTATACGAAACCTAACAACAACAAATAAAAACCTACTAAATATCTTAAACATAGGAAGGTATCTCAAATTATGATTTCTTCAAAATACAAAATTTCTAATAATCCTGAAATAAGTTTT
Source organism: Gonioctena quinquepunctata (assembly GCA_018342105.1). NCBI lineage: Eukaryota > Metazoa > Arthropoda > Insecta > Coleoptera > Chrysomelidae > Gonioctena > Gonioctena quinquepunctata. The sequence continues at coordinate 181,680 of JAFIRS010001441.1, read as the reverse complement.
TCGATAATTGTACGGGAGATGACTGAAAGCAGCAATTAAGTTTATAACTTTTTCTCTGGGAGATATCGAAGTTTCGATAGAGGTCGATAATCAAAATTGAATTTGGTTTTTCAGCAATATTTACAATTAAAAACCAAGTTATATCATCACATCGCGATAAATAACAAAATTCGAAAACCTTTAGTGCGTTCCCTTTCACTTCTTTAGAGTCGAAATTTCAGAAAGTCTGCCTTAGTGGGCTCCTAGATGATGGTGGGGATATGGAATTCTCAATAATTTTATTTCCAGATGCAAAATCGAAAACGCCTGGAAGAAATGCCGTCAAAACATTCGGAAGAAAAGCTGTTCCCCAACGCAGACAAAATCAGAATACAACAACAAATAGATTCTGTAAATGCGCCACACAGATGTGTAACTGCTGCAGGAATTTCAACCTTCCCTTGTTGAATCTGAAGGGTCCTGGATGTGCTTCACTTCAATATCTAGAAGGAGATCAATTAGCTATATCGATGAGCTTCAACGAAAGAGTACTTACCAACACTACGATTAGGGGTGAGTTTAAAATTCACACCAGCTCATTTTTCATTATGAAATACTATCCCATGTAGCAGAGAATATTCACAGAATATTCGCCCAATCGTCTGAGAACTTGACAATAGAATATTCCTGGTAATGGTAAATTGATATTCTTGAAATATATTCATTCTCGGGGATTGTTTCAAGATTACTTCTCAAGAAATACTAGAATTCCTCTCATAATATTGTAGTATTATTCAAATGAATTATTGAAAGAATACTACTTACCTATCTGCAACTCTTCATAATAGTTGTAGAGACAATTACTTTTCTCCACTTATTTCTCTTTGTAGCTTCTGTTTTGCTTGGGTCCAGCATGGCCCTTTTCTTTTGAATATATTCACAATTCCTCGCTTCACCTTCTCCTTGGCCTTGCTCTTTTTACCCGTTCCTGTCTCCCATATTACTTTCACCGTTTTGTCTTCCTTTCTTCGAGCTATATACCTGAACCACCTTAGTTTTTGTTATTCAATTTTTCGCATTACACTTACTATTTTTAATTCATTTCTTATTACTTCACTTTTCATTTTGCCGGGTCTGGCCACTCCCCCAATTTTCCTTGATTTTTTTTATCTCGTCCGCCGTTATGTTTTATTTTAGTCTGTTGGTTAGGACCCATGTTTCGCTTTCATATATGAGCATAGGCATAAACACGGATTCCTATATTCTTGTTTTTGTTTTCTTAGTTATTTATTTTTAATCAATAAATGGTTTGCATACGGGGTGACACAGGATAACGGGCCACCCCTGTAACTTCTGCATTCGTGAACGGATTTTTCTGGAATTTGGTACAGTTATATAAGCAACCGTTTCGGATTTGATCACATTACAATCCAATATGGCGGACTTCCGGTTTTTCTGGAAATGTCAGTAACTTTGTTTTTTCAAATAAAACACCCTGTATATTTTTACATATTCAAGTTTTACAGGTCAAAACAAGTCCAAACCTTATGTCAAATGTCATTTTTTGAAACAATTGAAATTAAAATTGTTTTTTTATTTTACCTCGTGGATAAATGAGATTTGGTCGAAGCAATTCACAATGAGTCGCAAATAACAGAAAAACTTAATTTTTTCTGGAAAATTATTTTTTCAAAGGGAACCCCTATAGGCCACCTACCTGTATCTCTAGAACATACATTGAGGAAAAAAATGACATATCATTTTTGTATTTCGGTGCAGTAACAAATTGTATAAATCTACAACTAGTTTATGAGTTTTCTGGCAGTTCGTATAATTTTTCAACTTAGTAAGCTGTGGAAAACATCATTTCTGAATCATGTCAACTAATTGTGTAAGTTATACTTATAAGCACGATAATGGTGTTTTTTTTTTAATTTTTCTAGCGTTTTCTCGACTGACATAGCATTGGTATTCCAATTCCCGCATCGAAGCGGTTGGATCAAAATCAACATAAGCAAAACCTTCATTTCTGCCTCCTCACTAACGATCATATTCTCCATTGTTGGGTTCTTTTCGGAATCTTCTCTCCACATTTTTTAAAAAGGTTTTTTGTGGGTGTCTTCTGTGTGGGTATCGTTCAGCGTATAACTGACCAGCGGCGACAATCTTTTTAAGACATTCTCCGTAAATTATAACATATCAACCTGTTCACTTCTTGTGAACCTATAATTTTGATTTTACATTTCTACTAAACTAATTCCCGGAAGTTAACTAATTTTCGAGAGTTCAGATGAAAGATGACAGCGAAACACAATTAGTTGACAAGATTCAGAAATGTTGTTTTCCACAGCTTACTAAGTTGAAGAATTATTCGAACTGCAAGGAAACTCATGAACTAGTTGTAGATTTTTGAATTTATTCAATTTGTTACTGCACCGAAATACAAAAATGATATGTATTTTGTTCCTTAATGAATGTTCTAGAGAGACAGGTAGGTGGCCCATAGGGGTTTCATTTGAAAAAAAAAATTGATCAAAATATGATGTGACTGAATTAATTCATCAATAAATGACACAGAAAATAATTTTTCAGAAAAAATTATGTTTCTCTGTTATGTGCGACTCATTGTGAATAGGCTTGACCAAATCTTATTCATCCACGAGGTAAAATAAAAAAACAATTTTAATTTCAATTGTTTCAAAAAAATTACATTTGACATAAGGTTTGGACTTGTTTTGACCTGTTGAACTTGAATATGTAAAAATATACAGGGTGTTCTATTTGAAAAAACAAAGTTGCTGGCATTTGCAGAAAAACCGGAAGTCCGTCATATTGGATTGTAATGTGATCAAATCGAAATGGTTGCTATATAACTGTACCGAATTTCAGAAAAATCCGTTCACGAATGCAGAAGTTACAGGGGTGGCCCGATATCCTGTGTCACCCGGTATAATAGAATCACTTTCTTTACTGTGTTTGCTATCCCTTCTTCTATTCTTCCGATTGTTTTGGTAACTGGGTCTGGCTAGAGCCATCTTCTTGATTTTGTCGGCCACTGTCACGATGAATATCCTTATTTCTCACATACCATAGGGCATTCACCAGACTCCTCAGAACTTTATTTCGGAAGATTTGGATAATGTTTATGTTTGAACCTTTGGCATACTCCCAGAGTTGAATGTCCAAAGCCGGCTTCAAGACGAATGAGATCTAAGAATTTCTTCCGTTGTTAGGATGTCGCACGTAGGTATACAAAAAGTATAATATTGACACCTTGTGGGACACCTGCATTGGAGTATTTGAGTATCTATCAGACAAACTCGACAGCCCGCCCTTACATTATTAAGCTACAAACTTGCCGAATATATTGCTTTATCAGGAATCATTTTTGTCGCACGGCAAAATTTTGAAACTAACCTGTTGAGAACGACTACAACCACCAAGCATTCGAGAAAAATGTTAGTAAATATCTCACTTCCCTTCTTTCTTCCCAGCAGCCTTACTGTCCTCTCTTCAATGATAATATTGTATAAACTTCAAACCGTTTTTTATGAACTTCGTTACTGTGTGTGGTCTCTCTATACGTTCGTAGATTCTCGGAATATAGGATAAAAATCACATACTCAGATGTCAAGTTGGAATTCGAAAATTAAGGTCGGAATTAAAAAATGATGAATTACTCCTATGTAGAATTCCGAACTGTTTAGTTGAAATCAACAAAATATGATATGTTAAGTCGGCATTACGTGGTTTCAATGCAGATACGATTGATTTTAAATCAGAGTCTTGATAATAGTTGCGAGTGATTTCGAAAGCATTTGAAAAATATTTTCTCATAGAATTCTTAGGTTTTCATTGCAAAATATAATCTGAATCATGTTTATTTTCTTCGGATGTGTTATTTTATCGCATGAAATTTAAACATAAAATATACGAAACCGTATTGAGGAATATTGGAACGATTTCGTATAAAAAAATTATCTGTACTTTTTTATATCTCCCTTGTCCTGATGCTTTTAAATATTTATTAGAACGTTACGTAGAATATTGGTCATTGACAACAAATTCCCTCGTTATTTTTGAACCAATCAAATGGCCCAAAAATTCTTAGAGACAACCATTAAATCAGTTTTATAGAGATAAATGTCTTCTCGCTGTTTCATACTGACTATTTCCTTCATTATTTTTGAACCAATCAAACGGCCTGAAATTTCTCAGAGACAAACCAATCAAATGAGTTTTATAGTGATAAATGTCTTCTCGCTGTTTCATATTGATAAATGCACACTAGCTTCCCGATAAATACACAGTAGCTCCTGTCAAAATTATCTGCCAACAAATTCAACTCCTATAAGATAACAGAAAATGCAAAAATGATTATAAATGGGATTTTGAGCTCACTGCCTATAGTGATTCGAATACACCTTAAATAGTGTTGAATGAAATCCGGGTCTCAAGTGAAGCAAGTAATAATCCAGTAAGAGAATTCGCAGACAAATATGTAATTGCGATTTGGTCTAGTCAATAGGGCTTCTTAGGGCATCTGCCTACCACACAAGCGGTTCGGGCTCGATTCCCGTAAGACATTTTTTCTGTCATCGATTTTCGTACAAAAATGAGTTCTGGAATTTTTATCCAGTTCTTGATGTGATTCGAGAAATATTATCATCAAATATCATTCGTGCAAGAGGATTTCATCGCATAAATTTATTAATTTGCAGCCTTATTATCAAAGATTAAACCACTCAATCTTCGCTTTTATCATAAACATTTTACTCTAAAAAATCCACCTTATACCTACATACAGTGCTTCTCAAAAGTCCGCTCCCCCCCTCTTATTTTTGGAACGATTATACATAAACAAGTGGAATTTGGAAACTGAATATTAAAGGTTGTAAACTTCCCTACTAGTGATGATAGATGACGAAATCGTCAAAGATGACGTCACAAGGCCATTGTGACCAATCATTTTAAATGGAACCCTACGGCAAGCGACACCTCTTTTAAAAGGTATCGAAAAAACCTATTCAATGATACTGATTTTGTTTGTGTTCATGGCAGTTTTGGCAACTCGCTTTTAAAAAACACAAAGGTGTGATGAATTAAATCAGTTAATACTAAAATTCAAAATCCAAGCTCCGCCTCTGGATAGTTGTCAAATAAGCTGACGTTTTTGTAATTGTCCAAGTTTTTGTACATTTAATAATTTGTGTATTGTTGATCGAACGTTTAACTGTTTTAGCAACTTTTGGTACTTTTAATATTTCTGTACATTTTAATAATTTGTTAAACTGTTGTGAGCCGAACGTTTAAGTGCTCCAAGGAGCGAAATGGTACGTGCTTTAGGTGATAAAGTAGCAGCGATCCCAATTCTTGGTGAAACTGGACCAAATAGTCATGCAGCAGAACGCATTTTTAATGAGAGGTTTCCCGATCGCCCCGTTTTGAGGACTTATTTAAGGGAGCTTCTTCGTAAGTTTGAAACAACGGGTAGTATTAATGATGCGAAACGATCTGGCAGACCACAAATTTCTGATGAGAAAAAAATTGATATACTGGCAGAAGTAATAGTTAATCCTACTTCTTCAATAACTCACGTTACATCTACCTGTGAAGTCAGTCGAAGTACAGTACACAGGGTGTTGAAAAAAAACAAATTTCATCCATACAAATTAAAAATGGTTCATCAACTCTCAGACGACGACCCAGACCGAAGACTAGAATTTTGTGAAAATATGGAAACTAAAATTAACCAACAGCCAGACTATGCCAAAACAATTTGGTTTAGTGACGAAAGTACTTTCTATCTAAATGGAAATGTAAATACACAGAATGTGAGGTATTGGAGTGACGCAAATCCTCACCTGTTTCGTGAAACACATACCCAATTTCCCCAGAAGGTGAATGTTTGGGCAGATATCCTGGGAAACCACATCGTTGGGCCTCTTTTTTTAAATACTTATTTAACTGGTGAGGTTTATCTGGAGCTGTTGCAAAACGCAATAGAACCGTTAATCCTTGAAATTTTGGAATATAATCCAGATGAATTCGACAATTTGGAAATAACATTGCAACAGGATGGTGCTCCTCCACACTATTACGGTGCAGTAAGACGGTATTTGGATAAGGAGTATCGTGGTAGATGGATTTGACGACGAGTTTCAACGGAATGGCCAGCTCGATCACCGGACCTCACACCTTTGGATTTTTTTCTGTGGGGGTACCTTAAATCGAAGGTTTACGCCACTGAACCTGACAATATTGACGTTTTAAAACAACATATTGTTTCAGAATGTGAGACTGTTTCCGCAGACACATTTGCAAAAGTACGAGAAGAGTTTAAAAATAGGATATTTCACTGTCAGGAAGTAAATGGAGGTCACTTCGAGCAATTTCTTTAAGTAGATACTGATTCTTAAATCTTTAATTAATATCATACTGAATGGAATTTAAATTTTAATGTTTACTAATGAGCCATTAAAACTGTTATAAACACAAACAAAATTAGTATCATTGAATATGTGTCTTCGATACCTTTTAAAAGAGGTGTCGCTTGTCATAGGGTTCCATTTAAAATTATTGCTCACAATGGCCTTGTGACGTCATCTTTGACGATTTCGTCATCTATCATCACTAGTAGGGATGTTTACAACCTTTAATATTCAGTTTCCAAATTTCACTTGTTTATGTATAATCGTTCCAAAAATAAGAGGGGGGGAGGTGACTTTTGAGAAGCACTGTATATTCACTTCAAATAATCTACCTTATAACTCAAGAACCCAGATCGAATATGTACTAAAACTGATTTGAAACAACAAAGCAGGGAAATTTATTTATTTGAAAATATGAACAGGGTGATCATAAAATAAACTTTACTCACCATATTCCATCGTTCAAGATAATCTCTTGGGAGGTATTCATGTTGAAAAGGAAAACGTTCTCAAAGGAATATTGAAAGGAAATATTTTCCTGGCAATTGAAAAATAAATAATAACAATGAAGCAATTTTTTGTAATATCTATTAGAAAATAACAACTTCCGCGGCTAAAGTACACGCTGGACGATGAACTACAACTGACAGATATTGTTCATCCAGATAGTTATTTGATTTTTCAATCCAGACTTGACTAGGAACCCATATAGATGAATGAGTTGAAGGAGAATATTTTTCAAAAAGGAGTATTCACTGGATCCCCAATACATTTTTGTCAACAATAATCTAATAATCTTCCACGATCACATCAATAATCTTCCATGATCATAATCTCTCTTTTCAATATTAAATTGAAAATGGTTCTCTTTTCAACAAAGCAGGGGCTTGATGGTTCTATCAAAATTGGTTAGACGTCGCTCAACCTCTCAGATTTATGTTAATAAAGAAAATTAACAGAGCTGCTCCTAAGGTGGCGTATGGAGTAACAAGGCCTACAACCATCATAATGATCATACGATTTTTTTAATTATTCATACTACTCAAGCAGAGAGTAACCAAAATGAAGGGTATTTCATTTCGGATAGTTCGGATACTGAATTATTTTGAATTTCTTAAAAACAAAAACAAAAAAGACAGAAGAATAAATTCATCATACCTCGGCAATACCAGAACTAAGAATGAGCCATGAGATATCAAATCATATTCATAGTTTTTTGGGTTGATGTAGTGATTTACCTTCATGGGTTCAGCACCAATGAATGTAAATATTTATCTGATGCTTTGGTTCGGCTTTTGGCTCCCCTTATAAATGACCAAATCTTCTATAACATATGGTGGTTCTAACAAAGAAACAATTTTTCAGGGCGAAAACCACAACCAGTGTGCATGCCCCTTCCTGGTGGAGTCTCCAAGTTTTGCGGGCGTATTTACAACATAGGTCGACGGGAAGGTGAATTCAACGCGTGTCTGGGCATGGAACTCCGAGCCCTTAGCGAAATAGAGGCAGCTATCCGTGTAGCCTGCTTCAAGTTTGGTCCCAATGGGCTGCGCATCGAACCCCCGCAACCCCTCCCACCTATAGAAGATGATGACGATGATGATGACGATGATGACGACGACGATGATGATGACGATGATGACGACGATGAATTCGATTTCGATGGAGACGATGACGACGATGACGACAATGAAGTGGAATCGGTTGATTACAGTGTTTTTGACGACGATTTCATTGGAGAATACTTCCAAGGTGAAGATTCAGCAGGATCTACCAGTACCAAGAAAAAAGTTAGCACAACTACAACAAAAGCTCCTTTGAGACGACTCACGAGAAAACCTGTCGTTAAGCCTGCGCAGAAAAAACCAGTGATCAGAAGAAAGGCGACTGCGCAGCCTGCCAAGAGTACCACTGTTAAACCCGTGGTACAGCGAAAAAAACCGGTTGCCACTTCCACTATAAGTACCACCACTACAACAACTACCACCACAGAATATCTACCTGTTATCCAAAATGAAGTACTTTCTGACGTTTATCCCCTTGATACCCCTGAAAAAATAGCAGCCACATCGCCGGAGACGACAGCAACTACAGAAACTAAACTAACAGAGATCAAGCTAGCTCCTTCTACTACCGAAGGGCAGTCGTCTGCAACTACAAATACTCCAACAGTAGTAACTGTAACCGAAACCCTCCCTGATCAAAAGACGAACACTCCTTCGAAAGTAGAAGAGACTACGTTAGCTCAAGAGAAAATAGGGGTGACCGAAACCACTACACATTCTGAAGTTGGAACTGAAACTACAACCCAGGATGATGACGATTCAGACGAAAGTGATCCTATAGTGGATGTTGTTGAAGAAGTTATAGATGACGAAATATCGGAATCTGACGAGAAGCAGACAGGAACATCTACCGCTATACCAACAACTACAATCTTATCAGGAGAATCTAAAGAAGTTTTTGATGATATAGTTGATGGGGTTGTTGATACCTTCACGGGAGAGGATTCAGATGAAGACGAAAAAAGCGTTAAAACTAATGATAAAAAGGATGACGATGATGACGACGATGATGACGACGACGATGATGACGACGACGACGATGACGACGACGATGATGATGACGACAGTAGAAAACTGACCAAAAGGAGATTCAAAGGGCGACGGCAAAGTCGAGATATGTGGTTAGATAGATTAGGCTGGTAAAAAAACACGCACAGCCAGAAATGAGTGAATTTCTTGTACGTATGCGCTTTGAGTTGCTAAAGCAACTGCAAGAGAGTTTGGTACATAGACATTGAGAACATTTATATTGGTAGCGCTACTTCAGACGTTGTAGACTAGTTTATTTATTATAATTTATTGTTATTTATTGAATTATTTATATACATCGTTGTAAGATTAAATTATCAAAATCAAACATTCATTCGATTTTGAATTGATCATATTTTCTTGTAAAAAAACAATCTTTTCACATGTACGTCAAATCTTTTATTATTTTTTAATTGATTATTTTAAATTCATTTAATTTTTATTTATCCCTTTCTTGTCAAATTTGTGTGTAATGACTGGAATAAATTCAAATAGTTTTTCACCAGAATTTCCAAGAACATAAAAATTAATATCTGCAGAAGCAGAAAAACCGGGACTTTAAAATTCAAATCTCTACCTACTAATATTATAAAGAGGGATTGACTTAGGGTTTCCCTTCCTGATTCCATCAAAATTTGTTTGTTTTTATGTAGGGGGTAATCTCTCAAGCGCGAGAAAAAAGTCATTACGAGCCTCAGAAACAGACGAGAATCGGGAAGCAAGACTGGACACCGTTCAAAACTGTAGTTATTGGAAAAAAATTGATAAATTGAGGAAGCAAATTTTCTTGAAATTCCATCTGCACTAATATGAATTATTTTCAATCAACACGTTGAGGAACTAGAAATGTTAGCGTGGTGCCATGTTTATCAAAATTATATTTCGCATATTTCTTGCATCGAATAAAAAACGTGTATGAAAAAGTATAACCTTCTCGAAATCCATGCGTGCAAAGCCGTGGGCATAAGATAGTATTTAATAATTTGATTATCTCTGAAATAATTTTTGTAATTCTCGATATCAAGCAGATTTTGATAAATTATTTGAAACAAATCCTTCCAAGAATTCTCACTGATTATGAACCCCGCTTAATATTTGTAGACCAGGAATGTACTGACAATGACTTTTCAATCATATTTATAGTTAAAGCTAGAATCAGTTTTTAGAAAAATACACTCGGGGGTTCATAATCAGTGAGAATTTTCGGAAGGTTTTGTCTCATTAATTTGTCACGCACTATATTTGAACATTTCATTATTTGAAAATATATATCAACTCTTTCTAGTAATTCAACCCTCTATCACTTACTCAACGGGTGGATTCAAAACAGTGGTGAATCGCAGTTTTTTCAGCCTTGAAATCAGAATTTTTCTCTGTTAAAAATATGGGGCACATCAATATTTTAAGTCGATGATAATTAACATGTTATCTTCGACACAATCGAAAAAAGGTTTCGTCATGTCCTTGCTTGGAATCCTGACTCCTCTAGAGGTGCAGGATCGGCCCTCGGTATTGATATCCTAGGCGAGAAGCCAAAAATCCGCCCCACTCAATCACTCTTCTCCATTTCCTTACCCTCCACCCAGAGACGTATTTACCCTAGAGCCCTGTGGGGCGGCAGGCTGCGCGAGGGGAGAAAAACTTGAACTTGTCAAACAAACACAAAATTTTTCAATAAAAATGATAACGATGCGTCAAGTTCAACTGGATTCAATGAGCTATAGAGGTAAGGGCAGAAGCTAGTATATTTCATTGTACATTTGATCTTTTTGTGCTATTTTGAGAGTACTTGATGTACACATCTTTGTTTCAAAGATTCAAGGATATGTACTTTGCACTTGTACTAACGGGCTGCGATCAGATCGATGCCGCGTAGTACTACAAATAATATTCAACAAAAATAGAAAAATAGGTCAACCTAATAATGAGAACTTCAGTATAGCTACCTACCTAATAGGATTTTGGTTTATCATTGAGGTAGATACCACCCACGCCCGACAAATTTGTCACATACGCGATGGTCAGCCAATGACAATGCCTGTAACAGTAAAAGAGAAGCATTAGACAAAATAAATAATAGTTTGAAAAAACTAAAAAACACGTTTTTATAGAAAACCAGACTAAAAAAATTGATAATAAGAAAAAAAAAAATATTAAAAAAGCGTGGGGTGCATTGTATCGCCTCGGCCAACAATTACCTGTGATCGAGACATTTCCTACTTTACTGCCCTAGGTGTGTAATGTACTATATAATTATTGATACCATGCACCCCACGCTTTTTTTTTAATTAAATAATTTTTTTTCTTATTTTCCATTTTTTAGTCTGGTTTTCTATAAAAGCGTGTTTTTTAGTTTTTTCAAACTATTATTTATTTCCTATTTTTTAGTGTGGTTTATTCTATAAAAGCGTGTTTCTTTAGTTTTTTTTAAACTATTATTTTTATTATATTTTTGCAAATTATAAAATGGAATAGTCTTATCAAATTAGGTGATCATAATCTCCGACCCCAAAAACCCCCACATACCAATTTTTGAATAGAATCAGACCATAATCACAAAACTCGGCCGCCATCTTGAATTTTTCAATTTTCACAAAAGAATCATAATATTCGACCCCAAAAACCCCCACATACCAATTTTAAATAGAATCAGACCATAATCACAAAACTCGTCCACCGTTTTGGAGCTGCCATCTTGAATTTTTCAATTTTGACAAAGAATCATAATCTCCGACCTCAAGAACCTTCAGATACCAATTTTGAAGCGGACCGGACCATAATCACAAAACTCGTACGCCATATTGGAGCCGCCATTTTGTTTTTTTCCACACAAAAATTTCTCAATGCATTGTCACCGGAATTATGTACACCTGCCAAATTTCAAATCAATCGGACGTCTGGAAGTGGGTCAAAATCGCGCCCAAAGGAGTCGGTTACAAACAAACAAACAAACATACAAGTGAAGCTAATATAAAGCGTGTAAAAAGTCTCGGAATCGGTCAAAACTACTCCGATTTTTATGTTTTTTTAAAAATGTCGGTAATTAGAAGTAGGTACTTTAACCTTTATAGATTAAAAATTGACGCTTTAGTCAGAAAATTTGTCAAATATTTCTGTAAAAAAATCAAACTAAAAATAAAATATATTTCAGAAATGTATGTATTTTATCAACGAGTCATTCAAAATCAAGATAATGAGTTTAATGCCGAAAAAAAATTTAGGTAGCGAATTAAATTAAAAGAACAAATTATAACTATTCAGTTCGTTTTTGATAGAAATTTAAAGAAATACATGTTAAAAATAATTTTAATTATTTTCTTCAATTTTTCCTCTACTACTTTATCATCATTATCATATGTGTTCATTGGTGGTGGGCAATTATTGTAAGTATTACAATTGTATTCTAAACAAGCTCTGGAGCAGGTGGCTGGTCCATAGGGTTGGGTATTAAATATTTTTCAATCTTCCATCCCATTCAATTGGTGACAAATAATTACCTAGCCACGATTGGACTTTTTAAATAAACTTTTTTCAGTGTTCCATCTCTGAATCTGCTATACGCGGTAAATTGGCAAATTGTGTAAGAGAACTTTTACCATTGTTTTTGTGAAATATTTGTGACGACATAGATTCAAATCAATCTCAGATGTAGGAGCATTGTACATGAAAATAATATACAGTGCTTCTCAAAAGTCCTCTCCCCCCCTCTTATTTTTGGAACGATTATACATAAACAAGTGAAATTTGGAAACTGAATATTAAAGGTTGTAAACTACTAGTGATGATAGATAACGAAATCGTCAAAGATGACGTCACAAGGCCATTGTGACCAATAATTTTAAATGGAACCCTACGGCAAGCGACACCTCTTTTAAAAGGTATCGAAAAAACCTATTCAATGATACTAATTTTGTTTGTGTTTATGGCAGTTTTGGCAACTCGCTTTTAAAAACGCAAAGCTGTGATGAATTGAATCAGTTAATACTAAAATTCCAAATTCAAGCTCTGCCTCTGGATAGTTGTCAAATAAGCTGACGTTTTTGTTAGTCTCCCTAATTCGACGTTTTTGTAATTGTCCAAGTTTTTGTACATTTAATAATTTGTGTATTGTTGATCGAACGTTTAACTGTTTTAGCAGCTTTTGGTACTTTTAATATTTTTGTACATTTTAATAATTTGTTAAACTGTTGTGAGCCGAACGTTTAAGTGCTTCAAGAAGCGAAATGGTACGTGCTTTAGGTGATAAAGTAGCAGCGATCCTAATTCTTGGTGAAACTGGAAAAAATATTCATGCAGCAGAATGCATTTTTAATGAGAGGTTTTCCGATCGCCCCGTTTCGAGGACTTATTTAAGGGAGCTTCTTCGTAAGTTTGAAACACCGGGTAGTATTAATGATGCGAAACGATCTTGCAGACCACAAATTTCTGATGAGAAAAAAATTGATATACTGGCAGAAGTAATATTTAATCCTACTTCTTCAACAACTCACGTTGCATCTACCTGTGGAGTCAGTCGAAGTACAGTACACAGGGTGTTAAAAAAAAACAAATTTCATCCATACAAATTAAAAATGGTTCATCAACTCTCAGACGACGACCCAGACCGAAGACTAGAATTTTATGAAAATATGGAAACTAAAATTAACCAACAGCCAGACTATATCAAAACAATTTGTTTTAGTGACGAAAGTACTTTCTATCTAAATGGAAATGTAAATATACAGAATGTGAGGTATTGGAGTGACGAAAATCCTCACCTGTTTCGTGAAACACATACCCAATTGCCCCAGAAGGTGAATGTTTGGGCAGGTATCCTGGGAAACCACATCGTTGGGCCTCTTTTTTTAAATACTAAGGTTTATCTGGAGCTGTTGCAAAACGCAATAGAACCGTTAATCCTTGAAACTTTGGAAGATAATCCAGATGAATTCGGCAATTTGGAAATAACATTCCAACAGGATGGTGCTCCTCCACACTATTACGGTGCAGTAAGACGGTATTTGGATGAGGAGTATCGTGGTAGATGGATTGGACGACGAGGTTCAACGAAATGGCCAGCTCGATCACCGGACCTCACACCTTTGCATTTTTTTTCTGTGGGGGTACCTTAAATCGAAGGTTTACGCCACTGAACCTGACAATATTGACGTTTTAAAACAACGTATTGTTGCAGAATGTGAGGCTGTTTCCGCAGACACATTTGCAAAAGTACGAGAAGAGTTTAAAAATAGGATATTTCACTGTCAGGAAGTAAATGGAGGTCACTTCGAGCAATTTCTTTAAGTAGATACTGATTCTTAAATCTGTAATTAATATCATACTGAATGGAATTTAAATTTTAATGTTTACTAATGAGCCATTAAAACTCCATAAACACAAACAAAATTGCTATATTGAATAGGTTTTTACGATACCTTTTAAATGAGGTGTCGCTTGCCGTAGGGTTACATTTAAAATTATTTGTCACAATGGCCTTGTGACGTCATCTTTGACGAATTCGTCATCTATCATCACTAGTAGGGAAGTTTACAACCTTTAATATTCAGTTTCCAAATTTCACTTGTTTAAGTATAATCGTTCCAAAAATAAGAGGGGGGGAGCGGACTTTTGAGAAGCACCGTATTTAATGCCGGCTTTATAAATAATAGCAAGTGAATTTTGATTCGGTATCTGGGAAAATTTAGCAGTATCCATCATGCAAGTTCTTGTCCTCTTCAAATTTTCGAGCGAATTTGATTTTTCCTTTGTTGTAAAATGATGATGTTGTATCACAACCGGTGAACGCATGTAAAAACAGTATATGGTTTATACATTTTGGCATTTTGTTGAGACTGGCTGACGAATGGACTTTTTGTGGCGTTTTGCCCTTGGGTGGTATCAAAAAATAAATTCCTTATCTTCTGGAGTTAAAGCGATTCATATGACCAACAAGTCAATATCCCCAGCTACCACAACAACATTGGAGGACAAAGAATCGAGTGCTGCTGTAGTGACGATTAATCTATCCGCATCACTATCTGCTTGTTTAGTTCTTATTTGATTAATTGTAAGATGAGGTAGGTATGTATTAACTTGGAAATAAATCTAGCTTTATTATTTTCATTTGCAAGAAATTTTTCTTGCACAACTTTCAATTGCACATCTTTGAATTATTTAAAGCTCGACGTTTTCTTTCCGCTACTTTGGTAGTTTACTTTTCATATCCATCAAATACAACTATTATATTATCACCATAATGTCCCTTGAGATATCTGACATAACTATCAGATATTGATGAGAATTTGTCATTAACTTGCCATTTAACGCGATGTAAAAGCCTACCACCATCGATAATGTATGTATAGGACGTGACCATTGCACTTCTTCCCAATATGCGACCAATTGTTGAACGAGTTGAAGAGGTGCAAATCTTCGTATGACGCAGTAACCGTCATTTTGCATTCTTATGCAAATTGGATACAATGTCTGAAGCGGAAGTTAACGCCATAAAACGAAATGAAAAATTATACTGGGATAATCTTGCGGATGATCTACAAGAAGAATGTGTTCTTTTAAAACAATTCTTGTCGTCACATGAAAAAAAAACGAGTTAACCTATTTATTAAGCAAAAGGATTTGAAGGAAGCGTTTCCAAAGAGTATTACGCATGTTCCTGTGACAAATGAACGTTTGAACAGTTTAACCATCCTTTTAGCCAGGGAATTGGACATTGATCGGACTTCCATGAAAACATAGTTGAAGATGATCATGAGAAAATAATCCGATTATGTCAAAATGAGGTCAAGTGGAGAGATCTTTTTTCAATAACGTCCTGGTCACCGATGAAGCTACTTTCCACAAAAATGATTTTGTCAATAGGCTTAACTTCCATTAGTTTTCCTAGACTAGCCCTAATATAAGTCGCACCCATAGTCAGAATGTTTGTGGAAATTATGTTGTGGGGCCATACACCTTCTTCAACGAAGACTGAACAAAGAAGCCTTTTGCGATTCCTGCATGATAATTTGGATCTTATCTTGGAACATATCCCTGAAAATATCAAGTTTCATGGCCACTCAGATCACCAGATTTGAAGAAAACGGGGTTGTGTGAAGGATTAAGTTTGTGATATTCCCTCCAAAACAAGCAAGGATAAGAAAAATCCGATAAGTTTTCCGGATTATTGACATGAACATCGACTACAACGTTGTCTGTATGTTCGAACAGGTTATTTTGAGCATTGACTAGCTTTTTTATTCATTCCTTTGAATTAATTTTTATTATAGTGGCAGTAGATATAGCTGCAACAGTTCTGGGATACATTTTCACTTTTCCAAAAAAGTACCTAGAATGTAGGGAAATTTCCTCTGAACCCACTGGAAACTCCCATAAGAGCCTGTGTGATAGAGAGAGAGATGGAGATAGTGATTTTCCCCGATTTTTCTCTAGATCTAGGGAAATTTTCAAAAAGTGCCAAGGTTCAACGTGGTAATTTTGCGACCTAAAATCAGGTCCTTGGGAACACCCATTTTTACATGCTCGAGACCCATATTACGATGGATTTTCCCCAGATATACTTTATTTTAGAGGTCAACCTGATGGATTTCTGACTTTCAATATAACTTTTCACCTTATTTCACGTAGAGGATTGGAATTTTTCCCTAGATCTAGGGATTTTTCACGTAGGTTGAGCTGACTGAATATAAGATTGAACATTTTAGGTACTCAAATTCTACATTTCATATGGATTTTCCTTAGATCTACTGATCTAATCTCATGGATATCTCATGATGTATTCAATTTTTTCCCTAGATTTAGATATTTTTCATTTTTGTTTGAATATAAGATTTGTCGTGCTCAGGTGCTCAAGTTATGTATTTCACATGGATTTTTCAACCGGATGTATTTCTCATTGAAGGATTAGATTAGATTTGACGATTTTTTTCGTCGATTGAGTCCTGTTGATGTATGAATATACAATTAGATCGATGACGGTTTTTTTTGATATGATGGATTAATGTAAATCTAGGTGAATTTGAAATTTTTCATTGACCTGACCTAACCAAACTCTGCTAACAAGATACTTTCTGATATGAGTAGTGTAGTAACTTCTTCTGCAACAATTCAAATATATTTTTTTATCAACCCAACCAAACTTTGGTAACACAATAATTCATCATATTATATAAAGGGTGAGTTTCTCTGCAAGCATCGAAAAACGTCAGAGCGTGCGTAGAAAAACGTTGAAAACGTCGGATCGTGTGTTTAAAACGTCTAAACGTATGTATAAAACGTCTATACTTAGAAAACGTCTGAACGTATGTTGAAAAACGTCTAAACGTCTAGCGTGCTTTAAGATTGTTGAAAATTTGTAGGTGAGCACTCATTATTTTGTTATTGGACCACCTTCAACTACCCTCTACAACCCTCAACCACCCTCAACAACCCTCAACCACTCTCAACAACCCTCAACCACCCTCAACCGTCCTCAATCTCAAATATGAGTATAGACAGCCACCTCATCGAACTTCAGGTGAAATCTAACCAACTTTATTCAGAATTAAAAATACAAAAGCAAAGTTTTAAATATAAAATAATATCAAGATGAAAATCTTGATTGAAGCCCGGGACTCGAAGTGATGGCGCATTTGCTGTTTCAGTTGGAGGAAAACCCGGAAAAACCCACAACACCATCAGAAATCAGATCATCAACTTTCTCATAGAAAAGGACACATGCTCCCTGGGAGCTGAGAGAATCAATCTTGGAAAATACACGGCAGTCATCGAAGAGGTGCCAACAATTAGAATAAGGGTGTTTGCAATATGCAGTATAGTGTCCATTGGAAATGCTGCCGCTATGATTAGATATGGCGTAGATATCATAAAGAGTATTCATTCCATCCTGAGCAGAATATTGGTCCAAATTCAAATTTTGTATGGGAAAATTAATCACATTGTCCAATTTACTGCCATCAGTCGAAGGAACACGTTTTAAATGTATGACAAAAATTTTTGGAAATGTTTGTATACGAATCATCTTTTTGAATTCCCTTTTCATTCCACAAGTTGAACAGTATGGGCTCGCATCGTTAGTCAATGTCTCCTCTTCTGTCAACAGTTCAATACATTGTTTTAAATTCACGACTTGGTTTGGCAAGTCTGGAATAGGGATTGAAAGTACCCAGAAAGGTTCAAAAGTAACGGAGCAGTAATTACAAAAAGTACATCTCAATATAGACTTCAGCTGACCGGCAAATGTATCCACAATTTTGGAATTACGAGTAGACAGATATCTTGTCCAAGAAATGGAAGCTTTCTGATTATCATTCGTGATAACAAAATCGTTTGGTGATGGATGAATCTCTGCACTCGCCTTGTTTAAATCTTCATGTAAACCTACCAGAAGGTATCTTAGAAATTCTTCCGAATCTGCTGGGCCGTTATGATCGAAGGAAGGAGAAAAATTTCTGAATAGACGGACGAAATGTGAAGTATTTCTCGAGAAGAATCAGGGTGTAACTGAATAAGTGTAAAACATTTAAGGAGGTGATTCCTCATCGAAAAAAAGATAGGATCTTTCATATAAAGAAACTTCATTGGAGCATCCCTTGTTAAGATACAGCCCCAGGGGGTACATAAAATTTGTATAACAATTTTTTTCACAAGCACTGAAAAAGTTACAATATTGAAATTAACCTGACGTTTTGTACTACCAAAAGACACTTAGCCAGTAATTTATTTGGTTTACCCCATGGTTGTAAGGTGAAAACGCAACCCCTAAAATTTATTTCCAATGTAACTTTTGTCTTATTATTTGTTTACCATTTAAAAATTTATTTCCGATAGCCTGTTTCATTCTAAACAAAAATGTCTCTTGGTTTTTTGCCCAAAATAAACCAGTAAGCAGCAAAACATTATTTTACGAACAACTACAGAGATACATCGTCATAAATGCGAACTGGATTTATTGTTATTTTGTAGTTAGTACCTGCATTAAACGATTAAAGGGTAATAAACAAAACTAAGTTATTAATAACAAAACACACAACATGTAGAAATCATAGTGAATGTTCAATATGTCTACCTTCAAACATTACGCATGCGTCTAGACGTCGGCGCATTGAGCCACGTATTCGCTCAAATATTCCTGGAGTCTCTCTGATTATCCTGCACGCATCGATGATGCGGTTTCTTAAGTCCTCTACATCGCGAACAGGAGTACGATATACCAAATGCTGTGAATGGCCCCAAATAGAGAAATCGAGAGGATTGAGATCCGGGGATCGAGCGGCCATTTATGTGGTCCTCCTCGACCTATCCACTGATTTGCATATGTTTCAGTTAAATGCTGACGTGCTACTTGACTAAAATGGGCGGGAGCCCCATCATGCATAAAAAACATATCCCTTCTGACGCCCAAAGGAACTTCCTCCAGCAGTACTGGATGCACTTCTCTTAAAAATTGAACGTATGCCTCACCATTTAATCGAGGAGGTAGAAAATGAGGCCCAATTAAATCATCCCCAATAACTCCGAGCCACACGTTAAGAGAAAACTGTTCTTGATGGCTAGTTTCGACAATAGCGTGAGGGTTTTCATCAGCCCATATGTGGTAATTATGAAAATTAATAAT
Organism: Gonioctena quinquepunctata; assembly: GCA_018342105.1. NCBI lineage: Eukaryota > Metazoa > Arthropoda > Insecta > Coleoptera > Chrysomelidae > Gonioctena > Gonioctena quinquepunctata. The sequence goes on along the minus strand of JAFIRS010001441.1, from coordinate 162,064 downwards.
CTTGTCCCGAGAAAACTACATTCGTCTGTGAATTCTATCGTCTTCAGAAAGTCACAATTTCTTCTAATCATTTCCAGCATCCAATTGCAAAATTCAAGACGGTTCGGAAAGTCTCGCGGTAACAGTGCCTGTACTCGTTGCAGATGGTAAGGGTATAAGAGTTGTTCCTTTAAAATTCGAAATACCGTCATATGATCAACATTTAGCTGGAAAGCAATCTTTCTAGTACTGGTAGTAGGTTGTTCTTCAATCAAATTAAGTACTGCTTCCTCAAGCTGTGGTGTTCGTATTTCTCGATGGCGACCACAATCCTGCGTTCTTTGTCTAATGAACCATATTCTCGTAATCGTTGATGAAGTCGAGCAAATATTCTATGTGAAGGATGCTGCCGTTGAGGATACATTTCAGCATATCTTCTAGAAGCTTCTAACCCATTCCCGCGACAGACCGTAAACGTAATGCATATCAGCCATTTCCTCATTTGTGTATGCCATTTTATTAACAAGTGAATTATTAAAGTAACAAATTAAGAACAGAACAACAACACACAATTAGTATTAATTCAATTTCGAAAATTCCCAAACTGACAGCGTCATACCAATTTAATTGTCACTATCGCTAATAGCGACCTACTAGATAGATTAGTTTCGTATTTTCGCATTTATGACGATGTATCTCTGTAGTTGTTCGTAAAATAATGTTTTGCTGCTTACTGGTTTATTTTGGGCAAAAAACCCAAGAGACATTTTTTGTTTAGAATGAAACAGGCTATCGGAAATAAATTTTCAAATGGTAAACAAATAATAAGACAAAAAGTTACATTGGAAATAAATTTTAGGGGTTGCGTTTTTCACCCCTTACAACCATGGGGTAAACCAAATAAATTACTGGCTAAGTGTCTTTTTGGTAGTACAAAACGTCAGGTTAATTTCAATATTGTAACTTTTTCAGTGCTTGTGAAAAAAATTGTTATACAAATTTTATGTACCCCCTTTAAGGGGCTGTATCTTAACAAGGGATGCTCCAATGAAGTTTCTTTATATGAAAGATCCTATCTTTTTTTCGATGAGGAATCACCTCCTTAAATGTTTTACACTTATTCAGTTACACCCTGTATATTTGATGGAAAATATCTGGAGTCCTGATTCTTCTCGAGAAATGGTGGATACTTCACATTTCACTAAATTTCCTTTCATTCTTGATGTAGTAGTATTCAAATCCTCCATACAAAAACCATTCTTGAAAAATTCCAACAAAACCTTGGTGTTCGAGAGACACTGGATTCATAAAACAGGTATTTCCTACATTCTTCAATCCTCTTAGGCCAAATGTAGAAATGGAGTCTCTTGTTGGTATGGCATGCTCACTCATGTTCAACGAAGAATCCATAGGTTCATTGTTCCTGTAATTCAAAGAAGGTGATAGAAAAACTGATATTGATTTTTTGGAAAGTACTTAGTGATTATCTTTGATAACTGATATGTATCTCGTAGGAAAATTGGGACGATAAAATAATTCATCCAGTGGATGTGATGGTGAAATCTATATAACTCTATTATTTCAAAGGTCATGGAAAAAGCCATCAACATCGAGCTCATGAAATATCTGGAAGACTCAGGAATTGTCAACGATAGGCAATATGGCTTCCGCCATCAGAGATCAACTGGTGACCTGCTCGCTTACGTCTCACATATATGGCAGCTATCTATTGAAAAGTATGGAGAAACTTTAGCTGTGGCATTAGATATCTCCAAGGCGTTCGATCGAGTTTGGCACCAGGGACTCCTCGCCAAGCTTCCGTCTTATGGCTTGCCCCCTCAGCTGTGTTCTCTGCTTGCTAGTTTTCTCTCAAACAGGTCTCTCCATGTAGTGGTCGATGGAGTTTCATCTGACACTCTACTCATAAATGCTGGTGTTCCGCAAGGATCTATTCTCGCACCAACACTATTTCTACTTCACATCAACGACCTGTTGAAAGCAACTTCATGTCCAGTACACAGCTTTGCCGATGATAGTACCCTCCATACCGCTTCCTCTTCTAGGGCCCCTATATCAGCCCGTGAAACCAGAAATGAACGAGGAAGAAATGTTAATAATATAAATATGGACTTAGCAACAATTCTCGAGTGGGGATCTAATAACTTGGTAGAATTCAATGCAAACAAAACACAAGCATGTCTTTTCTCTAAAAAAGCCGATCTCACTGTGCCTAACGTAACTTTGTCAGGAGTAACCATACCACTGAAGTCATCCATATCGATGCTTGGTATTACTATCAGCAATAACCTTTCCTGGGAAAATCACGTGAGGTCCATTGCCAAAAGTGCATCCCAAAAACTTGGTTTTTTGTTTCGTGCCAAGAGCTATTTCACCCCCACTCAGCTGCTTATGATCTATAAGGCACAGATCCGACCTGTCCTGGAATACTGTTCCCATATTTGGAGCGCGGCACCTAAACATATCCTGAGGCTATTGGATTCTGTCCAAAAAAGGGCAATTCGTCTCGTCGGTGATGCCTCGCTTACAAACTCGCTCACTTGTCTGGAACACCGTAGAAAAGTTGGCGATTTGTCTTTATTTTATAGATATTTTCATGGGCGATGCTCTTCTGAAATATCAACAATCGTTCCTGCTTTGGCAGTCTCTTCGAGACTAACCCGTCAAGTTCAGTCATCACACCCCTTCGTGGTCACTTTGGAGACCTGCAGAACATCACTTTCCAAAGACTCGTTCATCCAACGAACAGCGAGGCTTTGGAACTCATTGCCTAGGGAGGTGTTCCCCGAGGCATACAACCTCCAGAAATTTAAGAAGAACACCAACTCCTACCTTTTCCTTGGTTCCCACGATGTTCTCTGAACATTACAGGATATCCCTTTTCGTGGGAACCAGAACATAAAAAAAAAAAAAAAATATATAACTAGGTGGCATCATCGCTGTGACGTCATTCTTCATGTTGGTGTACGAGGGAAAATATGCTTGTGGTTGGTTCAATAACAAAATAATGTGTGCTCACCTACAAATTTCCAACAATTTTATAGCACCTTGGCACTTTTTGAAAATTTCCCTAGATCTAGGGAAAACTCGGGAAAATTACTATCGCCATCTCTCTCTAACACACAGGCTCTCGGGAGTTTCCAGCGGGTTCAGGGAAAATTTCCCTAGATCCTAGGTACTTTTTTGGCAAAGTGAAAAAGTTGCAGCTGTGGGATATTTCAGATTTTTTTATGGAGTTTCTTTTTTGAGAACAGTTTTGGCTCTTCTTAGTTTCTCAAGCAGGGTATGAAGGATCAATAATGAAACGAAGTAGATTTCATATTCGATGTTATTCCATTAGAAAAACTATTCAATAAAAATATATAAAGATTTACAAATGTACAAATAAATATTCAACAAATGTACACATTAACAATAAGAATGTATCAGAAAAATCCCGGGTTGGTGTGTTCAATGACACATCGCTTACAATACTTCTTTACAGCTCTGTAACCCTCCAAAGAAATCTGACAATCCTGAATATTGAGCTGCTGCAACCCTCTGCAATAATAAGCAACGCATTGTACACCCCTATCCGTGACCAGATCACAGTTCCTAAGACTCAATTTTTTCAAGTTCGGACAACTCTCAGCTAAGGCCCTCAACCCGGCATCACTGACGTCACACTTTCCGATATCCAAGGCGCGTAATCTAGTACAGGACCTGGCTAGGACCGTTATGGCATCATCGGAAACGGCTTCGCAACCCCTCGCGTTTAAATATCGAAGTTTGTAACACTTTTTCGCGATGACCTTTAGACCAGCATCGCTGACCTGATCACATTTCGCGACCGAGAGATATCGCAATGTGGCACCCAATTTCGCAAGTTCGTACAACCCAAAATCAGTCAGGTTTGAACAGTCACTTACACTTAGTTCTCTCAAACCCGAACAAAAACTTGGCACATATTTCAGACCAGCATCTGGAACAGAAATAAATTGTATATAATTTTGAGAAAAAAGCAATACATTTTTTGACTTTTTCCCTCATCAATCCGAGTTCCCACTACCTGTAAAATATGCGAGTGGATTTTCTGTATAACATTGAGCGACATGAATTTTGTTGCGGATACGCAAATAAGTTTCGACTTTTGTGGATTCTACTGAAATTATAACCTTAAAATGTGTGTTCTCTATGTTGAAATGTTAACTGAAAATAATGGATGATGGATGCCCATTTCACTGATTACCTACTCGAATATATGACCCTTGAAGAAAATAAATTCTTCTGAATTTGGTTTTTTGTGCGTGCGTAAGTGAAAAACAACACAAAGTTTGAGTTTGGGATATATTTAAGCAGAATAGGAAAAGGGTTAATTTTTAATGTTAATTTGGGAAATTAAGATCAGGCTGCCTCCCAAATTTAATTTTATATGAATGAGCGCAAACAATTTTGTTAAAGTAGTACCATTAATAGAAAAACAGACTTCTCGAGAATCAATATCTTCTTAAAATTTTTAACAAAATTAAAGGCGAAAATTGAAGTAATGAACCTCCTTAGTGATATTGAGCTTCTAAACTATGAGTAACTGATTTTGAGTCGGCGCCAAACAAACAATTATCGAAGATCATTATCTATGAAAGAAGTCATCAAAACGCAGCCGTGCATCTCGCTGCCATCATTTTACGCTTCACCTAATTCAATTGCTAGTTTGTTTGGCGCCGACTCAAAATCAGTTACTTACATTAGTTTAGGAGCTCAATTATCATTTAGACTAAGAAGGTTCATTTTATTTTTTGCTTTTCAGTTGATTTTTTCGTCGGTTTAATTTTTTGTTGAAAAGTTTTTATTTTTTACTTTTTAGTTCCGTATTTCGTCGGTTTAATTTTTTGTTAAAAAGTTTTTATTTTTCAATTTTTTGTGGCTTAAATCTACCAATTACTACCTACTTGTTTTTTTATTACTTCCAAAATACTTACTTACCCACCTTACTTCAACTATTACCAGTTAAATAATATGATTATCTACTTTTACTATTTGTTGTAATATAAATAATTTTCGTTGTTCTGGTTAGTTTATTTCATTACTTTGTATATCATTCCATCCTCTCATAAAATATACTGATTTTGACGGAACAAGAATAATGTCAGTAGCGATCTGTCATTGTCAACTACGTATGTGTGTGCCAATGTTCAGTAGTGAAAAATCAATTATCCCCTATTTTTCTACCCGTAAGGGTGGCTAATTCCTTTCGAAATCCAAATATAAGGTATACCCTATCTTTTAAAAAAAGAATCATCCAAATCGAAGAACCCAGTACAAAGTGGGGCCTTGGATGATTCCGAAAAGTGCCTAGCAGTTTTTTTGGATTTAGCCAAGGCTTTTGATACAGTTTCACACGAAAAACTGTTAAACAAACTATACACGTATGGTGTCCGAGGACCAGCAAATACAATTTTCAAAAACTATCTATCTCACAGAAGCCAACGTGTCAAAATCGGTGACAGCATTAGCAGTTCTCGCGAAATTTCTGTTGGGGTACCACAGGGCACAGTTTTAGGTCCGATACTGTTTTTAACTTATATCAACGACCTATTTGACATTAGAAATATTAAAGGTCACCTCATTTCATACGCTGATGATACAACAATTATTTTCAAAGCTAAAACGTGGCAACAGGCATACAATGAAGCAGAACAAAGCTTAGAACACATACAGATATGGTTGAATGAAAATCTCCTCAATCTCAATGTTTCAAAAACTAAATTTATAACATTTTCTCTTCAAAATAACCAACAGCCCGAGATGCAAAACATTCAGATACATCAGCCAAATTGCCCTGAAATATCTTGCAACTGCCCAAATATTGAGAAAGTGGCGAAAATAAAATATCTAGGTGTATTTTTGGACCAGCGTATGACATGGGATGAACATGTCTCTCATATGGTCAAAAGACTTAGGCAGCTGACATATAAAATATACAACCTTCGTGCTGTTCTTACTAAACAAAACCTGATGATAATTTACAATTCCCTGGTTGAATCATTAATTAGATATTGTATAACAGTATGGGGTGGAGTATTCGAAAATGTACTAAATAATATTCAAGTGGCCCAAAATTCAATTATAAAAATAATCTTTGGAAAACCTAAACGTTTTGATACCCAACTATTGTATAAGGAAACTAATTTACTTTGACGTCAGGAGTCTATACGCGTTCCAATGTCTCGTTTGGATCTATTCCAATAAAACAACTCAAAACACGATTAAAACTAAGAATACCAGATATGCACAAAACTTGTCCGTACCATTCTTTAAAAAAAGTCATACGCAGCGAACAATATTTTATTTTGGTCCAAAACTATATAATATACTACCAGGCGGTATAAGAAAAACTTCCAATTTCAAAATATATAAAACAAACATCAAAAATTTCATTATTGATAACAACCAACTTATAATGACCCTCCTGAAAAACGCACCTTTATAATATAGAATCCGTTACCCAATAAGAATCCTTTTTTAACCGAACTGAATATATTGTAAATATAAAACCACGGTTTTACGTTGCACCAACCTTTTTTACTGTATCATCATGTCCTCATAATATACTATAAATGTATCACTACCATGTTCTCGCTCTACCAACTTTCTCTGTTATATCGTGTGTTCGCGGCTTATTATCTTATATTATATACCTAGTGATTATTATATCTGTCCTACCATGTTCGATTTATAAAAGTGTCACCATGAGGCGGAAGATGGGGAGCAAAAAACAAGCCAAATGCGCTTAGTTTGCCTTCCACCTATCTCCGAATGGTCCAAATGATCTATGTTAAACAAATGTATAACCTTTTCAAAAAAATAAACAAACTTCAAACTTCAAAAAAATAAAATAGAATCGGTTAACGGACCAGAATTCAGAGGGTGAGTGATCAATATCCTTCATTTCGCTACCCTTAGGGGTGGATTTCATCTTTTAAATTCAAATGGGACCAAATTCGAAGTACACCCTATCCACTGAAAAAAAAATTATCGAAATCGGACGCCTCAGTAAAAAGTTATGCGTGATCATACATAAAAAAATATGATGGAAAAACATAAAATATACGGGTCGAATAGAGAACCTCCTCCTTTTTGGTTTCGTCGGTTAAAAATGAGCATCTATCATTTATTCACTCCATTGAACATTATTAACTCATTCTAGGTAATAATAATACTACCAAATTTTTTCAGTGAACACATACAATTTTCCATGGAAACCTTGCCATATTTTCTTAGTGGATTTTGAAATCCGCTCGCAGATTTTCCAACTAGTGGAAACTCGTCATCATTCTTGAACTAATTGAATTGCTGAAAATTTGAAGACAACCAGTCAAATAAGTTTTATAGTGTTACGAAAACGAATACACTACGCCACTGCATGTTCATCTAGCCGACTTAAGATTCCAGAAAGTACTTAGAGAAGGTTTTGGATTTGATAAATTTCTAAATGATTCGACAGAGAACTCTACCACGTGTCTAATGACCATATAAACAGCAGCGTTTCGCGATGAGGACGGCTAGTGGATTCGGATTAAAAAGTTAAAACACAGTTCAGATCCAGTGACGTGCGCAGTTTATTCTATTTGTATTCAGTTATTCAATTGTCAGAGTTTATTAAAGTTTAAATAAGCGGAGAATCAGTTCAGTATTTTAATAGCCACAAACCCCAGATTACAAACAACACAATAGTGATAATTCTCCGATAAGAGCTTGGCAGTAGATGCACACTAGCATTTGTCAGAGTTATATGTCAAAACAATCAATTCCTATGAAGAAATTCACAGTATCATTTTAAGATCACTACAAACCGTGAGATGCAGTGGCGTAGCCAGAATTCTGCTTTCGGAGGAGCTGAACTAGATATAGATTATAGCCAAGGCCAAATGTAAACATTTCTAAAAATTGTATCACACACATTGTGTGGGATTAGTTGATACCTCATTAAATTTTTTCATCTATTTCTAAATATAAATGACCTTAAATAACCCGAAACAATTCATACAAATATTGAAAATAAATCTCAAAAATACGAAACAATATTCATAGGTATTCAAGAAACGGAATATTAATGAAAAACAATTATAATGAGAAAAAACCTGACACCTGATTGAAAGAATGACAAACAATATCAAAAGTCTGGCAAGACCTAGACCCAGGGTCATGTAATTTTTATTACCTATGTGAGAGAATGATTTACTCTAAACATAATCAGTGCCTCGTAAATTTACAATTATCAATTTTTTTTTGAACTTTACTAAACTAATCTTTGCATTACTATAGGAATACTATGTCAATATTTCAGCTAGTATTATAAAAATAAAATGAAACGGAATCTCTAGAAATGTTGGCTGTTGCTCCAGAGAGATATACAGTGACCGGCAGAAAGTACGCATCATATGGGAATTTTTTTTAATATAATATTTTGACAAATATCGATACATGCAATCGCTTCTGCATCAAAAGAAACCCCAAAAGATGTTGTACAGTGCCGTTCGTATTTTCTTGTTTGGCGGAAAATTTAAAAAATTAAAAAATTATGTCTCAAAACCCATTTATTTGGGAAAATATTGAAAAATGTTATTTGGAAAAGTTGTTTAGAACGACATTTTATAGCTATGTAAAGTTTGGAAAAAAATCTGAGATGAAAAAATAAAAATCAATTTTTGATAAAAAAATTTCAATTTAGGAAAATTCATTTCTGACAAAGAAACTCATTAGTAAAGCCCAAGTGTAATATTTTGTAAAGATTCACCAGCTACTTCTATTTTATTCGAAGAAAATTTTAAATCTGTGGATTTGACATGTGTTCAGCTGCTTCATAAGAGGTCACAGAAATATCTTCAGGACATTATAATCCCGATACTGTTTATTATTGACAAAGAACCATGTATCTACAGAATTTTTTATTAGAACAAAAAATTGATTCAATTTTTTACATAATTACATTTTATAATAAAATTAGAAGCTGAAATAATTATAAACCAAACAATTTAATGCATACTCGAAAGTTTGTAATCAATTAATTTTTTGTTTGAATAAAAAATTCAATTTGAAATTATGTAGATACAAGGACCTTTATTAATAATGAACAGTATCGGGATTATAATGTCCTGGAGATATTTCAGTGACCTCTTATGAAGCAGCTGAATACATGGCAAATCCATAGATTTCAATTTTTTTCCGAATAAAATAGAAGTAGCTTGCGAATATTTACAAAATATCATTTAAAATATTACTGTTGGCCTTACTAATGAGTTTCTTTGTCTAAAATGTATTTTTCCAAATTGAAATTTTTATTATGGCAAAAAAGTGGTTTTTATTTTTTTATCTCAGATTTTTTTCAAAACTTGTACATAACTATAAAATAACGTTCTGAACAACTTTTTCGAATAACATTTTTCGATATTTTCCCAACTAAGTGTGTTTTGAAACATAATTTTTAATTTTTTTAAATTTCCCTCCAAACACTAAAAGACGAACGGCACTGTACCACGTCTTTTGGGGTTGCTTTTGATGCAGAAGCGATTGCACATATCGATATTCGTCAAAATTTATTAATAAAAGAATTTCCTATATGATGCGTACTTTCTGCCGGTCACTGTATAACTAATCAAATTTCGTACACATTTTTTATATATTCTATTAGATTGTTACTTTCACAACATCAAATATATTCATTTGTTTTCATAATAAAAATTCATTTCCGCAGAAATTTAAAAAACTTACAAGGAAAGCTCCCCACCAAATTATTTCGCAACTCATTTTTCACGAACAGCTTTTGGATCTGTGATACTTTCTCTGTAATATTTTCAACAATGTTTATAAATCACTCTGTGGTTTCAGAGAATAGTCAAATGAATCAACTAGTAATGTACAGCCATTATTACAATAAGCATTAAAAAAATACAATTCCTGGTTCCACACATAGACACAATTCCTTGTCGATATCCTTACCGGTTATTTGTACGCATCTTCGCAAATATAAATAGGCAAGTTGTGGGCAGTTCCGTACAATTACCATCAATCCACTGTCTTGCACCGCAACACAATCGGTTAAATCTAAATATTGTAGCTGCAATCTTCTTGGAGGCTCAGGACCACTATTCACGCTTATGCAAGATATTTTAACACAACCTGAAAACAAGTAATACTCAGATCAACAAACAAATGCCCGTCATTGAGTAGTAGACGAAGACACAAAACTAAATTATCACAACACGCATATACAGTGCTTCTCAAAAGTCCTCTCCCCCCCTCTTATTTTTGGAACGATTATACATAAACAAGTGAAATTTGGAAACTGAATATTAAAGGTTGTAAACTTCCCTACTAGTGATGATAGATGACGAAATCGTCAAAGATGACGTCACAAGGCCATTGTGACCAATAATTTTAAATGGAACCCTACGGCAAGCGACACCTCTTTTAAAAGGTATCGAAAAAACCTATTCAATGATACTAATTTTGTTTGTGTTTATGGCAGTTTTGGCAACTCGCTTTTAAAAAACGCAAAGCTGTGATGAATTAAATCAGTTAATACTAAAATTCCAAATTCAAGCTCCGCCTCTGGATAGTTGTCAAATAAGCTGACATTTTTGTTGGCCTCCCTAATTCGACGTTTTTGTAATTGTCCAAGTTTTTGTACATTTAATAATTTGTGTGTTGTTGATCGAACGTTTAACTGTTTTAGCAGCTTTTGGTACTTTTAATATTTTTGTACATTTTAATAATTTGTTAAACTGTTGTGAGCCGAACGTTTAAGTGCTTCAAGAATCGAAATGGTACGTGCTTTAGGTGATAAAGTAGCAGCGATCCTAATTCTTGGTGGAACTGGACAAAATATTCATGCAGCAGAACGCATTTTTAATGAGAGGTTTCCCGATCGCTTATTTGAGGGAGCTTCTTCGTAAGTTTGAAACAACGGGTAGTATTAATGATGCGAAACAATCTGGCAGACCACAAATTTCTGATGAGAAAAAAATTGATATACTGGCAGAAGTAATAGTTAATCCTACTTCTTCAACAACTCACGTTGCATCTACCTGTGAAGTCAGTCGAAGTACAGTACACAGGGTGTTGAAAAAAAAACAAATTTCATCCATACAAATTCAAAATGGTTCATCAACTCTCAGACGATGACCCAGACCATAAACTAGAATTTTGTGAAAATATGGAAACTAAAATTAACCAACAGCCAGACTATGTCAAAACTATCTGTTTTAGTGACGAAAGTACTTTCTATCTAAATGGAAATGTAAATACAGAGAATGTGAGGTATTGGAGTGACGCAAATCCTCACCTGTTTCGTGAAACACATACCCAATTTTCCCAGAAGGTGAATGTTTGGGCAGGTATCCTGGGAAACCACTTCGTTGGGCCTCTTTATTTAAATACTAATTTAACTGGTGAGGTTTATTTGGAGCTGTTGCAAAACGCAATAGAACCGTTAATCCTTGAAATTGTGGCAGATAATCCAGATGAATTCAGCAAATTGGAAATAACATTCCAACAGGATGGTGCTCCTCCACACTATTACGGTGCAGTAAGACGGTATTTGGATGAGGAGTATCGTGGTAGATGGATTGGACGACGAGGTTCAACGGAAAGGCCAGCTCGATCACCGGACCTCACACCTTTGGATTTTTTCTGTGGGGGTACCTTAAATCGAAGGTTTACGCCACTGAACCTGACAATATTGACGTTTTAAAACAACGTATTGTTGCAGAATGTGAGGCTGTTTCCGCAGACACATTTGCAAAAGTACGAGAAGAGTTCAAAAATAGGATATTTCACTGTCAGGAAGTAAATGGAGGTCACTTCGAGCAATTTCTTTAAGTATATACTGATTCATGAATATGTAATGAATATCATACTGAATGGAATTTAAATTTTAATGTTTACTAATGAGCCATTAAAACTGCCATAGACACAAACAAAATTAGTATCATTGAATAGGTTTTTTCGATACCTTTTAAAAGAGGTGTCGCTTGCCGTAGGGTCCCATTTAAAATTATTGGTCACAATGGCCTTGTGACGTCATCTTTGACGATTTCGTCATCTATCATCACTAGTAGGGAAGTTTGCAACCTTTAATATTCAGTTTCCAAATTTCACTTGTTTATGTATAATCGTTCCAAAAATAAGAGGGGGGGAGGGGACTTTTGAGAAGCACTGTATAAATGAGAATAGATAATGTTATTTTATTTAAATATCAACACAAAATTTCATACAGAAATGTTCTATAACTACCAACGAGCAAGAGCCCGAGCATAATGGGTAACTTTTTCCAGCATTAAGAGTTTTCGATGAGGGAACTTGAGTCTCACCAGATGGAAAAACTGTAAATCAAATAGATTACAAGGTAGGTACAAAAATGGTATAAGGAACGTAAAAACATTAAGAGGAAGATATGAGCTCAGATCATAGGCCAGTAAAATTAAAACTAAATATAGAACCTAGCAGACAAAATAAACTCAAGAAAAGTAAAGGCAGTATACAATACGTCAAGAATGGAGAAAGAATCGGTGAGAAAATAATATAAATCTAAGCTGAAATAGTTAGGTGAGAACTTTAACGATGATCGAACAGTGAAAGAGCCCTCAAAAGAAACAGCAGCGGAAAATACTTTAGGAAATGAGTAAAAAAAAACAGCTGATTCAACAATGAGTGTCAGGGAAATAGGAAAAATGCAAGAAGCAAGAAGGAAGGTGCTGCAAAACAAATAGGAAGATGTTCAAAATTATTTAAAAAAAAGCCAAACAAAAAACTAAATACTGGAATGGAAGAAGACAAGGAAGAAAGTCCAGGAAAAAATGGTATAGTCGCAGAATCAATCAAAAATTGGGAAGACAATATAAAACATGAAATATATAAATTAATAAAAGATATATGGCAACAAGAAACAATGTCACATGCATGGAAAAACGATATTTTAAAACCCCTACAAAAAAATAATATCAAGAGCTATAAAGGAATAGCACTTCTGGATACAGCGTACAAAATTATTTCCTTAGCAATACAAAAATACAAAAACCAATTTAATGACTTATTTTCAAAATTTTGGAAAAAAGTTCCTTTAACATTTTTTTTATATCTATTTCCGTTTACCTGGCTCATTTTGGAGTGTATAATGACCCCTTGAAAATTTCAAAAAATCGTAGCATCCAAACTGTTTGACTTAAGAGAATAAAACTTGGACCAAAAATTTTAATTTATTTTTAAAAGTGATAAAAATAATTTAAAAATTTTTTTTTCGAAACGGGGAACCCTTAGAAAATCCTACTGTCCAAACGGTACGTCCTAAAAATATGATTTTGATATAAAAAAATTATATTTCATTTTACATTCAATGAATATTTTTTCATATTTTTAAAAGTGATAAAAATTATAAAAAAAATATTTTTTGAAACGGGAAACCCTTTAAAAATCCTACCGTCCAAACGGTACGTCCTAGAGATATGCTTTTTATACCAAGCATTTTTATTTTCCATTTTATATTCAATGAATATTTTTTCATACTTTTTAAAATGATAAAAATAGTTAAAAAAATATTTTTCGAAACTTGAAACCTTTTAAAAATCCTACCGTCCAAACGGTACGTCCTAGAAATATGATTTTGATATCAAAACATTTTATTTTTCATATCACATGCAATGAATATTTTTTCATATTTTTAAAAGTGATAAAAATAATAATAAAAAAAATATTCGAAAATTGAAACCTTAAAAAATATTTTATCGCTTGCTATTGAATTGGATGGATATATAGCCAAGCCGATGATGTTGGCGTTCCCCTGCACTGGAGATTTTATGTCTGGGATATCGATAAGTAATCTACATTTTCCTTATTAGTTTCAGTTCATAATGAGTTCATCGAGATTCCTTGATGCTGTTAAAATACCCAAAACTGAAAATGTATCATCTCTCTGAACTGCTATGCTAATTCTTTGGAAAAAGAAAAACGTTGCTCTTTGGTCATTCGTAGATTCAGTAATTTTTTTGCCAATCTCTTCGATAAATTCCAAAGCCCGTGATCCAAACACCCCGAATGTTCTAACTTAAACTGGATAACATTATTCTCCAAATTTTGATATTTCCGAATTTTATTTTTCTCCTACTGAAACAGCAGTACCGGAACTAATGGAACAAGCAATTACATGTGAAGCTGCCACTGTATAAACACATGTAAAATCATAAACGAGCTCATACACAGAGTAGTGACGTAATTGTCATCCGGCACTGAATTTGCAACTTAATCGATGAGTTATTTTTTCGTCAACATGTGCACCACATTTACATGTGCGAGGAACACACATATGAGGTTGCAAGCGTAGTCCAATAGCTATTCTGAAAGACGAATTGTATAAAAGCGATCCAAGCTAAGCAAAGGGTAATTCATGAAGTCAAGCATCTGACTGTTGGAAAGTGACTGCTTTGATTTTCGAGCCTCTAAGAGCTAGTTATTTATTGAATAACTAGTTGTTACCCGCTTTGCCTCGCTCTGTATTGCATTACACAGTGACAGGCTCTAAATACTACAAGTTTAACCCACGTATAACGTGAACAAATTCCAACTCTAGAAAGGCGCAATTATATAGTATCTTTTGTGAATCTGCGCGAAAACCTATCATTCAAAACAAATACCTTCTCCAACCACGCGTATAATTAATTCACGAATCATTTCAAATTGCTTTACAATTTAGTGAAAATAATTTGATTCCTTATAACGCATACATACATGTCCATGCGACATCGAAAGGGATTCTTTCATCGTAAACGATAAATCGCTAAATTCGTCGCAACGATGTGGCATGTATGAATCATATTGTGGCATCGCAGAAATGATGTATCTGTGTTTGCTGGGGAAATGAATACACCCCAACGTAGCATCTACTGCACATCGCATATAACAAATCGCACTGGTGCCTGATTGTGACATCTCAGAGATGGCATGTCACAGATGTGTTGGATGGGTGCTGGCTTTTTATAAATCGTCATGAATGACATAATGAA
The DNA here is from genome assembly GCA_018342105.1 of Gonioctena quinquepunctata. Lineage (NCBI taxonomy): Eukaryota > Metazoa > Arthropoda > Insecta > Coleoptera > Chrysomelidae > Gonioctena > Gonioctena quinquepunctata. Next base: position 147,032 of record JAFIRS010001441.1, on the reverse strand, counting down.
AATGTCAAAGTCATTTTGTGTTAAAGTTTTATTTTCGTTTTTCTTAAATAACTTTCGAAATACTGACCTTAATTAAACGAACATTGGTATTGAGAGGTTTTTTGAGGTGTCGAATTCGAACCTGATGTTATTATTGCTCTTACTCGTAGGGGGCGCCACCAACATATCTTTCTCTTTTTTGAAGATTCAGAAGTTTTTTGGGCGTACTTCTAGCACATTTTTCAGTAAAAAACTCAATTTCTCTATCATATCTACGTAAAAAGCTACCCTTGTTACAAGTCGCTATAAGCAACCGTTTTCTAGATATTTGGACTTGAAAATTTCGAGTGGATTATTTGATAATCAATGCGTGTTGAAGTTATTGCCATTATTTTGCATTTTCCACAAGAATGCTTCGGAAATGAATTTGATGTTTAAGTAAGTAATTTTGGTAATTACATATTATGTGACAGATAAATGTTTTGTTGTTTTGTTGAAGTTTCTGTGAGTTTCAAAACACGAATTTTGAAAAAATGGATTATTTAAACAATAATGCTCATTTAGCCGATATGCATTTCATTTATGGCCTTTCGAATGGCAATGCGCGCGAAGCAAGACGTATTTTCCAGGAGCGATTTCCTAATCGAGTACTTCCTTCAGCTCCAACATTTACCAGTCTCCGCCGTCGTTTGGGAAAAACAGGTAGCTTTAAGAGGGCAGCTGATATTATTGGAAGACCACGAGCAGTCCGAATTGGAAGAACCTGTTTTGAACGCTCTCGAGGAGAATCCAGAAACAAGTACAAGAATAATTGCTGAAGCTCTCAATTCTACTCAGTCGACAGTTTGGAGAATTATCCACGATCAACAATTTTATCCATACCATATTCAAAGGGTACAAGCTCTTTTGCCACGAGACTTTCCCCCACGCATTACTATGTGTCAGTGGTTTTTTGAGAAAATTGGCTGGAAATCCTCAATTTTTAAGATATGTACTCTTCACGGACGAGGCAAACTTCTCCCGAAATGCTATCACAAACTTTCATAACAACCATGTTTGGGCTCTGGAAAGTCCGAACGCAGTTAGTGAAAGACATTATCAGTATCAATTTTCTGTAAATGTATGGGCGGCAATCATTGATAATTATTTGATAGGTCCTTTCTTTCTTCCGTTCCGACTGAATGGCGCAACTTACAGAGACTTTTTAGAAAATGAATTGCCGGGACTACTTCAGAATGTACCATTAGAAATTCGTATCCGCATGTGGTTTATGCATGATGGGGCTCCGGCCCATTTTAGCGTTGTAGCCAGGGAATTCCTCAACACTGTCTATCCAAATCGATGGATCGGTAGGGGTGTAGAAGAACCTAACCAGGCGTGGGCACCAAGGTCCCCAGATCTAAACCCGCTAGATTTTTATTTTTGGGGACATTTGAAGTCACTAGTTTATAAAACTCCAGTAGCGAATGAGGAAGATCTGAGAAACCGAATAGTAGACGCCTGTGAAACAATAAGACACACACCAATAATTTTTGAGCGGGTACGAGATTCAATGATTAGAAGGTGGACACTTTGAACAATTTGGTTTCCTTTATTTTATTTTATTCTAAATATTCGAAATATCTTGAAATAAAATGTTGATATTTCTTGCAAATTTTATTAAAACAAATACAGATTTTGCACCCTTGATACAAAATTAACTATTTCAAACGAGTAAAAATAAATAGAATAGGTGGCACCCCCTACAAAAAACCAAAACTACTTACTTAAACGTCAAATTCATTTCCTAAGCATTCTTGTGAAAAATGCAAAATAATGGTAATAACTTCAACACGCATCGATTATCAAATAATCGTCTTGAAATTTTCAAGTCCAAATATCTAGAAAACGGTTGTTTATAGCGACTTGTAACAAAGGTAGCTTTTTTACGTAGATATGATAGAGGAATTGATTTTTCTACTGAAAAATGTGCTAGAGGTACGCTAAAAAAAGTTATGAATCTTCAAAAAAGAAAAATACGTGTAGGTAAGAGCAATAATAACATCAGGTTCGAATTCGACCCCTCAAAAAACCTCTCAATACCAATTTTTGGTTAATTAAAGTCAGTATTTCGAAAGTTATTTAAAAAAATGGAAATAAAACTTTAACACACTGTATCTTGGAAACGAAGCGTTTCCAGACATATATTTATTTGGACAATTCACAATTGTGCGTAATCACCTCCTGAATTGATTTGTTGAAAATATAAACAGGATGTTCATAAAATCAGATGTGTTTTCTGTTAGACATTCACAAAAAATGACTTCATTTTAATCGTGGATTTTTCAATTCACAGAAAAATCTTTCTATCAATATTCAATTGAGAATGTTTCCCTTTTCAACACCTCCTGAAGTTTGTCAAAGTACTTTTGAATCACCCTGTATACCAGTACTGAATGAAATTACTCAAAAGACGTTACCAATTATCTGAACTCACCTGTAACATCCAAGTGCTGTAGATTATTGCACCTAGAAGCGACTTCAAACAGCGCGTTATTTGTTAGGTTACTGCAGCCTTGAAGTTGCAAGTGTGTTAACTCTGGACACCTCCTAGCCAACAGCAACAGACTCTTATCGGATAATTTAGCACCATTGGTTACATGCACCCTCTCAACACTCGGGCAAGCTCCTGTCCTCCCTTGACCACACAGCTGCCTCAATACACCTCTTATAGCTTTGTCACCACTGACGCTGTCATCATCCAGAGTAATGACCCTCCAAAGAGAAGGCGTCCAGGCTAAGATGTCGAATCTTCTACAAACTTGCGCACTGACACTCAAATCGACACTGGTAAGGAAGGAAAATATTTTGACAACCAGCTCATCTGGCAGCCGATCGAAGGAGTTGTTCTTCGACTGGTATTTCTTCCCCTTGTATAAGTTTCCATTCCACAGACTGGTAGTAATTGGGCCCGGGCTAGGGGACACCAACGTATGGTAACCTTGGTCCAGGCTTGGACTAGACTTTCCTAGTTTCGTAAAGTTGTCGAGAATATAGTTTGTTTCTTGGGTCTGGTGGCATGGTGGTCGGAAATAATTGTCATTGACTGACTGAGTGTTCTTGATTTTGTCGTAATTTTCGTGTTCCCAGTAATTTTGGCTAATAGTGAAGGAAGATAAATCAAGAGAATGTTTGTTTTGGTATGGCAAGTTGTGGTTCAAAGGCGAATGGCGCGAATTCAACTCGTATTTTGTTTCGTATTCAGGTCCCTCGTTGAGGTATGAGTGTGGTTGATAGTAGTTTTGCTGAAATATATAACAATTTTTTTTGTATTTTCAAGCCATATGGATATCGAATGAACTTTTCAGACTTATAGACCTGAGTGGATTAATTCAGGGAATATGTTGAAAGAGAGGTTTGTTTTCACTAGGTGATTGTCTAATACAGTCAAGGAGTTTTCAAAATCTATGGTTTTTTCAATTTTAAGAGTGAAAAAGAGTTATTTAGCTAGAATTCGCAAGGAATAACACCATATAACTTGGAGGTGAGATAACTATAGCTGCGTTGTCCAAGTGTTCAACATTGTTGGGATATCAATAGAAATATTTGACAAATGTCCATTATTCCGGCTTCCAGATCGTCTTTCGGTGTGAAATTTATTCAACATGATATTTAGTATCCACTTCTGAACAGTTTCTAGATTCTTCAAGTAATAATTATGGCCCATCTCCAAGAGATTATACCATATTTCAAAGATATATGCTGTATTCTACTAAAAACTACGTTTTAGTAGATTTAATAAAAACAATATGCTGATATGAAATGGTGTACCAGAGGAGGCTTCGAGATCGATGCCGTTTATCAGCTGAAATAATTTAATCACGCATTTTATGGTTAACCTTACAATATTACAACAACAAAGTGTGCAGGGGTCATTTGGGAAATACAAGTTGGAGTCACTTTAATGCAAGTGGTGAATTTTCAGTTACAGTGTTGAAATAAACGAATTCCTCAAACTCAAAAGACAATTCTCAAAAGTATGGGACATACCAAGGTTGTACACCCGTTGTTACCTGGTTTCACTGTATTTATATTCTTTCACTGAATATCCATCAGAAAAGCGCGATACTCACCAAGTAATCGGATTCAGGCGATTGTTTCTGCAAATAGTTCTTTTCGATGGATAGTTGTTTGTTGTTGAATCTGTCGGTGTTATGTTCGTAGGAAGTGATGTAATGTGAACGGTAGTTGTAATTTTCTGTACTGGTGCCCTCTGATGAAACGGCAGTTTCGTCAGTACTAGAATTGTGACCTAATCGAACCAAAGGGCATACCATAGGACGAGGGGAGAGACGTTCTAAGAGCCCTGAAGGCTGATTCATGTCTCGTCAAGCCCCTGAAACAAAAAAAAGTATTTTTCACATTGAAATTGCCCAGAAAAAACATAACCACCAGTAACTGTGTGATAAGTCCTTGGCAAAATGTATTTCGAAACAATGACCAATATCATCATAACTTTATTGCCATCATGTCCATTATAATTATTAAATTAATGTTAAAATCATGTTTATAAGGAATTCTACCCTTGCAATAAGTAAATAAAAACTTTTTAACAAAAAATTAAACCGACGAAATACGGAACTGAAAAGTAAAAAATTAAATAAACCTTCCTAGTCTCAGTAACTGAGCTCCTGAACTAATTTAAGTAACTAATTTTAAGTCGGCGCCAAACAAACAAGCAAATGAATTAGGTAAGGCGTAAAATGATGGCATCGAGTTGCGCGGTGACATTCTGATAATTTAATGATGTTCGTTGATTGTTTGTTTGGCGCCGACTCAAAATTAGTTACTACATTAGTTTAGGAGCTCAGTTACTGAGACTAGGAAGTTTATTTAATTTACTTCAGTTCGTATTTCTCGGTTTAATTTGTTAAAAGTTATTTCATTTTATGGCTAAAATATACTAATTACTACCTACTTATTTTTGATTACTTCCAAAATACTTACTTACCCACCTTACTCCAACTATTACCAGTTAAATAATATGATTATCTACTTTTACTATTTGTTGTAATATAAATTATTTTTGTTGTTCTGGTTAGTTCATTTCATTACTTTGTATATCATTCCATCCTCTCATAGAATATAATGGTTTTGACGGATGTGGAACAGAAATAAGTCAGTAGCGATCTGTCATTGTCAATTACGTATGTGTGTGCCAATGTTCATAAGTGAAAAATCAATTATCCCCTATTTTTCTACCCGTACGGGTATATAATTCCCTTCGAAATCTAAATATAAGGTATACCCCATCTATTAAAAAAAGAATCATCCAAATCGAAGAACCCAGTACCCAGCCTGATAGAATCGGTTAACGGACCAGAATTCAGAGGGTGAGTGATCAATATCCTTCATTTTGCTACCCTTAGGGGTGGATTTCATCTTTTAAATTCAAATGGGACCACCTTCGAAGTACACCCTATCCACTGAAAAAAGAATTATCGGAATCGGACGCCTCAGCAAAAAGTTATGCGTGATCATACATAAAAAAAATGATGGAAAAAAAAATACGGGTCGACTAGAGAACCTCCTCCTTTTTGGTTTCGTCGGGTAGAAAGAGAATACGCCAATCAATATGGCTATATAATCATTGTATGCAATCGTTACAATGTAGAGTAATGGTTCAATACCACGATTGCATCAAACTAAAACTGATTGCCTACTTTCTTACAGTGTCTTATAGCTTTGAAATATAAATACACATTTCATTCAGATTACTTAATGTAATGCCTTATGATAATGTTAATAATCATTGATTCATCGGCTCTAGCTCAACAAGCGAACAAATCCAAATTTCTTCAGACAACTCCACGTATAGAAAAATCGAATTAAACGGTTTTCTTCACATAAAGGATTCAATATAAAATTGAACCAGAAAATGGTAGATCTCAGGTGAAAAACAACTACTTTCCTGGCAAATACCACGCAGAACGTTAAATGATATTCACCTGAAAATCCATGCATACTTCCATATAATATCAATGGACATTGAATGCAAATGTTTCTTTCTGATAAGCTCGATTATGTTTAATTTATGTCGTGTTCACCTAACAATCCGCATACCGGTTTCAGGCTTCTTGGCCCTCATCAGTACGGAGTAGTCAACCAGCCAAAGGTTCAAAGAACTCTGGCTGAAGTGAGACACAACGTAAACAAACCATCATCGAGTTTGTAACACCTATAGGTACGCCGGAAAAGATAAACTTTAACTGGCGGTACCTAGTGACAGAAAGAAACACTCCGAAAATCTCCCACCTCGATAGGTTTCTAAATAAAAGATTCCTTCTCAGTAGGAGTGGCAAGCCCGTCTAGCATATAGTGAAAGATAAGTGCCATGTGAAGTGGAATGAATAGAAAAATCGAATTAAACGGTTTTCTTCACATAAAGGATTCAATATAAAATTGAACCAGAAAATGGTAGATCTCAGGTGAAAAACAACTACTTTCCTGGCAAATACCACGCAGAACGTTGAATGATATTCACCTGAAAATCCATGCATACTTCCATATAATATCAATGGACATTGAATGCAAATGTTTCTTTCTGATAAGCTCGATTATGTTTAATTTATGTCGTGTTCACCTAACAATCCGCATACCGGTTTCAGGCTTCTTGGCCCTCATCAGTACGGAGTAGTCAACCAGCCAAAGGTCCAAAGAACTCTGGCTGAAGTGAGACACAACGTAAACAAACCATCATCGAGTTTGTAACACCTATAGGTACGCCGGAAAAGATAAACTTTAACTGGCGGTACCTAGTGACAGAAATGATCTGCCGAAATTTTGTACAAAAGCTTCCATTACTGTTATTTTTGCTGATGGCACTAATATCTTGGTATCTGCGGGTACTATGTCTGAAGCAATTCATAGAGCTCAGGAAGTAACAGATCAAATTTCTGAGTGGTGTTCTCAAATGGCCTACTGATAAATACTGCTAAATCTCAAATGATCAACTTTGTTACTAAAAATTCAACAATAGATAAAAGCTATTTGGTTAGACTTAATAATGAAACTATTCATCAAGTAAATTGTACTAGATTCTTAGGGGTTGATATTGATAATAAACTTACCTGGAAGTACCATGTTGATTGTGTTAAAGTTAAGCTTAGTAAACATATATATTTACTGCGTCAGTTGAGACTGTCTCTCTCAGTGTTCTCAAACTTCTATACCATAGTTTAATTCAATCTGTTATTTTCTAAGGCCTTGAACAATGGGGTTTATCAGCTAAAGCTAATGAAGTCTTCGTTATTCAGAAAAAGGCGATTAGAATTCTGGCACGTGCATCGGCGAGTGAACATTGTAGACCATTATTCATTTATTATAATTTATTAACGATGCCTTGTTTGTATATTTACCAAACTTTGATGTATATATTTGAATTTTTCCAAAAAATTAACATATCCATGACCATTTCACAAGAAATAAATCTCAATTACATCAACCATATAGTAGATTGACAGTATCTCAGAATCATCCCTTGTACTGTGGGGTTAAGCTATATAATAAGCTTAGTGATGACATTAAATCCTCAGATAGCATGGTCTTTAAGGCGACTCAAATCTTTTCTACTGCAAAAAGCTTACTACTCTGTTGATGAGTTTCTCTTAGAATCCTAGGAGGATTAGATCATATTTATATTTTTTACAACATTGTTTGTCCTATTCGTTGTGTTGGTTGTTCAAAAACAATTGTATATAGTTAATTAGTTGTCTGTGTTTATATGAATTGTGTAGTAAACCTGGTATCATAGTATCTTTTCGATGTTTGACCTGTTCAATTAGCTAGTATTTTATGATGATGTTATGATTTTTCTAATATGATTGTGAAAGAAAACTTCTTCAATAAATGTTTGATTGATTGATTGAATATGTACGAAATTACTACGATTCAAATGCAGTCGTTGTTTTCGATGTAGGTATATCCATCTGATGGTGAAAAATACGGAGAGTGCAGAAAGACTTTGCTGAACGAGAAAACAGATGTCTGCGGAAGTTTTTTTCGATGAGACGATGACCGTTTGAGTTTCTGATTTCGATACTGACAAAAAAGTCGAACGGGCTGCTTTTACTGTTAAGCAGGCTGATGTCTTGATTGTCAACACAGCGATTTCCTTCTGCTCATCATTCAACGCTGTGTTTATCGTTAGCGAAGACGTCTATCTTTCAGTTCTGCTGACTGCATTAGGATCATACAAAACCAACATCTACTTTCGTAAACCGGAGAGAGACAAAACTGCCCAAAGAGTGTATCTCGCGAACAGTTTGAAAGTGAAAGAAGCAGCCGATAACATCCTGTTTTTACATGCGGTTAGCGGCCGTGACACAACATCATCCCTCTTCAACCAAGGAAAAATAAAATTCGCTTGTCCAAAAAAACGAAGGACTCCAGGCCATCATTGGCATCTTCAGGGATCAGAATGCCAAATCAGAAGACATCGCAGACGCTGGAGCCCGCTTTCTCGTTGCTTTGTATGGTGGCAACATGTAAAAGGAAACCGCAACGTTTCGCAAAATCGACAATGGAAAGCAAATTCCACCTAGCATCTTCACCACCAACGAAGAACCCTGCACGGTACCATGCATTTAGGATTGCCAAATTTCAAATCAATCGGACGATTAGAAGTGGTCAAATTTTAGTTGCAAGATTTGATTACAGACAGGCAGACACCGAAGCAGGTGAAACTAAAAATAAAAGCTTGTAAAATACCACATACCGATTTTGAATAGAATCGGACCATAATCACAAAACTCGTCCGCCATTTTGGAGCCGCCATGTTGAATTATTGAATTTTGATTCAGACCGGAGGGTTGGTTGAATTTTGTGAGTGGTTAACAAGAACAATTGAAGGAAAACGGGGCTTCCTAAAACGTGTATGTTTCGCAGACGAATGCACGTTTTTTCTTAATGGAAATGTCAACAAACAGAATGTACGATACTGGAGCGATACTAATCCGCATATTTTTAGAGAGGGACATACCCAGTTTCCTAAAAAGGTGAATGTTTAGGCGGGGATTTTGGGCAATCGCGTTGTTGGACCGATTTTCATCAGCGGCAATCTTAAAGGAGAAATATTTTAGAAACTGAAATTGAACCTCGAATAAGACAAATTGTATTAGACAATCAGGAAGAGTTTGAAAATCGTGAAATCATATTTCAGCAGGATGGGGCACCTCCCCATTTCGATCGCATGGCTGGAGAGTTCCTCGATACAAACTTTCCTGGGCGATGGATAGGACGCAGGGGAAGAACAGAATGGCCACCAAGATCTCCGGATCTTACACCTCTAGATTTTTTCCTTTGGGGGTATCTGAAGTTAAAAATCTACGCCACTGAATGCCAAACAATAGAAGAGTTGGAACGTAGAATAATAGATACATGTGAAGAAATGGATGAACAGACTTTCATCAACGTGAGAGAAGCTATTGATAATAGGGCACTTTATTGTCAAGATTGAGGAGGGGGGGGCATATTGAACATTTGATGAAATGATTTTTGGGGTTAAATAAAAGTGTTATTCAAAAATAAATTATAATTTTTTAGCTAACTAATTTGTTTTTATTGTGAATTTACAGAACACATTCGTAGGCTTCGAGATTTTCCGGTAAGCGGTACTGTTTATCCTTAATAAACTCTCTTTACGCCTCTTACTAGTCGAATTCATTAAGAGATTTAACTACAAATTAATAACAACGTTTAGTTAGCAAAATGTTTTACCGTAAGTGACCAAAATCCATACTTCATTTTCAATCGGAATGTCACTTTTCAAACGATAATATTTCGAAAACAATTGAACTCAGGAGTGAAGTTTTCCAGAGAAAACTGTTGAGAATTATGGGCAGATTTCGAAAATGGAATAATATACGGGGTGTTCTATTTAAAAAAATTAATGAAGGAAGATGGCGCTCAGCCGCCATTTTAAAACTTTTAGCTGTTATTTTTTCATGAGAAAGTAGGTTTTCATCTCCTATTTGAGTCCTCCAAATTTTGTTGCGATATACCAGGTGGTTCAAAAATGAGTAGGTGGGAACGGACTTTAGACGAGCACTGTATACTATAACCATATATATACATATATACCGATTGTCAACGAATCTAAAAGTGTTTACGCCTACTTCATTTTTTTAGAGTCACTTTCAATATTGCTTGATCGGACGTAAACTAATCTGAGGACCTAAGGTGTTGTCAGAAAATTACAATCGCAAAGTTTAAGTGACTTGTATGATCGATAGGAATAATCATAATCTCCGACCCCGAAAATCCCTAGATACCAATTTCACAAAAATTGTCCGTCATATTGTTTTTTTTCCTAACAAAAATTTCACAATGCATTGTCACCGGAATTATGTACAACTGACAAATTTCAAATCAATCGGACGATTAGAAGTGGGTCAAATTTTACTTGCAGACAGACAGACACACACACACACAGACAGACCCCGGAACAGGTGAAACTAAATAAAAGCTTGTAAAAAATCGCGCCGTTCACTCTACATCATGATGGTGTGGAAATGAGTTGACATTGAATTTACAAAATTATAATTATATACTGAAATCTACAAATGATTTCTTAAGGTAGTTCCGCCACGAAACAGTTGAATTAGAAAATTATTTTCGACGGAATCGAAAAATTTCAAAGGACTTTTCGATTTGAAAAGCAAGAAAAAAAAATTTTTGAAGGGGGGCACTTGCCCCCCCCCCAATCGACTCTAGAAAATTTCTTCGTTACAGAGAGTCGGCGACTCAAAAAATTTATGTCCCCGAAAAGAGCAGAAAAAAAAAATCAGACCCCCCTCCTTCTCCCCTCTCTAGAAATCATACGTCATGGGAAAAAATTATCGTTTTTCGATAAAACTTCAATGGACTTTTCTGTAGTACTCTTTTTGAACTTTTTTGGGGGGGAAGGGGGGGAGGGGGGTATCGGTAAAATCAATGGGGTCAACCAGAAGAAGGAGTTTTTTTTTCGTTCAGACCCTCAAATGGTCCCCCGTCCTTCTTTTAAAAGTCCCCTGGCACAATCTGCATTTCTCTACGACCCCTCCTTTAGGCTGTGCGCTTCCCCGTGAACTATTTTGAATAACGAGAGTAGTTTTGATTATATCTGTCAAACTAGATGGCCAATCACTTTGATTTTTTTTTCACAATATCTGTGATATCCTGCTCTAGCTCCTCCTCGTTTTTCATAAACTTCTTAATTTTAGTACTAACGGTAGAATTAATAATGTGCTGTTTGCCTATGCATGGTCCATATGTTACGTGTTAATTGAGTCAACTTCAATTATATATATCTCGGGTTCGGGATGGTGAAACTTGTTAAAATATAATTATGGAGGTGTTATGTCAATACGTATGCCAAATTTTAATAATTTCCTAATTCAACTGTCTCGTGGCGGTACTACCTTAAAATGAGAAAAACGAGCAGTTGGACGATTTTTTTGGAAAAATCACATCGGACTCATATAGACATTTTTGTTGTACCTTTAATCCAACATGGGCAATGGAAGGGATGACAATGAAAAGGTCTCTGCTCACTAGACCGGACCCTGCCATGACCGTAACCGAACCAACACAAACCCGTGTATTCAAGTCCATGTGAAAGGTTCCAAGGAGCAAAAAAATTGTAAGTCAATTATTTAAACTTTTATATCGCCATTTGTAAAAACAGAGGTCGGAAAAAAACTTGTTAGTTAACAATTGTATAACTTTTTGAAAAATCAACATAAGAATTTCTATCCAACGGAATTTCATTCTTTCAAGTGTTTAGATGAGAGCATGATTTTTTCAAATGTTTAAATTGATATTTAATACATTATTTCATGTGGTATACCTACTGTTTTCAGCGGCGGTGCGCCCATGATGGAACGTTTCGGCGTCAAATTAAAATTATAAATAATGAAGATAGAGTTCCGAGAGTTTAGACTTCTTTATTGAAAATTTCCTCTTCTTTAAGAATCTTTTTTTCAAATTTCTTAGTTATCGATAGTTTTTATTATTAGCGAAAAACTAAATGCCTTTTTTTCCTCTTAATTTGTTGATAACAATTGCAATTTTTTATGTGCTGTAAAACCATTGCAATACATTTTTCTAAACGTCATTCCGAATACAATGAGCTATTGCTCATATTTTTCGGAGCTTTATCAATGATTAACACCATTTTGAATTTGTTGATTACATACTTAACCCAAAAAAACAATATAACAACTTGGTTCCTTCGCCAAAAATGACTTTCAAGCAAAACGTGCCGTTTCAGTAAGTTTTATTCTCTGTGACGACAGAAAATATTGTTTTGCCAATGAAGGGCATAATAATGGAACAGTAAAAGTCGAAAGACAAAAATATTTCTATAAAAGAATAAACATATCAGACCTTGGTAATAAATGCCTAAATTCATTCTTTTTTGTACCTCAGCTACACTTTCCATTTGCAAATTCCATGGAATTGATCGCTTGTAAACGGAGAAATATGCCAAAATTCAAGAAACATCGTTTTTTTGGAAGGAACACCTTGTATTTATGATTGAAACTAGGTATAGGTAAGTACTTACTGTTTTTAGAATAACCCAAATTAGGTAAAAACGAAATGTGCGGTTGAATTATGAACCAAAGCTCACCTCTTTTAAATTCAGCATATTTTTCCATATAAAGTTAAAATGTGAATGATCAACCAACACTAACAACCTCTAACCTACTTAGTTTATGACATATACCTACCAGTCGATATTTTTACAGCACTGTAATCTATAGGAACCTCCTTCATACCTGCATATTTCATCACAGAATCTACAATTGAATTAATCACATCTAGGCAATCCATTATAATGTTTCACAAATACATTCCCAAGGAGTCACATGATATGAAGGCTTGGCATATTGCATATCCCCAATGCCTTGGAAAACACAAAATATCAACACTTTTCACTTTAGGGTTTTGCATCTTGATCGAGCGTTGAAATCACCCCATGATAGTTCCATTAAATTACAAAATAAGTAGGGTAAATGGCAAACGAAAAGGTCGACGACATTTTGACATACCTTAACCTAACATTTGGTCATCAAAAGTATTTAACAAAGGATATCGGCAACTTGAGGATCATCTTCAACATCACTTTCGAAGTATTCCCCATTTTCGATATCACTTCATGTGTCTGGCCGTTTTTGGTGGAAGATTCTCGCTGTTTTTCTCTCACTTGTAACACGGACTGGACACTTAACTATTCAATCCATCGCTTTGTTACTTCTTGGATATGAAATGTCTATACGTTTCTTGTCGTACTGTTACCAACCGCGATTGCTAACGGAGAAGAATTTACAGGGATGGGCTTGAAATTTGTCACCCATGGCGCCTAGGCCAAATTGCACGTTCTCTACACTACATAATTTTCTGGTCCACAATGTTTTTTCGAATTGGGCTTTCTATACAGGGACATTATATATATATATATATATATATATATATATATATATATATATATATATATAAAAAATGGTAATTGATCTTGAGGATGCAGTCAATACTGGGCTGGTTTAAAGAAAACTCTTTGTTATTTGTCGAGCTTTCGGAAATGTTTATTCTCTTTATCAAGACATCTATAAAAAACAGTTTGATCATGAGCAAAACAATTGCATAAAAAATATAGGTTAGGAAAACTTACTAAACTTTGAGGTTAATAGTAGAAATCAGCGTCATTGCAGTAAAAACAGACAATCATTTACATATAAACATTCTTACAGTCATTAATGGTATACTAAACAATACTAACAATTGAAATTTCAACGTTTTTTTTTTTTTTTTTTCTATCTTTGAACATGGCCATCGGCATTCTCGTGCTCGAGGAAGATTGGAGCAAGGACGGAATATATATATCTATATTAGGTATACCGGGTGACACAGGATATCGGGCCACCCCTGTAACTTCTGCATTCGTGAACGGATTTTTCTGAAATTTGGTACAGTCATATAAGCAACCAGTTCAAATTTGATCACATTACAATCCAATATGGCGAACTTCCGGTTTTTCTGGAAATGCCAGTAACTTTGTTTTTTCAAATGGAACACCCTGTATATTTTTACATATTCAAGTTCAACAAGTCAAAACAAGTCCGAACCTTATGTCAAATGTCATTTTTTTAAAACAATTGAAATTAAAATTGTTTTTTTATTTTACCTCGTGGATAAATGAGATTTGGGCGAAGCTATTCACAATGAATCGCAAATAACAAAAAAACTAATTTTTTTCTGAAAAATTATTTTTTGTGTCATTTATTGATGATTCAATTCAGTTCCATCACATTTCGATCAAAAATTATTTTTTTTCAAACGAAACCTCTATGGGCCACCTACCTGTCTCTCTAGAACATTCATTAAGGAAAAAAATTACATATCATTTTTGTATTTCGGTGCAGTAACAAATTGTATACATTCAGAAATCTACAACTAGTTCATGAGTTTCCTTGCAGTTCGAATAATTTTTCAACTTAGTAAGCTGTGGAAAACAACATTTCTGAATCTTGTCAACTAATTGTGTTTCGCTGTCATCTTCCATCTCAACTCTCGAAAATTAGTTAACGTCCGAGAATTAGTTTAGTAGAAATGTAAAATCAAAATTATAGGTTCACAAGAAGTGAACAGATTGATATGTTATTAATTTACGGAGAATGTCTTTAGAACAGTGTCGCCGCTTGTCAGTTATACGCTGAACGATACCCACACAGAAGAGAACCCAACAATGGAGAAGATGATCGTAAGTGAGGAGGCAGAAATGAACGTTTTGCTTATGTTGATTTTGATCCAACCGCTTCGACGCGGGAATTGGAATACCAATGCAATGTAAGTCGAGAAAACGCTAGAAGAATTTAAAAAAAAACACCATTATCGTGCTTATAAGTATAACTTACACAATTAGTTGACAAGATTCAGAAATGTTGTTTTCCACAGCTTACTAAGTTGAAAAATTATTCGAACTGCAAGGAAACTCATGAACTAGTTGTAGATTTTTGAATTTATACAATTTGTTACTGCACCGAAATACAAAAATGATATGTAATTTTTTTCCTTAATGTATGTTCTAGAGAGACAGGTAGGTGGCCTATAGGGGTTCCATTGACAGAAAAAATAATTTTTCAGAAAAAATTAAGTTTTTCTGTTATTTGCGACTCATTGTGAATAGCTTCGACCATATCTCATTTATCCACGAGGTAAAATAAAAAAACAATTTTTTGGAAAAAATGACATTTGACATAAGGTTTGGACTTGTTTTGACCTGTTGAACTTGAATATGTAAAAATATGCAGGGTGTTCCATTTGAAAAAACAAAGTTACTGGCATTTCCAGAAAAACCGGAAGTCCGCCATATTGGATTGTAATGTGATCAAATCCGAAATAGTTGCTTATGTAACTGTACCAAATTTCAGAGAAATCCGTTCACGAATGCAGAAGTTAAAGGGGTGGCCCGATATCCTATGTCACCCGGTAAAGTAGAAATAATTGACTTTCGACTGGAAACGAATTCACAAAAGGAGAAATGGAGGAGAAAAAACAAATTTTATCTTCTCTTGAGGTTGCAGTCAGTTCAAACGGCCAGTATAATAATACTCTTTATTGTTTGTCAAGCTTCCGGAATAGTTTTATTTCGTTATCAAGACATCTAAAAATTCCAATTATTAATTTGAAAAAGGAAAATTTTGAAAAAATAATAACTTACCAGCGTGAGAACATAAAAAACAGCAAATACACATAATATTAAAACATTAAAAAAGATTAGATACTAACACAGTTTTTGGTACATATTAGGATACGTCTATTTTGAACGATGACATCAAAACAGATTGAAAACCAGAGAAACCATTTGAGACAATTTCGATCTATTATATGTTATATTTTTCCCGACTGGAAAAAGATTGCTCAATAGCCTTTTTTTTATAAAAAAAATAAACGGATTGTCAAAGGGGTCGGTCCTTATTGTCCATTTTTAATAAGTAGCTATAAATTACGCTCAAATTAGAAATGTCTGATCGTTTATTCATGCATGCCTGTTGATTATTGATGTGGACCATTTCAATAAAATTCCTTTTTTCTTCATTCTTTCTATCGCTAAAATTCTTTGGATTATTAAAGTTGCCAAAATGATTGAGTTTTATAGTATGCTCAGCAAGTGCACAGCTATTGTTTTAAGGTTGCAGTCACTTTTATGAGAGGTAATACGTCCTGATAAATTCCTGCTTGTTGGGCCTATCTATATTTTATCACAGTTTAAGCAAGGAATACTATAGAAGTGAGTTCTTCAATGTATGGGAGTGTTCTATATTCCAAATTGCCATTTTGATTAGGTATGGCGACCATGTCATCGTTATTATTGTTCTCATTAAAAAGACCATTAACATTGTGTTGATGTTGAGTATTATTCAAGTTTGTTCTCTGTTGGGAGTTGAACAAAATCTTATTTTTTAATTTGTTAGGAAATTAGTTTTCTTTGAGAATATTTTTTTATTCATTCAGACCTTCTAACCGTAATGTTGGGTGTGATAGCATCATGACTCTGTTCTTTAGGTTTGAGATGAGATTCGTTTTCATATGGGAGGAATGGTACGAGTGATAACTATGAATCTATTACTGCAGCAAGGTTTTCTATACCATTTTGTGCGTAAGATGTTATCTTCTCTAAAAACTCTCATGTCAAGAAAAGGAATGCTTTGATGCTCTCCTAATTCCGAGGTGAACTGTAAATTTATATCATAGCTATTAAATTATTATAACACCTCTTCAACTTTATCTTTGGGTACTGAAATCAAAAGGTCGTCTACGTATCGTTTGCCAAAGTGATGTGAAAGGGGATGTAATTCATAGTATTCCTTGCTTAAACTGTGATAAAATATAAATATGCCAAACAAGCAGGAATTCATCAGGACGTATTACTTCTCATGAAAGTGACTGCAACCTTAAAAAAATAGCTGTGCACCTGCTGAGCATACTATAAAACTTAATCATTTTGGCAACTTTAATAATCCAAAAATTTTTGCAGTAGAAAGAAATGAAGAAAAAAGTATTTTTTTTGAAATGGTCCACATCAATAATCAACAGGCATGCATGAATAAACGATCAGATATTTCTAATTTAAGCGTAATTTATAGCTACTTATTAAAAATGGACAAAGGACCGACCCCTTTGACAATCCGTATATTTTTTTATTTAAAAAAAGGCTATTGACCAATATTTTTCCAGTCGGAAAAAATATAACATATAATAGATAGAAATTGTGTCAAATGGTTTCTTTGGTTTTCAATCTATTTTATTCAAAATAGAAGTCTCCTAATATATGTACCAATAACTGTGTTAGTATTTAATCTTTTTTAATGTTTTAATATTATGTGTATTTGCTGTTTTTTTATGTAACATTCTCACGCTGGTAAGTTATTATTTTTTCCAAATTTTCCTTTTCAAATTGATAACTGGAATTTTTAGATGTCTTGAATAGATGGGAGATTCAAATGGAATTTTGCTGATTGAATACACCGCAAGTAAAAAGTATAAAATGTGAATTAACAGTAAAATCCGTTATTTTAGGTAATCAAATTTTTAATAGTTTTTCCAGTGTATCTTGACATAGTTTTCTGTATTATTTACCTTCCACAATCCCAGTTTTGAGAACGAGGAGAAATATCCTCGAAACGACAACGTTTGGTATAGAGGATTATTATTCAATTGATTTTGAGATTATTTTTATGATATAGGCAGATACAGAATATGATAAGTTACTGATACATTCATAGTAATTTGGTAAACGCAGTAACTTATCGGGGCAAATTAATTCATTTGCCCCTCTAGACTTGTATATATTTTCATGATAAATCTATATATTTCATTTTTAGATTGTAGAAGGTAAAAAACCCAGAGAACCATGTCGAGAAACAATATTTTCTCCATAAAGAAAAACTTTTAATCAGGTAGATTTAGAATATTCTGTCAATGGCCTCGATCAATTCATGATTCAAAATGACTTAAATTTTATGTATGACAATGACTTAAATTTTATGTATAACAAAAATACAATGCCTGCGTATAAATAAATTTGAAAAATAAACAAGAACAACACCTAGAAGTAATTTAAATAAATACGAGAAGAGCGCTATAACATCTCTTCGATCAGATGATCATGAACACAAACAATTATGAAGACAAACTCACTCAAATAATATCTAACACCGTATATAAAATAATAAATGAAGACACTATACTATTTCATTAAAAAAGTATAAAGAAATTTAATGGAAACCAAACTTTATCAACACTTTCAGGACATAAATATATACTCTCAAGCAGAATGCACAAACCTCGTATAACACCAAAGTAATCTCCCATATTTCCCCATTGGTTCTCCTTGCCAAAAGCTCGCGATACCTTCTCAACATTTTAAGACCGATATCTGGGTATAGAAATAGTTTTATAAAAAACACTTCCCACTTCATAGAAAAACCAAATTAATTACATATTTAAGGTGGAGTTTCAAAATTTTTTCAAAAATGTACTATTAATCGAAAAAACTCTGGGAATTGTTAAAACTACATTGAATACTAGAATAAAAATCAATATCAATAATATCATAGAACTACTCAAACATGTTTCCAGTTCAAAAATGAATTAAATCAACATAAGTTCGGTTCAATGAAAAAAAAAGCCAAATTCAGATTGAGCAATATGCTCTTTTTCAAAGTATTTGAGTTGTTTGCCTCTTGACACGAATTTTCTTCAATTTAATTTGGTTGAACTCATACATCAATCCTCATCACGTTACAAAACGATGAAGTAACTCTCACTTCAAGAATATCAATGCCCTATTAAAAGTGTTCTGATTTATCATTTTCTAAATGCTCCACTATCACGTATGCAACACATCTATAAATCTAATTTCTCTAGTATTAACATATTTCACTTACCACGTCTAGGAATAAGATCTTTTTGTAGTTTTTGTAGAAATAATCAGTAAACTAAGTTATAGGAATCACTGAATTTCTGGTTTGTAAATTAGTTTGAACTAGCTCAAGACAAACATACTGTACCGATTAATCTAATACTTGTTCGCGACTCTCTGACTGGAACATTTTTGTTCTGTTGAGTGGCTAAAGATGTAAATAAATAAATAACGAAAGCACTGGAAGGGAAAGAGAAAGCGTGACTGGCTCGACGAATAAGCAGCATTAGCGAGGTTTGGTTGAGCGCAGAGCCGAGGAGACGACAAACCGCCATTCGACATTTTAGAACTAGCGTGATTGTGAGTGTCGTTTGTGTTTATACAGGCGTCCTAGCTTCGAATTTATTTCAGCCGAATAGTCAGTATGAAAGTGATTTCCTTTTGCAAACATACATCTTAGAAAATTTCTGAAAAAGTTATGTAGGTAGATGATAGGTATGTGTGTATTTTTCAACTGTTCTACTACTACTAATCATCAGTACCAGAAAATTCCCGTTCAGCGTGACTTCAGCCAGTCAGTCACGCTACTTGGAATCCGCGTAAGTGACTAGACATAACAACAGGCAGTGGTGTACTGTATTCGTTATACTGCCCTCCCTCTAATTTTGATCGCTCCGATCGAAAGCCATAGTTTCACCGTGATATGGCCTCAGTCTTTCCAGATTCACAACCTTCATCTTAGTCCTAGATTCTGTGAACCACGTCGTTGATCCTCTTCTTCACCTCGTATGGTCCTTCTCAAAACGGTGTTAGTTTGGGGGATACACCTTTTTTCTGCGCAGGTTGTACAGCCAAATCCGGTCACCTTCGAATTCTCCTGAATTAGCTTTCAAATCATAACGAGCTTTCATCCTGTCACTTGCAATTATCAACCTCTTCCGAGCTGTTTCGTGAATTTTCAACATGCTGTCCCTCAGTTTGGCTGCATAGCTGCACCTCTACCACTTCGTCTAAGCTCCCTTACGAAGTTAATGCTTCCAGGGTAATCTCGGTTGAATCATGGTCAACTGCTCTGTATGCCGTTAGAAATAGTGCTAGATATCTGCCTCAGTACTTTCGATGTTTTTCCACAACCTTGGAAAGATGTTCTTCCGTATTCCGGTTGAATCTTTCAATCGTACCATCCAACTTTCTTGAATAACTTCGACTCGAAATTCCCTCATACCACATGATTTTTATAGTTTCGAGCTAAACATCTCTCCGTTTTTATTAGTTTGAGGTCGAATAATATGAGTAAATTATATACAGTGTGTTTCACTTCTCATGAAAACACCCTCTATCTTCCGGAATTTTGGTCGTAGAATCATGAAATTTTCGCGATTGATAGATACACTGAAAATATACCTACTCGCTGCACAAAAAGGGTCATGCTACGTGATATACACTGCACGCGGTGGAACATGGAACCACCTATTTTTCCTGAAAATTACGTTTGGGGGCAAAATAGACCCAAAATTCCTTCGGAAACAGGTGTATTAGTAACAATTTGGGAATCCTGAATACGAATCTGAAGGTATTTTGGGCCTATTTTGTTCCCTAGGCTAATATAATTTTCAGGAAAAATGGGTGGTTCCATCGCTGCTGGCGTGCAGTGTATATCACGTAGGATGACCCCTTTTGGGCAGTGAGTTTATTATTTCATCCCTGGAGATCATTGCTGCCCGAAGTTTATTACGGCCCAAGGAGTTTATCATCATCCCCAGAGTGTATTTCCTTTTCTGTAGTTTTACATGTTTTCGTGCATTTCTGTAGATTTCTTGAGGTTCCCCTTTCATAAGTTCAATACTTATCAGGTGTTCATATGAGGGGGTGAGACATTTCATTATACATTAACTATCTATAACCGCACTTAACTTTTTTTTTTAAGTCACTTATTGTACCCCTTTGCTTGTCACCCCCTCATATGTATTGATTCGAAATAGTTACTAAAACGGCGTTAGATGGCGCAAAGCATTGGCCGCAGCGGAATACCCATTCTTCCGTAGAGACAGTTGATGACTACTTGGAATAAAATTACTTTCATCATCAGTTCGCAGCCATCCGGCCAAGTTGACGGATTAATTATGTCACCGTAAGGTTGAAAATTGAAAATGTTTCGATTCGATTAACAATTAACATGGGGAATTATTTTGAAGAAATGTTACACATTATTTGTGAATGTTCGAATTGAAAATAAAACTAACAAAAACAGTTGTTTTTTTACTTCATCTATAACAAACAAAATATGGTGTGAGAATGTGTCCTTATCACCTAGATATACATATATAGTCACTCTTTTTCCATACTGTATGAATAATCTTCGGTATGTCGAATAATCTCTTTTTTCTCTTCTTAACTCTCTTTTGTTCTTCTCAACTCTCTTTAAAGGTTCTCTTTTTTACATTTTTTCTTGGCCACACACGATATACGAACATTTTAGGAAGGAACTGTATTCTTCTTCAAGATCCCAAGAGCCCGTCGTCTGTCTATAGACTCACTCAATCCTAGATTAGTCTGCACCAGTACGTTACATTCATTTTCTCACGGAAAATGATAAAAACTTATTCCAGTACAACGGGATCGTTTTGTCCAAAAGTCACATTGAGGTACACAACAATAATGATTTGAACTAGAATCAATCATTTTTTCACTCGAGGACGTACAATAGTCAACAGAATATTCACCAGGTAAACCAGAATTTCATTGAATGTCAACAATCACAAGAGATTCGACAAGTACAATGGCTAAAATCATATAAACATTAATGTTTCGAAAAGTAAACAATGTGTCCTTATCACCTAGATATACATATATAGTCACTCTTTTTCCATACTGTATGAATAATTTTCGGTATATTTTGAATAATATCTCTTTTTTCTCTTTTTAACTCTCTTTTCTTTCCTCACAACTCGCTTTGAAGGTTCTCTTTTTCACTTGTTTTCTTGGCCACAGCCGATACAGGAAGATTTTGGGAAGGGCTGTATCTTATTCAAGAGCCCATCGTCTGTCTATAAACTCGCTCAATCCTAGTTAGTCTACACCAGAACGTTACGTTCACTTTGTCATGGAAAATGATGAAAAGTTATTCCAGTACAACGGTATCGTTTTGCCAAGAGTCACACACACTGGGGTACACAACAATAATGATTTGAACTTGAATTACTCATTTTTTCACTAGAGGACAAACAAATAGTCAACAGGCAAACAAGAATTTCATTAAATGTCAACAATCACAAGAGATTCGACAAGTTTTAGATATAGAATGGCTAAAACCATATAAACAATAATTTTTTGAAAAGTAAACAATGTACGTATGTATAGTTTCAGGTGGAAATATAGAAATGCTTTCCACATTATATTGTACCTTCCAGATATCAAAATTAAGAATTATTTTGAATTGTAGAGATGTTTAACTATAGATTTATGGAAAAATACTCTCGAAATGTAAAGAGTTATGAACACGATTTTTTTTGAGAAACCGAAAATATTTTTACAGATGTATTGAATTTACTGAATTTGAGTAGTAGTATTATTAGGAATAAAAGTAAGGTTTATGTGGTGGACAGGGGTGATCCGGTAGGGGATCTGTGGCATGATAATAATTTAATCGAATACTCGCAAAAGCGTATCCGGCATCTTCCCCAGGGGGATTTCTGGAAAAACCTAATCAAAATAATAGATCAATAAATTGATTGATTTTTTAGATTGCTTTTTTTGCCTTTCATTCGATATAGAAATGATATATTATTTGAACATTCAATTTTTGAGGGAGGAAATATGGGCTCTTTCAATTATCAACCATATATTCATGTACATTTCATGTAATACTTAAATCATTATCTTTATCATAAAATAAATGAAATTATGGGTTTCACAAAAACGACAAGAATTACTGCGAAAAAGAACAGAAAGAAAGAGAGATTCAACAATGATAAGAAATGGAGATAAAACATCTTGAATAAGTTTTAAAAAAGTGTCGCCTGATAACTTTCAGAGACGCAAGGGGAAAGGGCATATTTTTTTCTATTTGGTGCATTAATTACTGTGAAAATTA
This sequence comes from Gonioctena quinquepunctata, assembly GCA_018342105.1. NCBI lineage: Eukaryota > Metazoa > Arthropoda > Insecta > Coleoptera > Chrysomelidae > Gonioctena > Gonioctena quinquepunctata. The sequence continues at coordinate 124,017 of JAFIRS010001441.1, read as the reverse complement.
ATGTAGGAAATATCGAATTTTGTTTGTCTTGTAAACTGAGGAATATTTTGATGTCTTGGTGGAACATTGAATCTGATCTCTTGTTGTTCTTATAATTCTTATTGCAAAATTATACCCACCTCAATCCTCAACGGAAAATCAAGTGCAGTGTTCTCAGTTGTTATTCAGGTTATCAAAATAATTTCTCACTCGACGTTAAAAATGAAATGCCACTTTTGGTTTAATCAGACACTAAAAAATATGTAAAAAAATCCAAAGAAATAACACTGTGCCTTAAATAACTATCAAGTGAACCATTGAATATCATTATTTTGCTAAGTGATGTAAACTGTCAGTTTATCAAACAACTGATGGAGGTACAAACAAAGCTATTTTCCATTAGAGTAGTTGTATCTTTCTTGTGAATTTTCTGCGAAAAACGATATCATAAAAATGGATTTTCCAGTTGAAAATGATCTTCACACATTCAAATGCTTTGTTTGTCCCCCGATCAGCTGATGACCGCCATGTTACTGTCTCTTTGTCACTTACAGGCATCAGTGTATTTATAACGATATTTTTATTCATTTAACTTCATTATATTGTTTGTGGAATAAACACCCTGGTCAGCATGTATCACAGTCAGTCATTAAAAAAAAAATGGTGAAACTGGACATGAGAAGAATATTTACAAACCATACGGAACTCCTCGATTCGATGAGGATAAAGAATAAGATGACACAGTTAGGTTAGGTCGAGGAAAATTCTTATAAACCAACCAGAAAACTTGCTGCCGTGAATGATGAAGCCGAATCATCGATATTTGGCTCATTCATCTATATGAGTTCTAAATTAAGACTGCAGTAGAAAATCAACTAACTATCTGAATGAAAATGCTAATTTTCACTACACAAGAAAATAGATAATTATCATCTTTGTTGCCCCCTGTATATATATATATATATATATATATATATATGGTAATTATAAAACAATTAAATCACCCTGTCTATTTCATCTTACGGTTATGCATATCTAATATCATGTTATTAAGTTACTCAAAAGTCACTAAAGAAATGCAAGTTCTCGTTTTAATAATTTAAAAGCATAATTATTTCTGGTGGTTGATTGTATGGCCCAACCTGTATGAAAAGTAATCATAGCAAAATATTCCAGCCTTAAAATTGTGAACGGTTAGACATTCATTTTATGAAATAATTTCTCAGTGGCGAAACTGTAGAATTATTGAATGTTTGCAAAAACCTATTGTGATTTATGCAAGAATCACCCTGTAAAAGTAAATATTTTTAGCTGTACCTTTTCATGTACATCTAACCAAAACTTATACTGAACTTTTATACGCAACATAAAATCAATACAACTTTTCAATTTGAAGAAAAAAAACTGATAAAATCAGCAATGTTCCACTTTAACGTCATATATCTCGAAAACCGGTCATAGGATCGGATGTAAAATTCATGCCTCCTAAGACGTTATTAAAATCATTATATACTGACAAAATGGTTACACTTGACGGAGGAAATTTTAGAATACAGGGCTTCATGGTTTTTTGTCCTTTTCTTAAAATAGAATTCCTTAAGTTACACACATATGTTAGTGGTATTACCTTCCCCAAAAATCAATCCATAAGTACAGAGTTTTGAATTAATCCTTAAAAAAAAAGGAATTCATGTTGTGGTTCTCTCTATGAAACACCCTGTATAAGAAATGTGTACTGTACAATACTTTCTCGTCAATATACCACATTGAGGAGTACCTTTGGAAAATATGTTTCCCTGACGTCACAGTAGAAAAAGTGAGATGTTGCAAAAAACTACTGTCATACATTTGTGAATCACCCTGTAAATATAAATAATGTATTACCAAAACATGTAGTAAACGTGTGTATGCAACAGAAATTCAATCTAGCACGTAAGTTGAAAAACTTTTAGTTACTAGGTCGAGTACAACACACCAGAGTTTCAGAAAATTTGCCGGTCGCCACTTTACATAAAACAAGTGCAGGGTCCTTTGTCGCTCAAACTGCGACTTTTTTATCATGGCTGGTTTTTCAACCGAGCCACATTTGAATCTCCATTGAAAAATTGGGTGTCAACCCTTCATCGAAAACCGGACCTTTCATTAATGGTGTTTTGGCTCCTGACTATCATTTACAAGCGAGTAGACGTTAAAAACGCATGATTTGATTTTTTCTTGGCCTCAAAAATTAGATTTTGTGAAAATTAATTCACAAATCCCAATATTTTGTCGAAATTTTCAAATTTAAAGGAGCTCCTCAGTTCAAACTCGATTTGACCTTCACTCGAATAACTAACAAACACTAGCGCCAATTGTGGTTGTTTCAAGAATATTGATAGACAGTACTATTTCTTGCAACCCAAACATAAATTTAACCTCACTTTTAATGTGATGTTTCAGGAATAATTGAAAATAGTATGACAAAAATATCAGTACAACATATAAACGAAGACTGGGAAAGCACCCTGGTGTCACGCACCCTTTCCTTTTTCGAAAAACTGTTTTCTCATTATATTGACTTTTTTCTTATTATATTGACTAAGACTAACACCAATAGGGTCCAATTCTCTCAATATAATTCTCACACTTCTGTAATTATAAAACCTTACTGGAGGCATTCATCGATAACCACGTAATTGCCCGTACTTCTTAACTTATTCTGTTGTGAAATCTAAAGCTTCGGGCAAGAGAGTAATAGCAATTTTTAGGACAAGTGAGTGAAGCGTAGCATTTAATCACGAACCTGGGTTCGAGCCTCAACCAGGCAAGAGATTAAATGCGCTGTCATCTGTCCTGTCCCGATGTTTGTCATCAAATCTTGCAAGTTTAATTTGACCCACTTCTAGTTGTTCGATTAACGTGAAATTTGGCAGGTGTTCATAGTTCCCGTGACAATGCATTATGCGTTTGTTAGAGAAAAACAAACAAAATGGCGGCTCCAAGATGACGGACGAGATTTGTGTTTAAGGTCCGATTCGATTCAAAATTGGTATGTGGGGGTTTTCAGGGTCGAGGATTATGAATTTTCTGACAAACTTCATAAAATCAAAATGGCGGCTTCAAGATATCCGACGATTTCTGTGATTATGGTACGATTCTATTCAAAATTGGTATGTGGGGGTTTTCGGGGTCGGAGATTATGAATTTTTTGTCAAAATTCACAAATTCAAGATGGCGAACGAGTTTCGTAATTATGGTCCGATTCGATTCAAAATTGGTATGTGGGTGTTAGGGGTACTAACTAAAAAGCACAAAATAAAATAATTAATAAAAAATAACTTTTTAAAAACAAGCTTTTATTTCGGTTGTCGCATCTGTATTCGAAATGAAAACTTTGAATCTAGAACTCACGGAATAACCCACGACGTCACACATCCAAAGCAATTATTTTGTACTTTTTAGGGTATTTGAATAAAAGCTGGTTTTTAAAAAGGATTTTTTTATTAATTATTTTTTTAATCTGATTTTTTTAATTTTCGCAGAAATTATTTTGCAATTGTTGCATAAATAACTATTGTCATTGACTCGTTGAAACAAAATTGCAACCAGCCTACTAAGAATAAAAATCTGCGCTACCGTTGCTTGTGTTGCGTTTAATTTGGAAACCAGCCTACTCGATACGAATAATTCGACTCCGTTGCTGCGCTATGAGCAATGTGTATGATGGTTATTTATTGGTAACCTAGGTAACACTTTTAATCACTTGTGAAAAAAAGATTTTTAATCACTAGTGATTAAAAGTACAAATTTTCTCACTAATTTGAGTCACGAAAATGGAAAATAAAATATAGTCCAATTATTCTCAATATTCTCGTTGATAAACTTAAACACTGAAATAAATTCAAGAAAGCCGTAATTTCTTTGCAACTAAGACGCAATAAAAAGTAATATGCAATATAATAGTCCACCACTAACATTTAAAAAAAAAACAAGAAATTTAATTAAATATAATGATTTAAACCATACAAATGATGTTTCCAGTAACATCAACAAGAAAATATAAGAACAAATAATATAAAAGTCAATAATGAAAAAAAAGTCATTACAATGAGAAAAAAGTCATTATAATGAGAAAAAAGGCCTTAAAATGAGAAAAAAAGTCATTAAAATGCGAAAAAAGTCATTACAATGAATCATTAAAATCGCTAGGAGTATGTCTTTGAATCGGCTGAAAAAATTGACATTTTCAGTTTGGAATTATGAAAAACATCAGAGTTTTTCAATTTCTACGTTTGTTGCTGAGCTTTCTAGGTGATAATCTTTATGTGCAAATCAAAATATTTTAGACATGCGTGTTTCCTATTTCGTATACACTTCAACTGTTTCTTTATGCAACGGTAAAATTTTGACATTGACAAATAATTTTACTTTGATCGGTAACCTACTGAATAAATTTTATACAGTGTCACACATAAAGTACGCAACATATGGAAGTTTTTTTTATTAATAGATATAATGAAAATTTGACTTCGCAGTTAGTTTGTGCTTGAAAAATGAGTAAAAAACAGCCTCTTTACTTTTGTCATGTGCTACTCTAACCTGTCAAATTTGACATTTTTTCGAAAATCCTCAAAAAATCAGTTTTTTTTGAAAATTTCGAAAAATGCCAAAAAAAAAAGTTGCTCAGTTTCCAGTTTTATACCTTTGCTCCAAATTTGGACTCTACTGTCACTTCGACTTTTTTCCATTTTTTTTAATTTTTGGAATCTTTCGCTCTACCGATTCGAACGAAACATGATTCAAATATCATAATTTTGATGAATACGAGACTTCAATGTCATACATGCCTAGAAAATACTCACATTGGCCTGTTACCAGAAATAAAAATAAATGCACCTCCAGAAATTAGTCTTTGTTGTTGCAAAGTTCATCTAGTTTTTTCATTTCATTGTGAAACTGATTCGGATTTTTAATGTATGACGTTAATATGTCAGTAATCGAATTTCTCTTCATTCTTATTACACTCGTATTTCTTTTTTTAACAGATTTGTATCCCGTTAGCTGCAGATGAGTTCGATTTTGATGTAGTTTACACCCAACAGTGTGACTGTTGGATGTAAACTGTTAGATGTAATTTTCGAGCAACGTTTTTTGAATTAATTTCATAAATCTCATATTCTTTATTTCCACCATTAGATGTGTAAAAAACATTAAACCAAAATAACTATAACCAAATTCACAACAAAACATCGTAACATTCATTGATTTATCTCAATAATTTTATAAAGAAACCGAATTCATCTGCTCCAAATTTAGACTCTACTGTCACTTTGACTTTTTTCCAATTTTTTTAATTTTTGGAATCTTTCGCTCCACCGATTCGAACGAAACATGATTCAAATATCATAATTTTGATGAATACGAGACTTCAATGTCATACATGCCTAAAAAATACCCACATTGGCCCGTTACCAGAAAAAAAAATGCACCTCCAGAAATTCGTCTTTGTTGTTGCAAAGTTCATCTAGTTTTTTCATTTCATTGTGAAACTGATTCGGATTTTCAATGTATGGACGTTAATATGTCAGTAATCGAATAAACTAATTTCTCTTCATTCTTATTACACTCGCATTTCTTTTTTTAACAGATTTGTATCGCGTTAGCTGCAGATGAGTTCGAAATATTTTGATGTAGTTTACACCCAACAGTGTGACTGTTGGATGACTGATGTAATTTTCTAGCAAATAATAATTTTTCGCAACGTTTCTTGAATTAATTTCATAAATCTCATATTCTTTTTTCCACCATTAGATGTGTAAAAAACATTAAACCAAAATAACTATAACCAAATTCACAACAAAACATCGTAACATTCATTGATTTATCTCAATAATCTTATAAAGAACCCGAATTCATCATTCAGTATGCCGTCCTTCCCGTTCTATACAAATTATAGTCCTTTTATTCACAGACTTTGTGGCATTTTTAATAAATAGGGGATTTATATTAGCACAACACTCCCGAATGGTATTCTTTAAATGTACTTTGTTTGCAAATGGTCTGTGCTTATACACTTTTTGTTTCGGATAACCACATAGAAAAAAGTCCATTGGAGATAAGCCCGGTGATCTTGGTGGCCAATAATCTTCCCAATCTCGTCCTATCACTTTGCCCCTAAACATATGATTGAGATACTGTTCCACTTCTACCGTTTGGTGGATCGGTGCCTCGTCAAGCTGATACCACAAATTTCGTCAGAGGCAGATTATCCAAAACTTCAAACGACTGATTCATAATGAAATTTCTGTACATGTCTGCGTTCAAATTTTCTCTAAAAAAAATATGGTCCAATTATTTGGTTATGTAATAAACCACACCACACATTTGTTTTGAATGAATATTGGTCACGGCATTCTATTACAAAATTTGGATTATTGTTGGACCGCCAGCGACAATTTTGGGAACTAACTGTTCCATTCGACGTGAAAGTTGCCTCGTCAGTTTATAAAATCCTGTAGGGAAATGTGATATCATTTTATCTCTCACCTTGGAACCAAAATGAAAATCCTGCTCGAATTTTGAAATCTCTTTCATTAAGAATGTGTTGGACTATGTGGTTTCTTGAAACGATTGTCCACAGTGCCAGTTTCTTTGAATGTTTTCAATATCCTTCCCACGGTACTAAGGTGAATATTTCTTCCTGGATGCCGGTGATTGAAAATACAAGCAACATCTGGATATGGCACATTCTCACCACATAAAAGAATGATTTCCACTTTGTCTTGTGTGGATAACATTGTACATAAAACTTATTTGAGAATTATAAATGTAGGAAGATCTGTACATAAAACAACTTGATTTATTAAACGCAATTATTTGACATTAACCAAAACTTTGTTTCAAAAGCCTACTAATGGAAAATTTTGTTTTGATTTGATCAATTGTACTATTTTCTTCCCGAGATGTTGCATTAGTCTTGTATTGTTTAAAATCACGAAATTTTATATCATGTTTAGTACAAATCGCTAGAACGAAAGTCTTTTGAATAGTTGTGAAACTGTAGGTCATTGTTTAGTTTACAGAAAAGTATGATATTTCGGGTTTGTTTGTAACTGAATTATTGGTCAGAAAAATAATCAAACTGGATAAAAATCTATAAAAAAAAGAAATACGAGTGTAATAAGAATGAAGAGAAATTCGTTTATTCGATTACTGACATATTAACGTCCATACTTCAAAAATCCGAATCAGTTTCACAATGAAATGAAAAAACTAGATGAACTTTGCAACAACAAAGACGAATTTCTGGAGGTGCATTTTTTTTTCTGGTAACAGGCCAATGTGGATATTTTCTAGGCATGTATGACATTGAAGTCTCGTATTCATCAAAATTATGATATTTGAATCATGTTTCGTTCGAATCGGTAGAGCGAAAGATTCGAAAAATTAATAAAATTGGAAAAAAGTCGAAGTGACAGAGTAGAGAGTACAAATTCTTTGGCATTTTTCGAAATTTCAAAAAAAAACTGATTTTTTGAGGATTTTCGAAAAAAATTACAAATTTGACAGGTTTAGAGTAGCACATGACAAAAGGAAAGAGGCTATTTTTCAAGCACAAACTAACTGCGAAGTCAAATTTTCAATATACCTCTTAATAAAAAAACTTCCATATGTTGCGTACTTTATATGACACTGTATATTATACACATCTCCAAAAATCAAATATCAGATCATAAGAAATATCTGAATTTATACCTGACCTGAAATTTTGATCGATCCTTTGATGTTTCGATTTACATTCTAAAGTTATTATGAGGGTGTATTCAAGGTATATTTGAGAGGAAGGTAAACTGCTTGATTTGAAATAAGGCGGCCTTTCAGTTCTCCTGAAACTACTACTAACTTCGTTTTTCACTGTACATTTTGATACACCCAAATTAAAAAAAAAACAAGTGATAAGATCTTTTTTTATTTTCCACTAGGATCCAATAAAAATACTAATAAATGATACTATCTCTCTAAAAGTTGTTTTCGCAAGTAATTGAGAAACTGATGATTTGAAGAAATAGATTTGCATTCATTTTATGAGTATAATTTGAAATTAAGAGAACTGAGAATCATACTTACCTCACCTATTGAAATTTTTTTGATATTTTGAAGTCACACGTTGAAGGGGGGGGTGAGAAATATAAGTAGAGATGAAACACAATTTATTTCCCACATTCAAACTGAGTATCATTGTTGTCGAGGAAATATATACTTTTTTAGCTTATTATCAGAAGAATAAAAAATAATCTTAATTTACCATCCATATTCAATCTAAATAATGAGTCTATTGGAATGAAATCAGGACAGGGTACACCACACATTCGTTTATTTCCAAACTAACATAACATTTTCGTCTTCCTCACAGTATTTCAGGGGATTGGGTTTTAACCCCTTAATTCCCATCTGGATACGGCCCTGTGCTATTTCTTATACTTCACCCAGATTTTTCAGAATATCGTTGAGTTATAAATGATAGTGTATTCCACCAATTTTCTTCCATTACTATTTTTATGCATTAGCTTTCTAGGTAATAAGAGAATAAATAAAAAGAAAAACTACTTTCTGGGAGAATTAATAAAACTAATATTGAACTACACAATTTTATTTTTGAACAAAAAATTTAGTAATAATGAGGTATACTTAATAATACTATAATAGTGAGAGTACAATTTAAAAATACTTTTTATATTCTACGGATTAAAATAAATAAAATAATTTTCTTAAAACATAACTAATAATATTGTGAGTTGAAACATCATAAAAACAAGTAACACATTAACGCACAGGTACATACAAATTCAATAAATAATTGTAGCATTCAAACACACCCACAGTAAATAGTTATAATCCGATATTAAAACTAAGTTGTACACTTGGAGCTATTTACACTAGCAGCCACAACTAAAACGATCTATTATTAAAAGAAAGCTGAAAGATTGATGAAAAAAAATCACTTTGCCTCATTCTGTACCAAATAATTGAAATATATTTGCTCGGTACAAATAAACAAATTAACTACGTTAGTTATTGTGAAACAGCAGCATCTAATATATCTAAACAAATCTACAAGATTTAAACAAGATATACTAATTAATTGGAAAGCAATTTGATATTTATCATCAAACATAAACATAACTCATGACAAATACATTATGATTAAAATGAATTGTTGAATTTATAAAATACTCATCCATTTGTAAAAAATGTTAGTTGAAAAAATATTTGAAAAAAATTCAGATGAAATTTGTAAAAATAATTTTTGAGGACAAAGACATCGAAATTTGAAACAAAATCGCATACCACCAAATGGAGCAAAGTGACTTTCAACAACAACAAAAAAATCAATAGTATACATTAGGGCAGCATAAAACCTAAAATTTGTACAATATTTGTGAAAATATACCTTTTTAAAATAATATCACAAGGTATTAGAAGACCATATACAGTTGCCCTCAAAACAGTCAACTAACTTAGGTAGATCAGGAACTGAGAAAATAAAGATTAGTTGTATCGTAGAATAGTTCAAAATGAATGGTGAAATTTAGTTAGGCACTTCTGTGTCAACATTTGAAACATTTTCAACTTTTGTAAATATCACATTACATTACGGAAAAATAGACGGCCATGAAATTTTATTTTTTTCAATTGATTTTGAACATAATGGTGTAGCGGCTAACACAGCATTGAATTCAAAACTTCAAGTAGTACATAAAAAAAAAACCGAATAAAAAACTGGGATAATAAAATACTCCCACCAAATTACCAAGCAAATAAAATGTTTTGAAAATTTTGACAATTTATATAGTTGGTAGGTTAAAAATTTTTTTTTTTTTTCATTAATACTTTTTATTTTGCCAAAAGTGGCAGAAACAAACTGCAATTCAAAACAGTCTAATATCAGTTGTTTGAAAATGTTATTTGCTCAAACTTCAAATAATTGGTAAATTACACTACTGTTGTGATATGACATAGTGAATTATTGCAAAATTTAAGGAATTTATATTGGCAACAAAACTAAATAACATTTTTGCTTTGAATTCAGAACAAACATTAAAGAAATATTAGGAAAATCCCGGAAAAAAAAATGATCAACGGATGTGTTTACATCCAACCACAGACAAGTATTTATATCTTCAAAATGGTGGTTGTGGCTCAATAAAAAAATCCAATAATACTTTTACTTCCAATTGCATGTGATAATTCTGCAAGACAATATTATGTTAGCAACTACATTTTTATAGGAACTGTTTGAAAGAAACAATTTTTTGTTACTAAAAATGTACTTATCAAGGACACTTCAATCATACGACGGATAAGACAAGGCATATCGAAGTCGAGTGCATTCGTCAAAACTTAATACCACAGTTTCCGGAATGCACCTGATTCTACATCAATTGATTTTTAAAAGCCTCTCACACTCACATCCTAATATAAATATTTGTGTGGAGTTTCAAGGTTTCTAGAATAGGTTCAATTATGTTTATTCATTTGATTTGTTGAAAATATGAACAGCATGTTCATAAAATCAGATGTGGATTCATCTGCGACTGAAAGATAAACTTTAGTCACTATCTTCCATCGTCAAGATAACCTCTTGTGGGGTATTCATGTTGAAAAGGGAAACATTCTCAATTGAATATTGATAGAAAGATTTTTCTGAGAATTGAAAAATCCACGATAAATGAAGTTATTTTTTGTGAATGTCTAACAGAAAACAACTACTTCCCCGGCTAAAGCCACGCCGGACATTGAACTACATCTGATAGATATTCTGGAAAGACCCTAACTCAAAAGAAAAAATCTGTAACTGAAAATTTGCCTTTTTATTCAAATAGTTATTTGATTTTCTATTCCAGTCTTAATTGAGAACTCATAAAGATGAATGAGGCAGAAGAATGTTTTCCAGAAAAGAGTACTCACCGGAAATAATTCGTAACATTGACCCAAGAGAGGCATCGCATTCACTAGGTCTTCAATACATTTTTGTCGACGAAAATCTATTTCACGCTTCCACGATCATTAGGAAAACCGGAAGGAATGGGAAACACATTTTCAAGAAGGGAGATTGCTTCTTGAAAATGTGTTCCCATTCCTTCGTCTTCCTGATGATCGTGAAGCGTGAAATAATTTCACAAAATTATTGAAGCCTAGTGAATCGATCTCTTGCCAATGATTCATTCTGGTGAGTACTTCTTTGAAAACATTATTTTGTGCCTCATTCATCTTTATGAGTTCTCAATTAAGACTGGAATAAAATCAAATAACTATCTGAATGAAAATGCAAATTTTCAATTACAGATTTTTTCTTTTGAGTTAGGGTCTTTCAGAATATCTATCAGATGTAGTTCAATGTCCAGCGTGGCTTTAGCCGGGGAAGTAGTTGTTTTCTGTTAGACATTCACAAAAAATAACTTCATTTATCGTGGATTTTTCAATTCACAGAAAAATCTTTTTATTCAATATTCAATTGAGAATGTTTCCCTTTTCAACATTTATTTATTACTATTTAAAATTCATTATAAAAGTTTTTTGGCTTAATTTGAAAATATTTTTATGAGAAAATTCAGACACTTCTCTAATTATATCAATGTTCAGAGACACTTCATGATATTTACTTTTAATCGATCGACAGTTTGATAGAACCAGGAATTGTGCAGGCAGCACCACATTGGAGACTGAAGCTGGTGGTATTACATCAGATAATCAATTATTGTCACAAAACTTGCAGTCATAACAATTATTATTATGTGTACATGTAATTGGATTTTACCTGTTTGTTATGCAGTATTTATTTTGAAAAAATTATAAAATGTATATACTATGTTGGGTTTGAGACGTTTTTTTGCATCAGTAGATAAACTTTTCTACAATATTTCTGCTATGTTGAAAGTTTTGTAGTTGCAAAATGCTCTATATTTTTACTGTTTCTCTACCTCTTCAGAACTATAAAAACTGACTTTCCAAAATATATTAGAATAACGGCAACATTAAATATCTTGGCAAATTAACCTGATAATAATTAATAGAACATAATACTAATAATTAAGCCTAAGGTATGTTTACTAGAAATATTCAATGTGGCATTGTTCCATATATTACAAAAAACGAAGATAAGTTTTATGTATGATATTATACAATCAGTATTATCTGCCGACAAAATGAACATTGAACTGAACAGTTTCATCCGTGTCAAACTGGAATTAAATCAACCTGTATAAGGATTAAAAGTATCCAACGAATGGTCTCAAGTAGTCTTTATTGAAATTTATGTGAATATAGAGCGGCTTTCTTGAAGAACATGAAGTGGAAAATAAGGCAATAATTTATTATCTTTGGGTTTCATTCAAAGAGTTCAAGGCCAATTCATTACACCTTTTGTGGGAAAAATAGTTTGGTATATATGTTTTCAACAGCGTGGCACTTGGATAAAACATAGAAATAAAGATTCTTCTGTACAAAATTTGGATTGTTTTACCCAAATCATCAACTGCAAACTACACACAACTAGAAAAAAAAGTGAATGTTATTTTCAATGGCATATTGTCATCTTCGATGTATTTCAGTAGTGCGATTGACTCCTTTATTTACACTACATTTGTTCAGTCAAACATTTGAAAACTGTAGTACTTATTACAATTAAACTAAGGTCCAATATAACACACTGATAGTTAAAAAAAAATCGAATTTTGAATGAGCCAAAACATTTTTCTTGAAAGTCTATGAAAAACACACACACATATATATATATATATATATATAAATATATATTATATATATATATACAAATATAATGTATGTGAGTTTAATATTATTGAAATATTAATATTATTCAGTGTATTGTATTGTAAAAGTGTAAGTAGATATACATATTTTAATAATACTTTAGTTGAACGATTTGTGTTAATATGGCTCACTAGATATTAGCTGAATAAATATATTTGCTATTTACACTAAATACCATGAAAAGAAATATTTCTTGTTCACAGTGAGTTGCAATTGAAAATTCTGTTGAATCTGAAAAAAAAACCTGCAATTATTATAGGATGACGTATGTTTGGAGGCAAGTCAAAATCGTTAATATATCAGTTCAATATTTGATGGAGAATCAGCACATTTTATTTAATGGAGGCCTATTTTTCCACAGGGATTTTTAGAAGAACAGTTAACTTAAAATGGATTTTTTTTAAAACCAATAGAGCGAATCAAAATCTGAAAATGTACCTCTTGATTTACACAACAAACACCCTCAATGCCAAAGCAAATTTTCGTTTTTTTTTAAATTTTGGTCAAGCTTTTTTGGCAATAAATAATATTTTTATTACACGCTTTATATTAGCATCACTTGTATGTTTGTTTGTTTGTAACCGACTCCTTTGGGCGCGATTTTGACCCACTTCCAGACGTACGAATTATTTGAAATTTGGCAAGTGTACATAATTCCGGTGACAATGCATTAAGAAATGTTTGTGTGAAAAAAAAACAAAATGGCGGCTCCAATATGGCGGGCGAGTTTTGTGATTATGGTAGGATTCGCTTCAAAATTGGTATCTGAGGGTTTTTGTGGTCGGAGATTACGATTCTTTTGTCAAAATTGAAAAATACAAGATGGCGGTTAAAATGGCGCCGAGTTTTGTGATTATGGTCTGAACTATTCAAAATTGGTATGTGGGGGTTTTTGGGGTCGAAATTATGATTCTTTTGTCAAAATTGAAAAATTCAAGATGGCGGCCGAGTTTTGTGATTATGGTCTGATTCTATTAAAATTGGTATGTGGAGGTTTTTGGGGTCGGAGATTATGATTATTTTGTCAAAATTGAAGGATTCAAGATGGCAGCTCCAAAATGGCCGCTAGTTTTGTGATTATGGTCCAATTCTATTCAATATTGAAGAATATTAGTTGAAAAAAAAAAATTATAATAGTTTGAAAAAACTAAAAACACGCGTTAATAGAAAACTAAACTAAAAAGTAGGAAATAAATAATAGTTTAAAAAAACTAAAAAACACGCTTTTATAGAAAACCAAACTAAAAAAATAGAAAATAGGAAAAAAATGGATTTTATTTAAAAAAAAAGCGTGGGGGGCATGGTATCAATAATTATATAGTACATTACACACCTAGGGCAGTAAAGTAAGAAATGTCTCAGATCACAGGTAATTGTTGGCCGAGGCGATACCATGCACCCCAAGCTTTTTTTTAATAAAAAAAAATTTTTTTTCTTATTTTCTATTTTTTTAGTCTGGTTTTCTATAAAACCGTATTTGTTAGTTTTTGTAAACTATTATTTTTTATTTGAGTTTTGGTACAAAATATTTGTTTTTCTTTATGAATAATTTCTAAAATCACGTCTCAGATATGAGTCAAACATATTTTCTGTCCAAACCTACCCAAAATACATATATAATAAATACGTATTTCATTATGAACTATGGTACACATATTAAAATAATATAAAAATAAATAAAAACGTGTGTAATAATAATGACATAAGCTGGGAGTACCTCCCCGTACCTAGGTACATGTAAAACAAAAATGTAAAGCGGCTCACGAAATTATAACCCTAAAATAATTTAAATAAAAAGAAAGTTCGAACCCGACTACTGAAAAATCACGCTCTCAAAAGTATGAAATAAAAATAAGTTCAAAAACTAAAACCCGACTACTGAAAAATCACGCTCTAAAACGTATGAAACAAGAAAATATTCTCATGTGAAATTATTATGTACAAACTATTCAATATTTATCGTCTATTAACCCTGCAGTGGTAGCGGCGGGTCTCTCAGACCCGGACAGCACTTCAACCACGTGACGTTCAGAGGTGCCGCAATATTTGAATATCGTCGCCAAAGGAATATTATACAACTTTTGAATTTCTCGTAAATAATTCATTAGGGTCCAAGAAACCCGGCACAACTAAACGTGCAATAATTTTAATTGTTTTGTTTTAAAATTCGTTCTCCATTATAAATGATGAATTACGAGGCTGAACAAAAAAGACTTCTGCGTTTGTTGGAAGAAGTTTCATCTGAAGACATTGAAATGGATACACAAGATTCAGATAAGAATACAGAATAAGATGCATCTTCTTCTGAAAATTTGGTGGAAACACTCATTACAATCCAATGTCTCAAACATGTGAATATTTATTGTGAAAAGTGTTCCAATTGAATACAATTTTATTTTTCTTCAGTATATTTTGATATTATTCAACACATTTCTTCATTAGGATTTGACCTCATTCCCTTTTTTTTCAAATAAATCTTCGACAGAAAAATGGTTTGTGAGCTTGAAAATCAAAGGTTGACAAATTTTATTTCAAAATTAATACAAAACTCAATTTGAAAAGCGAAATCATTGGGACATATAAAGAGTGAACATCAATAATGTCCTATGAATTTTTCAGATATACCAGTTTGTTCCTGCCTTCCGAAGTGTCATCTGTGGATTTTCTGTGACCGATAACAAAACATTAAAAGTACCTTCTTTATTAGTGACGGGCTAACTATGTGGATTTTTTTAAGGATTTTCTACACTGCCTGTAGCTTTAAATTTGTTTAAAATGCACAACGCAGTAGATCCATGGATATTCTCATTTGGGTATCTAGCATTGAATATATTAGCTGCTTCTCTGGAACTATGAAAACGATTGCCACATATTAAGACTAGCTCAATTTTTTCTTGCAAACTTAGCTTTTCTTGGGGCATCTCTAATTATTGTTAACGCACAACAAAATGTAAAATAACTTTTAGAATGGAAAACACTGTAGAAGACGATAAAAATACCTGAAAAATTCAAATTAAAATTGTGTAGATACAAGGACCTTTATTAATAATAAACAATATCGGGATTATACGAAGGCGTAGAAGGGCCAACAACAAAATTTTAACTGAATTGCATTTGAAGTGACAATTGTCATTTGAAGTGACAATTGTCACTTTGAACTGACAATTGTCACTTTGAAGTGACAATTGTCACTTCGAAGTGATTGTCACTTCAAATACAATTGTCATTCAAATGCAATTCTATTTGAATGACAATTGTCACTTCGAAGTGACAATTGTCAGGTCGAAGTGACAATTGTCAGTTCAAAGTGACAATTGTCACTTCAAAGTGACAATTGTCAGTTCAAAGTGGCAATTTCAAATGTTTAAAAAATATATTTTGTTGGCCCTTCTACGCCTTCGTATAATCCCGATACTGTTTATTATTAATAAAGGTCCTTGTATCTACACAATATTAATTTGAATTTTTTATTCGAACAAAAAATAAATTGATTTTTGGCAAATTGTTGGAATCATGCATACATATAATATTATCATTGTTGATGCGTGCGTCGACAGATTTGCTCATGATTGAAGAGGCCATGAAACAATTCACTAATAAAGCTAATATGTTATTACAATTGTCACTTCGAACTTACAATTGTCACTTCAAAGTAACAATTGTCAGTTCAAAGTGGCAATTCAAAATGACAATTGCCAGGTCGAAGTGACAATTGTCAGGTCGAAGTGACAATTGTCAGGTCGAAGTGACAATTGTCAGGTCGAAGTGACAATTGTCAGTTCAAAGTGACAATTGTCAGTTCAAAGTGGCAATTCCAAATGTTTAAAAAAATAATTTTGTTGTTGGCCCTTCTACGCCTTCGTAGGATTATAATGTTCTGGAGATATTTCAGTGACTTCTTATGAAGCAGCTGAACACATGGCAAATTCAGAGATTTTTTTTTTTTCGAATAAAATAGAAATAGCTTGCGAATGTTTACAAAACAATATTTAAAATATTACTGTTGGCTTTACTAATGAGTTTCTTTGTCAAAAATGTATTTTTCCAAATGGAATTTTTTGTTATGGCAAAAAAAATATTTTTATTTTTTAATCTGTTTTTTTTCCAAAACATGTACATAGCTATAATATATTGTTATGGACCAATTTTACGTTTAACATTTTTCGATATTTTTTCAAATGAGTGTTTTTCGAGACATAATTTTTAAATTTTTTAAATTTCCCGCCAAACACGAAAAGTTTAAAGGCACTGTACAACGTCTTTTGGGGTTCTTTTTGATGCAGAAGCGATTTCACGTATCAATATTTGTCAAAATTTATTAATAAAATAATTTTCCATATGATGCGTACTTTCTGCCGGTCACTATATATATATATATATATAGATATATATAGATATATATAGATATATATATATATATATATATATATAGATATATATATATATATTTAAATTTTTAATCACCGTACTTAGTTATAAAATTGCATTATACATCCACCATTATGGAATTAAAACAATGCAAAATTCAGTTTGTATAATAACTTTGTATAAAATGTCATTTTAAAGATTTTTTTAGTTTGATTTATCTTATGCCTGCGAGATTTTATTAGATCAATTAATATTATTATTATTAATCCCTCCCTGCGACCTTGTTATATATATATATAACACTTGGAAAACTCTGCAATATGTAGATTTCCGTATTTCTGGTGAGCCTCTTTGTGCAGATTTTCAGTGGATAGAGTGAAAACTTCTAACATTTTGTTATGAAAATAATATATGAGAAATAATGAAAAACTCACGTTTGCAAAGTCATCAAACTACTTTTATCCTTTTATTCAATCTTCTCCCTAAACATCCTCCGAGGACGCAACAGGGCTGCTCGCAACAATAATCCTATCATGATTGGTCGGATAGTGCAGCAAGGGAGCATGCGAATTAATAGCTTCCCCCTCTCCCACTTTCCCACACCTCACAAATTCGCCCGGAGCTAGATCATCACTACTGCGCTTTGCCGAATCGCCAGTTCCACTGTCCTTACAAGAAGACTGATCCGATATGTTATCCGGAAAGAGCTGCAATTGAATGTGGTGAGTACGGCTTCCATCAGTCGTTTCTGGGAGCTCCTGCATTTCTGTTTGTACCACAGGAGGCGGCATCTTTCGTCTCGTTTGGTAGATTATCACCACCCAGATTATAGATGTTAGTACGGCACAACAAACAACAGATATTATGATGATCCCTAGCATGTTGCTTGTATCGTAAGTATCTAGAACATAAGAAACTATAACAATATTTTTGGATGTTGGCTGAAAATAATAATCGAATGGACAATGAGATCTGACCATTATCATTTTCAATTCAATTTTATTCGGGCATTTATCAAATAATTGTTTAGTAAATATTTACCCCTTTTTATGGATAGGTGTAACAGCAATTTGTGAATCAGAACACACCTGTACTGAATATACTATAGATTAAAAATATGTGTGGATCTGCTATACCGGGTGACACAGGATATCGGGCCACCCCTGTGACTTCTGCATTCGTGAACGGATTTTTCTGAAATTCGGTACAGTTATATAAGCAACCATTTCTGATTTGATCACATTACAATCCAATATGGCGGTTTTTCTGGAAATGCCAGCAACTTTGTTTTTTCAAATGGAACACCCTGTATATTTTTACATATTCAAGTTCAACAGGTCAAAACAAGTCCAAACCTCATGTCAAATGTCATTTTTTTGAAAAAAATCAAATTCGAATTGTTTTTTTATTTTACCTCGTGGATAAATGAGATTTGATCAAGGCTATTCACAATGAGTCGCACATAACAGAAAAACATAATTTTTTATGAAAAATTATTTTTTGTGTCATTTAATGATGAATCAATTATTTTTTTCAAATGAAACCCCTATGGGCCACCTACATGTCTCTCTAGAACATACATTCAGGAAAAAAATGACATATTATTTTTGTATTTCGGTGCAGTAACAAATTGTATACGTTCAAAAATCAACAACTAGTTCATGAGTTTCCTTGCAGTTCGAATAATTTTTGTAACTTAGTAAGGTGGAAAACAACATTTCTGAATCTGAATAATTTTCATTTTCCATTTCTACTAATTCTCGGAAGTTAACTAATTTTCGAGAGTTTAGAGGAAAGATGACAGCGAAACACAATTAGTTGACGAGATTCAGAAATGTTGTTTTCCACAGCTTACCAAGTTGAAAAATTATTCGAACTGCAAGGAAACTCATGAACTAGTTGAAGATTTTTGAACGTATACAATTTGTTACTGCACCGAAATACAAAAATGAAATGTAATTTTTTTCCTGAATGTATGTTCTAGAGAGACATGTAGGTGGCCCATAGGGGTTTCATTTGAAAAAAAATAATTTTTGATCAAAATGTGATGTGACTGCATTGATTGATCAATAAATGACACAAAAAATAATTTTTCATAAAAAAATATGTTTTTTTGTTATGTGCGACTCATTGTGAATAGCCTTGACCAAATCTCATTTATCCACGAGGTAAAATAAAAAAACAATTTAAATTAAATTTTTTTCAAAAAAATGACATTTGTCATGAGGTTTGGACTTGTATTGACCTGTTGAACTTGAATATGTAAAAATATACAGGGTGTTCCATTTGAAAAAACAAAGTTGCTGGCATTTCCAGAAAAACCGGAAGTCCGCCATATTGGACTGTTATGCGATCAAATTTGAAATGGTTGCTTATATAACTGTACCAAATTTCAGAAAAATCCGTTGGCGAATGCAGAAGTTACAGGGGTGGCCCGATATCCTGTGTCACCCGGTATAGAGATTCACTAATTTATTCAAGTAGTTATGGTTCCAACAAATCTATTATTTGCTCATTTTCAAGTTCATGATTTATAGTAGGGTACTTAGTAAACAATTATTTTTAGACAGGCTATTTTCGACAATAAACCAGCTAAATTACACCACGATAAAAACTGTTCTTTATTAAACACATGTAAGTGGCTAATAGTTACAAAATGTACCAATACCACAGAAAAAACTACTGGAAGGGGCAAAAATTAAGTTTTTTTTATAAAAAAAAACTTGAAAACGGTAAGACTTTAATAATAAAGATTTCTTCATAGCAGGTAGGGTATCATTTGATCTATATTCTCCTTAAGTTTGGCGTGGTCTTTACGGGACACCCTGTATAACTCGAGAAAAAAGGGAAACCCAGATGAACACTAAGACTTCTCCAATTGGGTAGGTTTGAAATTCTTTCCCATTCTTTAACTGCAACAGTAGTTTAGAATAATATGTCATCAAAATATAAAAAGATTTTTCCTTTGAAATATTTACGATGTAAACCAGAAAAAAAAAATTGTAATTACCTACCAAAACTTCAGTTCGATTTTGGCTAAATTGAGAATATGCCGTAAAAACATTTTGACATTTTAATTAACAATTCGTGGGCAATGACAACTGTGTGTTATTACAAATGATTTTTTGATCATTGTGGTGTGTTGAGTGCTGTAAAGTATGCTGATTTCATCTACTAGTTCTGACTACCAGTTTGGACATAACGAGGTTCCTTTATTTTCATTAGTGTAAAATTGACGCAGAAGCTAAATTTGAATAGAGAAAAGTAGCCTGCAATGGATGCGAATAAGGATTCTCAGACTCTCTTCCTACATTTCTCAAACAATCAGTTCAAAATTCCCCATATTTAAATGTTTATCGGATCCGGCAATTGGCAGTGTTTTCTTAGGGAGTAGGCCAGCTAAAGTTAGGGGGACAGTGGTTCCCAAAATTTGTTTATTTCCAAAAAAAAGATATTTTTAAATATATTTTATTTTTAACCACTGTAATTCGTTATTTGGAAGTGAACGTTAACAATCCTTCTCACCTTATGCCAAGGATATGAGAGCAACTCATCCCCCAGGAATAATGGAAAGCACAGCCAAGCACACGCTTTTTGGCAGTGACAAATATGGGAGGGGTATACTCAGACAAACACAATAGTAATAATAAAGTAATCCTAAATAAACAAAAGGAGGTGAAGTTGGAACAGTTATAAAATGGCATTCCTGTCATTCAGGGGAGTGCAACAAATTAGTTTACATCCTGTATATCTTAAATAATTTATTTTTGTTTCATTGGGATTTGCTATATATAATATAGCGGAGAAAATAAAATGTGACTAGGAACTCACTTGGTTTCACTATGATCCTGCTTTGGTCGCTAACTTCTCCAAGAGAATTGTTCAGTCGGCATTCATATATTCCCGAGTCCGTTTGTACTGAATCCACAATGATAACCATTTGGTCTTCGTGAATAAAGAAGTGTCTCTCAGTGGGTATAATGGACTCACCATCCTTCCACCACGTGATAGTCGGCTTGGGTGTTCCATTAGATAAACACTGTAGCACCACATGTTCCCCAGAGCTAAACTCTTTATCCACCATCTTTTTTAGAATCGAGGGCTTCTCTTCAATAACCAACGAAACATTTGTGATGATGGTGCCAGCAGCATTGTGGGCTGTACAACTGTAGACGCCCGTGTCCCTTGGTTTAGAGTCGACTATGAAGAACACGTCATCCCCAGCCATTACTTCCATCCGTCTCTCTCTGGCTGCAGGAAAGTCGTCGCCCCCTCCTTTAGTCCAAGCAATCTCAGGAGGGGGTTCTCCATCAGCAGCACATTGCCATGTGACAGTTTCCCCTGCAGGTACTGTCACATTCTTAGGAACTTTGGTGAAAGTAGGATATACCAATACTGAGATAGCAGACTTCTGGGAGTAGGTGGTACCAAAGCTGTTGGAAACTACACACTGGTACTTCCCAGCATGTGTGTATTCAACACCTGTGAGGTGGAGATGGGAGCTTGTTTCAGTCGATTTCCCATCTGGGTCCACTCTAGACTCAATGGTAACATTCGGTTCAGGAAGTTCAACATTGTCTTTTTTCCATAAAAATGTCATTGGTCCTGAAGAACTTGACATAGCTTTGCAGTTCAGAGAAATATTCTCGCCTTTGAGAGCCATTATAGCAACATCAGGCTCTTCTATCAGTCGGGGCTTGGGCAACTCATCTACAAATCAACTTTCAAGCAACTCTACACAATGAAACAACAAATAAACTTACCGCATGTCAAATTACTTGTCACGTCTACAAGTGATTGACCTTGAAGCCAGTCAGGGTAGGCACAAACAGCTTGAACTTTCAACTGTTTCAAGTGGAGCCAGTCCAAAAACCACCTCAAGTTACAATCACATAGTAGGCTGGTTGAATTTATGAAGAGTTCCTGAAAAGAAAAACGTTCACAATATATCATCGCTTAGAGACTACATTTTTGTCTTAGAATATATATATATATATATATATTATGAATATTGAAAGTTCGGATTGAACCGTGTCTACAAATTTGGTAATTTCGACGTTTCGCCTACCATTTTGGAGCCATTTTCAAGAAAAGTGGAAAAAAAATATAAATATAAGTTATTCATAAGAGTAAAAGATGGAAGTGATTTCCAACCGAGGTCTCAATCTGAATACTCCTAGGTCCTAGTCAGTGTTCCACTTATACGAAAACTGGCATCACATTAAACCCTGATAATACGGTAGAGCTGATGATACAGGATAAGAACAACTGGAATATAGTACACACCATGATCAGATCCATAATGTCCAGAAAGGAAGGAGAAGAGAGGATAAGGCAAAGCGAAAGAATAGTTGTAGAGTAATGAAAATGAACGCCGCCCACATCCGAAGTAATGTCGGAAGAGGGTTTCAGATGTGGAAGAGCGTGCGAAAAACATGAGTTTTCCCCTCCACCGAAAAAAAAAAGGGTTGTAGTCAGTGAGGTAGGAATGTGATTTATTCTAGTGTTGTCACTTAGGAAAGGAAATGATTTCCAACCGAGGTCTCAATCTGCCTACTCCTAGGTTGTAGTCACTTAGGTGGGGTTCAGGATTTTGTGAATCTACACGGGGGTCTCAATCTGCCTACTCCCCAGGTTTCGCCACTAGCTCCCTCTAAGGTCTCAAACTGTCTACTACCTCTTTAACTCTTATCAATAACTTATATTTATTTTATTTTTTTCCCCTTTTCTTGAAAATGCTCCAAAATGGGAGCCGAAACGACGAAATTACCAAATTTCTAGCCGCGGTTCAACGCGAACTTTCAATATTCATAATAATCATGACCGCGGAAACCTATCCGAACACACACACATATATACCGGGTGACACAAGATATCGGGCCACCCCTGTAACTTCTGCATTCGTGAACGGATTTTTCTGGAATTTGGTACAGTTATATAAGCAACCATTTCGGATTTGATCACATTACAATCCAATATGGCGGACTTCCGGTTTTTTCTGGAAATGCCAGTAACTTTGTTTTTTCAAATGGAACACCCTGTATATTTTTACATATTCAAGTTCAACAGGTCAAAACAAGTCCAAACCTTATGTCAAATGTCTTTTTTTTAAACAATTGAATTTAAAATTGTTTTTGTATTTTACCTCGTGGATAAATGAGATTTGGTCGAAGCTATTCACAATGAGTCGCAAATAACAGAAAATTTTTATTTTTTCTGAAAAATGATTTTTTGTTAATCAATTCAGTCACATCACATTTTGATCAAAAATTCATTTTTTTCAAATGAAACCCCTATGGGCCACCTACCTGTCTCTCTAGAACATTCATTAAGGAAAAAAATGACATCATTTTTGTATTTCGGTGCAGTAACAAATTGTATAAATTCAAAAATCTACAACTAGTTCATGAGTTTTCTGGCAGTTCGAATAGTTTTTCAACTTAGTAAGCTGTGGAAAACAACATTTCTGAATCTTGTCAACTAATTGTGTAAGTTATACTTATAAGCACGATAATGGTGTTTTTTTTTTTAATTTTTCTAGCGTTTTCTCGACTGACATTGCATTGGTATTCCAATTCCCGCGTCGAAGCGGTTGGATCAAAATCAACATAAGCAAAACATTCAATCCTGCCTCCTCACTTACGATCATCTTCTCCATTGTTAGGTTCTTTTGGGAATCTTCTCTCCACATTTTTGAAAAAGGTTTTTTGTGGGTGTCTTCTGTGTGGGTATCCTTCAGCGTATAACTGACAAGCGGCGACAATCTTTTCAAGACATTCTCCGTAAATTAATAACATATCAACCTGCTCACTTCTTGTGAACCTATAAATTCGATTTTACATTTCTACTAAACTAATTCCCGGAAGTTAACTAATTTTCGAGAGTTGAGATGAAAGATGACAGCGAAACACAATTAGTTGACAAGATTTAGATATGTTGTTTTCCACAGCTTACTAAGTTGAAAAATTATTCGAACGGCAAGGAAACTCATGAACTAGTTGGAGATTTTTGAATGTATACAATTTGTTACTGCACCGAAATACAAAAATGATATGTAATTTTTTTCTTTAATGAATGTTCTAGAGAGACAGGTAGGTGGCCCATAAGGGTTTCATTTGAAAAAATATAATTTTTAATCAAAATGTGATGTGACTGAATTAATTCATCAATAAATGACACAAAAAATAATTTTTCAGAAAAAATTATGTTTCTGTTATGTGTGACTCATTGTGAGTAGCCTTGACCAAATCTCATTTATCCACGAGGTAAAATAAAAAAACAATTTTAATTTCAATTGTTTCAAAAAAATTACATTTGACATAAGGTTTGGACTTGTTTTAACCTGTTGAACTTGAATATGTAAAAATATACAGGGTGTTCTATTTGAAAAAACAAAGTTGCTGGCATTTGCAGAAAAACAGGAAGTCCGCCATATTGGATTGTAATGTCATCAAATCCGAAATGGTTGCTTATATAACTGTACCGAATTTCAGAAAAATCCGTTCACGAATGCAGAAGTTACAGGGGTGGCCCGATATCCTGTGTCACTCGGTATATAAATTTTGTAAACAAGCAAATTGGTTGTTAAAATAAGGCAATTGGGCCTAGAAACTGACCTATCATAATGAAAGTAATTTATTATGGGTAAATTACACAAAATTTGCATAATGTACTTGAAACAATTCGAATATCGAATAATAAAAAAATATATAAAGAACTAAATGTACATGATTAAAATATAATAATAAAATAAAATTTCACAGATATATCAGCTCTCAAGAAGGCAGTTTAGTGAAAAACTGTGTAGCAGAGCACATTCATTTTTCAGTTAGCCTCGTATTTTGTTATTGTTAATTGTATGTGATATTTATAAGTGTATCATGCTGATGATTTATTTTGTAGACAGGATATTTTTTCAAAAATTCAACACAGCCATAGATATAAATGTCAAAGGCTGTAAGTAAACAGTTATTTTTGAGAACACTTCTACAGATGAAACATAATTCTTTTGGCCAATTTCGATACCATGATTATAAACATGTGTTACCTGAGAGAAAATTAATTCAATGTAGATGTATATAGGCAATGTTCAATTTTGAAAAAGTATAGATTATGGACACAGAACATCCTAATTTCGGCCTTATGCAATAATGAATAAGAAAAATGTTTACCTTCAAAAGTGGAACGTGATTGAAAGCATTTTTCTGAATAGAGGTTATGTTATTGTTGCTCAAATTGAGATAGGTGACATTTTTCAGTCCAGCAAATGCATCAGCGTTTATAGATTTGATCCCGTTTCCAGCCAAATGGAATTTCATTAAGTCATGGAGTCCTAGGAAGACGCCAGTGGCATCTTCGACTGTCAACCAAATTTTATTGTTACTTAAATTCCTGAAATATAAAATATTCATAGAAATTGTAACACATGCCAACTCTAAGAATACTCACAGATACCGCAATCTAGGCAAATGGAAAAATGCATTTTCCTTGATGAAGGTTATACTGTTATTATGCAAGGATAGTTTTTGTAAATGTTCGAGGCCACTGAATGTATCGGCTTCAATGGATTCCAAATTGTTGAATGAGAGATCACTAAAAATAATTCATTACTTCAAATTACAACTGTGTATTAGTTTTGTCATGTAGTTCTACATTATATGTTGCAAGAGCTAGTATTAATAGAAAATTTAACAAAATAAACCTCAGTAATGAGATCACTAAAATCAGAATGATACATTTCGTCAAAACAACACAATAATTGAATACATTTTATCTCATGAAATCGGATTTGATTAAAATAAATAAAAATTTGAAATCACAGATTTATAGTAAATAGCTTTATTAAATAGAAATATCCTAATAATATAAAAAAATATGTGTAAATAAAATTAGTTCAGCTATAATTTGTATAGATAAAACCACTTTAAAAATGTATAAAACAAATTAGGAATAAAAACAAATACAGGAATAAATAACTACTGAAAACATTTTTGCTTGAATTTGTACAATGAATGTTGGTAAATGTAAGAAAATAGTGGATTATGTTCGCACATTTCTTGCACAGTATTTAAACTTAAAAGAGAGCCAGTAATACACTGACTGACTGGGAATACTTACAGAACTAGAAGCGTGCGACAAAATTCCCAGGAGTCCTGTTCAATCCTATTGATATAGTTATGACTTAGAGATAGTCCCTTCAATGCTTCTAACCCATACAGCCAACTTTTGGATATAACTTTCAGAAGATTGTAGTCCAATATTCTAAAAGCAAACCATCCAAATTCATTGCACAAAAGAACTGATACATTTTGTAAATCCAAGAAAAAACTTTTGAATGTATTTGCAGTTCTCAAATGAAAATGTAGCACTATAGCAACCACAAAATTCTGACACTGGAAAGAAGTTGTCATATAATACATACAAAGTTTTTTCATCTTGGTGTCATCTTCCATATGATTAGATTACTTAGAGCATTTTACTCAAATACAACCATGTGTGTTAAGTTATATGCTGAGTTTTCTCGTTCATTCACTGTTTCTGAAGTTTCACAAGAGGAAGTTTTAAATCCGTTACTAATCTCCCTTTCTTGGCAGAGTTTTTCAATAGCAATGGTGCATATGGTGTTAACATAGATAACTCAAATAAGCTCTATATGCCGATGACATTGTTATTCTGAGCCAATCTGATTTTGACGTAGGTGGAAAACTCAATCTTTTGGAGAATTACACTTCCCTAAATCATCTCAGAGTTAACACCAAGAAAACCAAAATTGTAGCTTTCTCCAGCTTTTTGTTTAATGGCCACCCTATAGAAATAACCAATTTATACATATATTTTGGTATTCTATTAAAATCTTCACCCCTCTTTTGTGATATAGCTAATGGTTCCAATGCCAAAGCTAGAAAAAGCTACTGCCGCATTACTCGCAGTTCTTGCCAAAACCAAGGTAAGTAAACCAGGCAAGTATCTTCAACTCTCTAGTCCTGTTTAGGGCCTACGCTATTTCCACATCATCGAGCATGTACATAACACAGAATATCTATCTGTCCAGCGTCGCTTTTGACGGAGAAGTAGTTGTTTTCTGTTAGACATTCCCAAAAATAAAACATTTTTATCGTAGATTTTTGAATTCACAGAAAAATAATTCTATTTAATATTTAATTGAGAATGTTTTCCTTTTCTACATAAAACAATTCTTAAAAAAGATTCTACCATTCCTTACACCAAACTATGCAGTCAGAATTGAATTGAAAACAATGTTCTCATTGTTTCATGTTTTCGGCAAACAGTGATAACCACTCCTACAATACCAGTCATGGTAACTATCTGCAGATACCATATCTCAGAACATTTTTTTTTGATAACGTTTCTTCATACGCAGCAATTCAATTTTACAATAAGTTACCCGAGGCAACTGCACATAATTACAAAATATGCAAAAATAAACTGAGAAAACATCTAGTGAATAAATATTTGTATAGAGTGAACGAAGATTAATAATGTTGCATGAATTCATTAGTCACTAGTCATTGAATATCCACTGTCGTGTTGTGTCTCTATAATGAAAAATATTTTGAATGGAGTTTTTTACACACAATGTGGTCTGTTATATGGACTCTTCCAATATCATGTAATAAGGATCTTACTGGAATTGAAATATTACTATTATAGAATAAGGGTGGGTCAAAGTTGCATATAACATTTTCAAATGAATACTGAAATGGTTAGTAAAAAATTTCCAAATGAACGACAACCATTTGTCCAATATGACTCTCAAACGTCCAGGTCACTGCGATCCTAAATATAATTGGGTATTGAAGGTCAATTATCTTATTTCATGGTGATTCATGCAGATGATATTTGGGACAATCTTTCTCCCGAACGTATCGAGTCCAAAAAAATTATCTTATTAAAATTTCTAGAAAACCTGTATGAAGCAGATCTGCTACTTTTGCAATGGTCATCATTTCTGACCATGTATCATTCTTCCCAGGTTTTACACAATTCACCTCAGCAATATATTTCTTTAAGCATGCCCATCAAAAACAGAAGGGTTGCTTAACTAAGACTTTGCAATTCGATCTCGCCAAACTCTTCTACAGTGGTTCAATTCATATCATTAATCCAAACGAGTTGTGTACAGTTTATACCCAAGCTCTGATGGAAATACCCAAATACATTTTCTTTAACTGCCTCATAAACTGCTTAATGGAACCTACTTTCCTAAACTCCTCAACAGATACGACTGCTTTAGCCCATACCCTTGACAGTCTTACGATGAATAACGCAACTCATGGAACGTTCTAAAACAACATCTTTTTTAACCAATGAGTGAAAGGTGTAGATTAATATGTGCCCACTAGGTCACGACTCACTACTATTTACTCTCTTTTTTCGGTTTTCTTCTAGTTTTGAAAATCACACTTCTCTAATACGTTATCTCTTTACTTCTCGTTTTGAACTATATATCAGTTTGATGTATCTTTATTATTATTGCAACCGAACTGTACACATTTAATACAGTTAGCTAACTTAGTCCATTAATTCATCCTGTTTTATCACTTGCACCACCCTTGCCGTAAAATATATTTCCTTTTTTATTATTACATACAATTGTGGTAATATAGGTCCAAAGTTGGAAAGCTTGATAATTCAAAATCCAAGATTTTTGTGAAGCTTTTTCTTGTTCAGTACAAAGTGATCAAATACCGGTTACCATAAAAATACCATATTACGGTTACGCCAAAAGGAAAGGTTATGTTTTTAGCAGTCTATGTATATTTGTATTTACGTATGTTCCACCTTGCACCTAAACTTTTAAGATTGTTAAAGGTTTTCAACCAAGTTATTTTAATGATTTTGTGATTTTAATTAGAAATATTCATCATTATAACACTAGGCAAAATAATGACTTCCACATTGATAGAACTAGTTCGAGACGATGCATGAATAACTTATTTTTAAAAGGTTTGAATGAATTCAATAAAATCCCCAAACACTTGAAGGAGTCCAATACTGTTGTAAGTTTTAAGAAAAGTCTATTGGCTTTTTTAGAACAAGATTTGTGATGTATTACTGTTCAATATTTTATTACTATTATTATTTATTTTAGAATTATTAGATTATCTGTATCTTTAATGATTATGTGACTGTTTGTAAATTAGATTTATCTATTTCAATAAATTACTACTACTACTAACTACTCAAAAATGTCCCAGTTTTTTTATCTTTGCTATCGTATCGAGTTGGATGTCAAATGAAAAAGTAGAAAATTCTGAGTTTACAAATATAAGTATAGTACAATATTAATAACAAAATATATCTATTCTCGGTATTATTTCTAGAAACTTATCTGATTTGACCATCACTTGTTTCGAGTCCGGAACATTAATTTCTCATTAGGTTATTTTTTATTTAGTGTGATCTATCAATAGGTATGTAATGTAAATACACACTTACTCATAATTACCCGATTACAGCAAAGCCAAAAGGACAGGTTATGATTTTAGCAATCTATGTATGTATGTTTGTTATTGTAATCAATAATTTAAAACTGTATTAGTTAGGTACACTTCAGTAGTAACGATTTATAACGCCACTCTTAAAAAAAACTGTAACCCGTAACTATGATTAAAGGAAAAAAGTTCAAAACCTTTCACCCAACTAATGTTAAATAAAATAAACTAAAAAGTCTTAATGAGTAAGACAAGTCTTTTGATATGTTAGATATTCCTGTTTATTTAGTTCTATTGAAGTCTTCTAGCAGTTTCACATTAATAAAGTTATAATTCAATTCAAATGCCGTGATCGCGCGTTGTCAACTACAAAGAGCAAACGTTGTAATTTAGTACACAAATAAAAACAATGGAGATGCCGTCAATCAAGGATAAAAATTTAAATTGAATTATAACGTTATTAATGTGAAACTGCCAGAAGACTTCAATAGAACTAAATAAATAGGAATATCTATCATATCAAAAGACTTGTCTTACTCAATAAGACGATAGCAATCAGCACCAAACTTGTTTCTTACTTTTTAGTTTATTTTATTTGTCCCTAGGCGGGTGAAAGATTTGGAACTTTTTTCCTTTAATTATAGTTATTTTTTTCCGTAGTGGGTTACAGTTTTCTAAACTTTTTTTTTGTGATCATATATCCTTTATTCCATAATTTGAACCCATCTTGGAACAACTGTATTCAGGAATTGATTGAAAAATGCTTATTTTGATATAGAGTTTATGTACAGTTGTTTTTTTATAAATATTGATGTTTATCAAGGATATCTGATATCGAATCAATGTGATGAGGGGTGTATAGGAAAATAATATCTCATACAGAATACCAAAGTCATGTATTATTGTAATGATGAATTCTGAAATCTCACCAAGAAAATTTCAATATATTTTAAATCAAGAAGATATAGAAAACTGTACTTGTATATGTCTTTTTGATTTCTTTATGTAGTAGTATTTATTAATAGAGTAAGTACTCTCAGAATCAATTAAAAAAGGAACTTTTCTTATGGAAATTGGCAGATTTTTATGAATATTCAAATCTAATTCACAATTTCCCTGAGGTAAGTGTGATGCCCTGCCTTGAATACATAAATATAATCCCATTGAAAAAAAGGTCACCTGCGAAGTAGACTTGTGTACAAAGAGTTTTATAGCAGTTTATTGTTCTTCAAAGTTAATTTAAGTGAATATTTTCTAAAAGACAAACGTTTATAGATACTTGGTTTTATTATCACAGCTTTTGTATATGATTGACCCCCAAACAGTCACAACAAAACTGTAAAAATATAATGAGCTCTATCAATTAGTAGTTCCTATAATTGAAATTCCAGGGGAAAAATCGCTCTTCAATAGGTATCTTCAGTTCAGCTTGTGCAAATAATCCCAATTCAGGTAGATAAAAAACCTTCCCAGCATTGTAACACCTCTTATCAACATAAAATATTTTAATAAGTTTATTGAATTCTATATTTATCATGTGAACTAATCCCAGGAAAACTGATATCTGAATTACACTTTTGAAATCCCACATCTCTTTGTTTAGGAGTGCTTATTATGACAGTTCCTTATCTTATCTGAAACACTCATTAGCTTTGCATAGGTATCATAACTCATCTGTTTTGTTTATGACATGTTATAAATGCCACAAATCAAAAATATCTTAACAGAACTCCAGTGGCTGAATTCAAATAATAACTGCATTCCCTTGTTGGATTGGTGAAGTAGACCGACCAACCAGTACACTTTTTCCCATAACTGTTGAAATTGGTCAATACAAAAAAATCTGTGCAGACTTTCAAAGAACTGAAACCTATCCTAAGTTTAAAGTCCTGTATTCCATTCCACTCCCTCTGAATCCAGTTGATTTAAAGATATATTCCATATATACCAACATGCAAATCTTTTGTAAAAATGGTATCTGTTTTGAGTCTATTGCTCTTTTTCTCCTTCACTTATTCTAATAATCATTCAATGCCAATTCATCAGAAATTCTTGAATTGAACATTTTGTAAACTAACTCAAGCTTGCCCTGTAGAGAAGTGCTTTTTTTGCTTGGAATAATTATGAATTTTCATCATTTATTTACAATAACATTGAATTTCAAAATTGCTTACCTGCTTCAAATACAAATTGACAATGATAATGGAAGATGCAAAGAATTGAAAACATCATTGAATAAAACAATTGTTTGAGCAACATAAAAATTAAGTATATGTACCCAAAAAATAGAAAAATTAGAATTCTCTCTCTTCTGTGTAAACAATTTCTTGTGCTACCACGTAATTCTGTGACTGTGTAAAATAATCATTTTGAACACTTTTTGGAAATGTGAAGTAATGGTTATACTATTCCATTCTTAATTGGCTGGACTAATAAATCTGAACAAAACATAATAGAATTTGCTGCTTTGACCGAACATGCTGACCATAGGCAGAGATTTATTTTTTTAATTCAAATGTAACTTTTCCTATTTTTGTTCAAATATGTTTTTTTGAAGTCTGTTGAATGTGTCGAAAATATCATAATGGAACTGAATTTCCAATATTTTGTTGTTTTAATTTCCTATCAAATATTTTTTTTTTTCGGGTTTGGGACCTGTAGTTATCACTAAGTGATCTAAGATATAAAAAGTATCAGGAAAGTGTAGAATAAAAAATAAATAAATAGCAAGCATCACTGTTTATTCAGTGTATTATTAATAATGTATCTATTTAGCCTCAGTGCATCATACAAATTGAAGAAGTTGGCAATCAGGATTTGTTATAAACATTTTGTATATAGGAAAAAAAAAAAAAAAATTTCTTTAGAATTATAAAAATAAAATATGACAAACATGCTAACATTTAGTTATAGATAAGTTTTCCCAAAAGCTTTTTGATCTGATTTAAATTATCACAGGTAGTTTATTAAGCTCAATTATTGATTTCTATCAAATAGTCTTAAAATCTAATTGTACAAAGTCTTAGGATAATATATCTTAATAGGAGTAAATTAATGTTCAACTGACTCATTATAATTCTCTTATGCTAATACCTATAGGTATGATATAATTATAATTTTGGGTATTATCAGCAAGGAGTTTGGCGCAAAACCATTATCACACACAATAATTATCCCCTAACATGGTGCTCAAAGATAAAAAAAAATTGTGTTATCTACCCATCCATACCGAATCACATCATGAATTATCAAACTAAGTCACCTCAAGATACACTAAATGTCTTTTAGTTTCCCCATGTTCTTCTTTGTTTATTTGATGTAAATAATCCTGCCTTTGGGGTTGATTCTATTATCGCCATTCGCTTATTGATTTTCTTGTTTTTGTTTTTAAACGCTTTCTTAGTTGTTTGATCAACCCTCAGAAATTGATGAAAACTTGTACGAGTTAAGATCACGGGGGCCTTACCTTTTATAGTGGGATCCGAAACCACTCTTGGGGCCTTGAAAATGTTTTCACCAGCTGAGGGAGTTGAACTCGTGCCGGGTGGAAACAGTGGACACAAGACCAAAGCTCGTGCCACTGAGCCACAAGCCCGTTTGAAACCACAGTCTGGAAGGATTTTGCTTAGGGTGTCCAGTGACTTATGGGTATATTTGGGATAGTGGGATAATATCTTGTTAATCGAGTCCAAGGTGGGCACTATGTTTTGTTTATAAAGATTATAAACTTGCCTTCGAATAAAATTTAATTTTTTTTTAAATTTTGATCTCTTTGTTTTTTCTCAGAGAATGACCTACGACATGTCTTTGTTTTACGACTCTGTAAATAGTTGAATGCCTTAAGCTTGTGATAGTTGTAGTAGTTGTGGATAGTTCATTCCTTCCAAAAATTTCATAGTGGATTAGTCCTTCATTTCCTTTTCAAGATTTTTGTAGATAGTCAGTATAAGTTTTTGGGTCTGAACATGGAGAAATTTGTTTTTAAATTCTCATTGTTCATCAGTTTGTACGTCTTGTTCTGGTTGTTCCTCCCGACTTCGAATGGTCTCCAATATGCCATGTTGCACCACAACATACAGACACACACGCGATAGTAAATTCGGCCGCTTAACAGACCATGTACTAATCCCACAGGTCTATCAGACTGATAGAAATTTTCTGCCTTAATTTTCATAAGATATCTACGCCCATCTACCTGCTATTTTGACCCTGTGGCCCATTACTATATACTTTATACAGGGAATCATATTTATCTTTCCGTTTTCCTTCATAATTCAACATTATAATATGTACGATTTTGAACGAACCCTATATTTTGAGTTGAAGATGAATTTATTCAACTGAGAATGGATATACGTGCATGGGTTGATATTTTTTCAAACTTATTTTTACCAAAATATACTTTAATTGATATGTTAATACAGTACGTCAAAAGAACCACTAAAAATTAACTTGCTGTATTGGAATCTAACACAAATACCTACCATATTTGACACTTTTTGTTGATTGTAGTTGAAAATATTGGGATGAATTTCTGCGTATTTTTATCATGCGGAAAATGCATTAAATCCAGTGTTTAAAATTAAACTTACAATTTGTCAATTTCCATCAATCCATAGAAAGCACCATCCTTAAGCTCTGAGATTTGGTTTCGTTTCAATTTGAGGGTTCTCAAATGTTCAAGACTCTTGAAATTTAAAGCTTCTATTACTTTTATTTTATTACGGTTCAACTCTCTGAAATAAATTACGAATTATTGATGATGCATTTTATAGATGAATATTGAACTCACAATATTTTGAGTTTTGTTTGATACTGCAATGCATCTACTGGGATTACCGATATGTGATTTTTATTCAAAATCAATTCTTTCAATTCCGAAAATTGTTTCCAGTTGACGTCATTGATTTTTCTGATCGAATTATTCTGCAAATCCCTAAAAAAGACGACGATATCAAATAAGGAAACAAACCAAAACATACAAAGAAACCACTTACAAATGCGTTGCCCATTTTGGGATGTTGGATGGAATGGACTCGAACTCTTTGGAATCACAATCCACGAAAGTACCCAAGCATTGGCAGATTTTGGGACATTCCTTTGGTTTCGCCAAACATATACTTATCAAGAATATTATGTTAAACCAAAAACAAACACCCACCATTTTGAAAAAAACACAATACTACCCATCATAATTTGTTCGAAATTATGACAGAAACGCACTATTCTGGGCACTTTAACACTGTATAAGCTTCTGTTGTTTTATTTCACTACAGGTTTCCCGTTATCAACATTTCCTGATCGGAAGAGAGGAATTATTTATGAGAAAATCAGATTGAAAAAAGCATACTCCAATCAAGGCATCGCTGACCACTCACATTAAGTTAGCAATACATTTTTGACAAGATAAAAAACAAAATATTGACGTGATCTTAGCCACAAGTAGGAATACTTTAGAAACGGTGTGAACACTCGCTCTCTCTACAGTACCGCGGTTAGCGGCAGATTTATGAAGCAGTATGTTATTATTAACAGCCGATAGATGACACTAGCATCCATGTCTCTAAATCACATACAGTTTTCGTTTTTCTTTAGAATTTTGAATCAGGTCTTCCATCTTGGATGGAAACTACTAGCATTCTCCTTTATTCATGAACATGAAGGAAAAAAAATCTCAATCTGATGACACCATTGGTTGAAGTAACGAGATGGTATATGGCGTAATCTAGTGGTTATGCCTGTGTTAATGAAATTATTGCAATCATCGAAGGGTTTTCCCATCATCACCATAAGTCGAATTCCCACTAAAGGCCAATCAATAGCGATTTTTTCGTGACTAAAATAGTACCAGGAGACCGACTCACTATACGAACGACGATTCGTAGTTATATCCTGTTATGTTTCCTACTCGCAACTATCATTGCCTAATTTGTAATGGATATTTGAGAGAAAAAACCACACTGACTATACCCAAGTAGCACACAGAGGTCATAACTCGGTTGTACAGACCTTTCGCAAAAGTCCATGACTTATGTCTTGTAATATGCTAAGACGTCGCTATGTATGCCAATACGACAAAAAGGCACACTCTTGCGACGTCACATCGACGTTATAAAGTAGTGGTAATGACTTGCCAATATAGACTTATATAAGCCAGTCGCAAAAGGGTTGGATTGAATATTATTATTACGTCGTTCTGTGGTCTTGTGTAGTCATTATATCATTATGCATGAATGTCATAATTTTTCTAATATAATATTACAATGTGTATACCATATCAAAAGATTTTATATTTAATATAATATATAATTCAGTCTTCCTGTACATGTTCATGATACTCTGTGGTAATGTCCTATATCCAATATATATATATATACTAACAACAAATGGCCGTGATAGTTATCGAGATAAAAATGATTTTCATTTATGTGTCTTTAAGAATTGTTCTGAAACTCTAGTGACCAAGCAAATCAATTTTTACGATCAAAATCCAGTTCTACTCACTTAAAATTCATGCGCTTCGAAAATAAAGAGAGATAAATATTCAGAAAAAATATATTTTATCAATTTTTCTCATTAATCGTTGAAATATGTAGACCATATTACGAAAGATACTTGATTTTTAAATTGATATAACACCCAGGGTCCCATATTTTTTATTTTAAATATTTTTGTTCCAATATGGCTACCAGAATGATGTTATCAATCAATCGAAAAACATGGATGCCGTCCTCCTAGTGTCGAAAAGTTGTAATTACTCCGGTATGTACTATTATCATAGAATAGTTTACGAGTGTCTCAAAGACATCGCAATATCTAACATAAAAAAGTTGTAATGTAGTCGCTGTGACCACAAGTAGCAAGTTTTGTTGTACTAACGACGTAACGCTCTCAAAACAGAAAAGTGCATAAGCATTCCGCCAGTTCGGCCTAATGGAAAACGCTAGAATAACTGACAACTGACATTTACAATAGAGGTTATGTTGATGTTGAACAGTTATATTTAAATATTTTTTATTTATCACTCGAAGTGCACATACATACTATTTATGTCTTTCCTTGTTGTGAAAACAATTGAAGGGACTGGATGAACTTCATTTTTTTGCAGTGTCCCGATAGACTGATTAATTATTTCAGATGTTAATTTTGGGGTAGGCACTCCTTCCTCTTTATATATTTTTTTTAATTTTTCTATACGCTCCAGTTCTCTTGTGTAAGGCAGATTGAATTTTTGTTTTGGCATTTTAATTATTCATACACGGAACTGAATATTCTACATACATAACACAATATACCTATCCAACAGAAATAACATAACCAACAAAAATAATCTAACAGATAAGGATTCGACTTCTTGGGGTCGTGGGAGGCGGTTGTCTGACCACGAGGACCGGAAGTCAAGTAAATGTCAGTTTTTGTACAGCCGTTCCACGTGCATTGAAAAGTTTAAAAATTATATGTTGTGAAAGTAATGGGCATTTGAGGTATCACTTCGAGTGAGACTATCCCGGTGCCCCCCGAAGGGAAATCGAAGCCGACAGAATACGTTCCTAGGTGACTGCTATATTATCCTGTAGGATAGACCATAATTAATGAACGAAACGAACGAATCTAACAGATACATAATGTAATCATTACGACCAAAGTTTATCAGTTGATTCAGTTGATAAAACTACATTACATGAGTACAATATGTAGTCGTAGAAATGTTTCAAAAATCTATTCATTAGAACCACATATGTTCATTGTCATAATAACCACACAGCAACTGCTCTTAAGTTCTACTTAAGACGCATACAATTTAGTTACATACAAACCACAGTACAACTTCATCTCGAGAATTCTTTATTGTACTATCGTTATATCTACTACACGACGTCATAGCAACGCCTAAAGGTTATAAAACCACATTAACTTTTCTAAAACATTACAAATACGAGGTCTTTAAGACGGTATAAGAAGTCATTATGTTAATTTTATGACTCTGTGCTACTTGGGTAGCCAAATTGTAACATTTCGGGAATTTTAAAATGAAAGCAGAAAATGAGTGGATAGATCATTTGGACATTGGTTTTTATTTTAATGAATAATATTGGTTTCATTTGCTTATGAAAACATAAGAATGTTGTTTCTGTCCTGTGTGAAATGGGAGGTATTGGTATTAAAATGAAGAAATACAAAATGAAATAAATAGTTGAAAGTGAGGGGTCGAAAAATATAAATATTTTAAGATTTATATCACATATTTTTTTTACTTTTTGTTTTGTAAAATGATGTTATTAAAAATGTTTGTCGAGAACCATTATGAAACTGGACAATGAATGTATATTCAATATCTGGGATGAACCTCTCAAGGCGAACTATGTTTATGTCTAGAAAGAATATCCACACGTTAAAAATTTTTTGACTTCGCCAATACCCCTCAGTAGGCATACAAAGAAATGCCACTGAAGAACAAATACAGTATTTCCAACATCCTCTAAAGTCCTCTTTGGGAAGTGAATATTGCGCCTCAAAAAAACATCCTCATGCCGACATTTTCAAAACATTTTTGTAAAACACTTCCTCTCCGAACGCCAATTGAAGTGTAGTAGAGAATGTAGATTACAGGGTTAGATATGGCTCTTCAGCCTCTCCGTACCTCGACCTATAAGATTTTTTATACATTACCGTTCATCTATTCAAGACTCGGGATTCCGAGACTCAGTTTCTTAGGAGCTATGTTCCTGATGTCGTTAATGAAACCCCTTTTCGCTTGTTTGAAGTATGGTGAACACGAGCAAGAAATGACACGAAGCATCCCTCGGGGATCGGTACTAGGACCAACCTTGTGGCATATCCTCTATGATGGAGTTCTACGCCTAGATCTACCTCAATGATGTTCTTCGATAGCTTATGCGGACGACATGGAGCTTTTAATAACGGCCAACCAAAAGGAAGAACTGATGAATAAGGCTAATGATCCGAAAGCCTTGATCTGATAAACGACTTGATGTCAACAAATGGTTTGGAAATTGCCCCAGCAAAAACGGAGGCAATAATAATCAATAAGGGACCAAGGAAATTCATTTTGAGGTAGAAGGAAGCCTCATATCTCCGCAGAAGTCTGTCAAATATTTAAGTGTATGGTTGGACAAAAAACTAATCTTCAATGTACACTAACCGCGATAAAGCTGACAGACAAGTTGCGGCTTTGACCAAGATCCTTCCGAACACCAAGGGGCCAGGAATGTGTGAAAGGAGAATCCTATACGGAGTTGTCCAATTGGTCCTATTGTATGCTGCACCTATTCGGGGTCGAGTGATGAGATTCCGAAAATACAGAAACATGGTGACATGAATTCAAAGAAAGATACAGGTGAAAACAGCACCGTATCGGCAGAGGCGGTACATGTAATCACGGCATATCTCCAAAAGACCTATTATTAAAAGAAAGGAAGAGGAACATTTCTACGAGACCTCATGAAGTGTAAGGAACAGGAGGAATGGAACATCCGATGATTAGAAAAAGGTAGACCATAACAGGACTGCCAGAAGAGCCTGAAGAATGTCTGCATGATAGGCACAGGCTCTTTACGGGTGAAACAATGGGGGGGTTTTAGTGGGTAATCGTTTTTGTTTACCGAAGTCCTACACTCCCAAGGAAAGGAAGAAGCAGTACTTGGAGTTCATCAAGAGTTTCCACCCGCCAAAAAAAGTAGAAACAACAAAGTAATCCTTCTCTGGGAGCCAGGGCAAGTCGAAGTATAGGGTAACGAACAAGCTGGTGCACTGGCACGAAAGGAAAATTCGTATTTTCAGGAGGAGCTAATTGAAGAGGTAGAAGCATTGAGGGCATCACAATAGCATGAGGCAGGCTTGCGGTAACTCCAACCGAGAAAGATCTGTATAATACTTGCCTTTTCAATGTGTCCGTTTTGTACCCCTTGACGATGCTAAATCTATTGTACTGATAATAAGCAAATACATTGATTGATTGATTGATTAGTGAGCCTCAGTAAGATAATTCTCAAGTCAATAAAGAGATTTCTAACAGGACACTAGAAACTCAGAGAACACCCCAGGAAGCAGTATTACAGAAAAACTGTTAATGAAATAGGTTTGGTCGTTGTTGAAATCCAATAACTTCGGCGGTTCTGTGTACCAGTTGACTGTTCTCACCGCCACTATTTTTCTCACGTTTTGATTTTCCCTGTTAGGTTCAGACGAACATATTTTATGAAATAAGCAATTCGTTTTATCTCTGCGGATTATATATGAAAACAATTCAATGATCAATACCCAAAAATCTGAAACGAATTTATTGTCTTTGAAATATTTTCTGTGAATAAAAAATGGGGAAGGAAAGACTAATCATTATCATTCCCAACCTCTCTAACTGATTCGATTTTGGCTAGAGCTTTCAATGAATAATATATATGACATATACCCCACAATTTTTTTGATCCTACATATGAAAATTCAAACGAATAGCGTTTCCATCTATCTGATGGCCTGTGGAACTAATGAACTTGAGATACAGACATTAAGAGCCCAGCAGCAGTAAATGACTTTCGACATTTATGGATAATCACTAGATGATATCCATTGGGTGTCTATGTATTGTCTAGGATCGCTCTACGGTGACACACACACACAACTTGCAATTTTGCATGTCTAATAACACCTGGAATCCCAAATTTCATGAAGAAACTTTTTATAGTTCTTGAGATATTGAGGTCTGAAAAATTTATCACTCACTGACTCACTCATCACAAACCTAGACCACTGCTAGACGACTTAGAAACTTGAAATTCGGCACCAAGGTAGATCATTTGTCGTATACAAAGGAATAATTCAAAAAACAAAAATTTATGAAAAATTAAAATTAAATTCAGCCATAATATAACATACGAGTTCGAACGCGTCAATACTAAGTTTCAGATAATGATTAGTGCATACGTTCACCGGAAACAATTTCCTATTTGCTTGGCATATGCAATAACAATTCACAAATCACAAAGCCTTATCTTGACAGCACCCTGCTCGATATAGGTTCCTCAATACTCAGCAAACGGCAGACGTATGTTGTATACTCTCTCGAGTCGAAACCATTAATGGTGTTTGTCTCATAAACTTAGTTCCAAACCAAATTAAGGCTCAAGAAAGCCTATAGCAAAGTAGAACCGCCTGCGAACATTATACCGCCCCATCTTGGTAACTTTATCGATAAGCAGATAAAAGTAAACAGTGCAGCGTAAATGCAAGAAAAAACATTTGAAGGTCATGGATTCATTTAGATAAATAAAAGGATGAAACTTTTCAAAAATTAATGATATCTCACTAAAATCATAAATGTGAAAAGGGGGACAAGTTCAGTACCCAGGACGTTCGGGGTGGTTGAGAAATGAGTTGAGTTCTATAGCAGTTCCTTAAATCATAGCTATAGGAATGTACAACATCCTTCA
Organism: Gonioctena quinquepunctata; assembly: GCA_018342105.1. Classification (NCBI taxonomy): domain Eukaryota; kingdom Metazoa; phylum Arthropoda; class Insecta; order Coleoptera; family Chrysomelidae; genus Gonioctena; species Gonioctena quinquepunctata. Next base: position 82,958 of record JAFIRS010001441.1, on the reverse strand, counting down.
ATGGATGTAAATAGAAATTTGTTACGTTCTTTGATATTGAATTCATAACTTGGCAAGTTTTAATAATAAATAAATTACGTTTAAGGTAAGCAAGCTTAAAATCAAACTTTGCTAGTTGTTCTATTTTATATTAAAAAAACTTCATTATTCTATTCACTTTTCAATTGAGAATGTTTCTTTTTTGTAACACATTTTCTTTTAAATCAATCGAAGAACGTTGAATAGCTATGATTTAAGGAACTGCTAAGGAACTTGGCACCAGTTCAGATCTCACCTCTTTTCTCAGCGACGCGACGCCAACAATCCTCAACGTCGTTTGTCCGAACTTGGTCCCCTTTTCACATTTATGTTTTTAGTGAGATCATATTTTCTAATGCCATATATCAGTCTACAGTAGCTATTTTGCTATTCAAAGTGACTTAACACAAGTGACATTTACAAGGTTCGTTTCAATTTAACACTGAGAATATGTCGATTTCAGTAGCCTCAGGAATGACAAAGCTCATGTATTGAGAGAAACCCACATCTATATCCAATATAATATTATCAATCTGAAGAGTAATACTATTTTGTTATTTATGTTATTTCAACTGTCGAAGTATAAGACCTCAGATTTTTCTGAATTGAGTTTCAGGTTGTGCTTATCAAATTATTCCTTCATTTTTATTCAACACGTCATTCAAAATTCAAAATTTTCCCCGCACTATCCACCACTATCGAAATTTTCAGTATGAATGTTGTATATTATCCGCGAAAGCCTGCACTTTACGTTTTCATGTCATTTGAAATATCAGCTGTGTATACATTGAAGAGTAAAAAACCCAAAATATATCCCTGCGGAACCCTTGGAAGTAAATCAAGGGTATATAGCAGTGTATGATCCATGAACTAAAATCCTTTGAGAATGTATTAAGTCCATATAAAAAAAACTGATAAATCATTAAAACTGCAAATCCTCGTTTTAACAAATGACAACTGACAATTAGGAAGTTCGTTTTCGGATATGAAGTGATATATTCGTGAATATATATTTTTTTAAATTGAATAGAGCTTATTGTTCTTAAATCTTTGCGATTATTTTTTGAAATAGTAACCCAAGCATCATCATAGTGACGGAAACTGATACTGCAACTTCGACTTGGTGGTTATTACGTAATCACCACTGAATCTACCACTATAAAACAAGAATAAATTTTTTTTATATTTGCATGGTTGTAGTCACGTAATTCCAATCTATGGTAGCCACTCCACAGTTCTATAACTTGTTAGTATCAATTGAGGTTTTCAAATTGAAAGAGAAAAATAACCGTTGCGATAACCATCTTGTACCACTTAAATATCACTTACAAGTCACAATAACTTTCAATAAAATATGATAGTTTCGGTGACGTTTTAATAACTTTCATCAATGTGGCAGGCACTTTATTGTGATATGTGGTGATGGTTGCCACGTTCTTGCTGTCTCCATAAGTGATGTTCGCATTTAATAAAAGTCACTACAAAGTTACAATTACCCTAAAAATTCACCATCAGTGACCGTGAATTGGTCCGAGCGATGGGGAAAGCTAGTGAGTAGGCGCCAACTGAATACTCTTCATTTGAGGAAAACATAATTTTGGAAAAAACTCGCCTCTGAAATTATTGTTAATAAATCTTTATTGAATGTTTCGTTCATTTCTCTAATAATGGTGACCCAGCAAATTCCTGTGAATATGGCGGCTTTCGGAGAAAAAGTGGCAGACCCAACTCTAAAGTTCCTCTCATCATAAAGTGGCCATTTGAACAAAATTATCAACTTTTCCACCACTAGAAAGTGGCACCCACGTCGCAGGCCCATGACTCACGACTTCAAACTTATAACCTAAAAATTACATGGTCTTATACCCTTGGAAGTGGCGAACACTTCGCGGCTATTATAACCTGTCACTTCAGAGTTATAACCTTGAAATTGCGGGTACATGTCCATTAATTGTTAAAAAAAGGACATGTAGCAAGTATGGTGGATTTATGTAGCTCAAATTAACAAATATCAAGTAAGAATTATCAATCAACAAGTAATGAAAATGTACAACACCCATATTTCACAGTAAACTTTCAATCGTTTTAATTTGATCCCGATCAGAAGTATCCAAATTCAATATTACTTACTTACCTGTTTGTATGTTACATATTATTAAACTTATAGTCGTTCGAGTGTTAGAAATGAATCAGGCAAAATGGAAGAATGAAGAACATTTATTATAAAAATATGTTACAGGACAGAGATCGAGCTATATATCAATTACACAAGAGCAGTCAGTTGTTTAACGTGTCTAGTGTCGGCCACGTGACCACAACATGGTTAGAAAGTGGTTATCTGAGATCCAGGAACGTAGGTCGGAACGTAGCGGCCACCAAAAAAGTGTTTCCCATTTTGGTAGCCGCCGCGTGATAGAACATTGTATATTACGTGGCAGTGGTTGTGGTCAAACACCTCAAAGTTTTCCTGAATCGTGGCCGCTACGTTCCGTCCACTAAAAATGCTTCTTGGGAAGCCAACAGAACTCTTCTAGAGAACTGGAAATAACGATTTTCCATACAGCAATTAATTATTCAAGCAATATTTTTATTTGTGAATATTATCTACCCCAAAAGCATTCGTTTATATATTATGTAAACTTTTATTGAACTTTGAGACAGTAATCAGTTCAAATGAGGACTCAAATTTTAGATCATGTACCTACCTACATTATAAAATACTTTCTCATCACTAGATAGATTTTGCAGGTAAGCGGAAAAATATTTGTTAAATGTATCGGAGTTATACAGTGCTTCTCAAAAGTCCCTCTTATTTTTGGAACGATTATACATAAACAAGTGAAATTTGGAAACTGAATATTAAAGGTTGTAAACTTTCCTACTAGTGATGATAGATGACGAAATCGTCAAAGATTACGTCACAAGGCCATTGTGACCAATAATTTTAAATGGAACCCTACGTCAAGCGACACATCTTTTGAAAGGTATCGAAAAAACCTATTCAAAGATACTAATTTTGTTTGTGTTGGCAACTCGCTTTTAAAAAACGCAAAGCTGTGATGAATTAAATCAGTTAATACCCTAATTCCAAATTCAAGCTCCGCCTCTGGATAGTTGTCAAATAAGCTGACGTTTTTGTTAGTCTCCCTAATTCGACGTTTTTGTAATTGTCCAAGTTTTTGTACATTTAATAATTTGTGTATTGTTGATCGAACGTTTAACTGTTTTAGCAGCTTTTGGTACTTTTAATATTTTGGTACATTTTAATAATTTGTTAAAATGTTGTGAGTCGAACGTTAAAGTGCTTCAAGAAGCGAAATGGTACGTGCTCTAGGTGATAAAGTAGCAGCGATCCTAATTCTTGGTGAAACTGGACAAAATATTCATGCAGCAGAACGCATTTTTAATGAGAGGTTTCCCGATCGCCCCGTTTCGAGAACTTATTTAAGGGAGCTTCTTCGTAAGTTTGAAACAACGGGTAGTATTAATGATGCGAAACGATCTGGCAGACCACAAATTTCTGATGAGAAAAAAATTGATATATTGGGAGAAGCAATAGTTAATCCTACTTCTTCAACAACTCACGTTGCATCTACCTGTGAAGTCAGTCGATGTACAGTACACAGGGTGTTGAAAAAAAAAAACAAATTTCATCCATACAAATTAAAAATGGTTCATCAACTCTCAGACGACGACCCAGACCGAAGACTAGAATTTTGTGAAAATATGGAAACTAAAATTAACCAACAACAAACAATTTGTTTTAGTGACGAAAGTACTTTCTATCTGAATGAAAATGTAAATACACAGAATGTGAGGTATTGCAAATCCTCACCTGTTACGTGAATCACATACCCAATTTCCCCAGAAGGTGAATGTTTGGGCGGGTATCCTGGGAAACCACATCGTTGGGCCTTTTTCTTAAAATACTAATTTAACTGGTGAGGTTTATCTGGAGCTGTTGCAAAACGCAATAGAACCGTTAATCCTTGAAATTTTGGAAGATAATCCAGATGAATTCGGCAATTTGGAAATAACATTCCAACAGGATGGTGCTCCTCCACACTATTACGGTGCAGTAAGACGGTATTTGGATGAGGAGTATCGTGGTAGATGGATTGGACGACGAGGTTCAACGGAATGGCCAGCTCGATCACCGGACCTCACACCTTTGGATTTTTTTCTGTGGTGGTACCTTAAGTCGAAGGTTTTCGCCACTGAACCTGACCTTATTGACGTTTTAAAACAACGTATTGTTGCAGAATGTGAGGCTGTTTCCGCAGACACATTTGCAAAAGTACGAGAAGAGTTTAAAAATAGGATATTTCACTGTCAGGAAGTAAATGGAGGTCACTTCGAGCAATTTCTTTAAGTAGATACTGATTCTTAAATCTGTAATTAATATCATACTAAATGGAATTTAAATTTTAATGTTTACTAATGAGTCATTAAAACTGCCATAAACACAAACAAAATTAGTATCATTGAATAGGTTTTTTCGATACCTTTTAAAAGAGGTGTCGCTTGCCGTAGGGTTCCATTTAAAATTATTGGTCACAATGGCCTTGTGACGTCATCTTTGACGATTTCGTCATCTATCATCACTAGTAGGGAAGTTTACAAACTTTAATATTCAGTTTCCAAACTTCACTTCTTTATGTATAATCGTTCCAAAAATAAGAGGGGGGGAGAGGACTTTTGAGAAGCACTGTATGTATATTCAGGAATCGAATATTTGCGATTTGAACAAACATCCAAAAGTTTTAGAGTCTTTCATTTAAAACACATGAGGTAAAAATCCTTCTCTTACTTCTAATTACTGAAAATATATGATTCCTAAGTTCTTTGTATTTTTTTTTACTTTGTCCCTTTCTTTTTTCAAGACTACAAGATTATCTGAAAGCGTTACTATCGATCTATCGAATACAGAGATAATATACTCAATGGAAAGTTTTTTGTGTCGAGATAATTCTCTGCAATGTGCCATGGATATTCATGGAGATAATTTAATTGAAGAGCATCCAACACCTTTTGTTACGCCACTGGTGAGCTTCATTCAAATCCGGCATTTATTGTCGACATTTCAAATAAATCGGAACGGAATTCATTTCGACCTATTATCTAGCCATTATTATTTACCACGTAATACGTACATACGCACACACTTACCTACATAGGTACAATGTTTGAATCAATGATCAATCGTAAAATCAGAGAATTCAGAATAGCCTAGAGGAGTGCCGTCCGTGCGTGACATATGTGCTGAATCAAGCTTTTCCCAGCAGAAAGAAGTCCAGCTATGTAATACCAGAGGATTACCCCAATTTTATTTCAATTCGCTTGGAATACAGGACCATTGTTGGAGCAATCGGTTGCCATGGAGACCAAACAAAACAACAGCGTAATCCTGCCTGATCAAATTCTTTTCGAGTTCATCCATGCAGGCATTAACGCGTCTTCGGATATGCCCATTTTAATGTAATGAATAAGAAGTAAAGAAGACAGGTGCCTGAACTGAATCGAGAGAAGGGGGCTTATACGAATGATACGACTACCTGTTAGTCCCCTCTCTACTATCATGCTGGCTCAGTACAGAAACTAGTTAAGTAATGGAGATACATGGGGTTTTTGTCGCGCGTTTCACTTAATTTCAATGAAAACAAGCTCTAATCTGTGAAAATAATGTGAGTGACTTGATCCGGTATGTGCGATAGTTACTTTGAGTTCTGTCGGTGTGAACACGAGCCTTTAAAATGTGTGTGTTTGTGTTGTGAAACAGGCCATCGAGAATCATCTCGAGAAATGTGTTTGGGATTACATTTTTTAAGATACCCAACGTACAAATGTTAATAGGTAAGAACATCCGTTAGCTGTGCAAGGCAATAACAATATATGAAAATATGCGGCTTTACGTACGTATTCAGGTATGCTCGCCTTGATAACAAATATTCCTCTCATATTCACCAGATTTATCGCAGTGAACTGGCATTTATTATTCTACCTAGGTATGTGTAATGTGTGTAATTCAATGTATGGGTTGGTAGGTACTGAATCTCTATAGACATGAAATGAGGTGTGACATGATGGAATGAAAATAATACCTAACATATTTCTTATTAAAAATGCGAATGAGGGGGTATCTGGTGTCTTTCGCCTGGAATACATTTCACAAATCAATAATTACACAACATGAATCACGATTTGTCACACTTTAACCGATTTATTGACATTTCAGTGACTAATTCTTTATTTTTCTAGATAATTAAGCAGCGAGACTGTTATTGTTCATTAGATTTGTTTTTTCAACCTAATTCAGGATGTACTCATTTCAAAATACCTACTACATGTGGGTTTTAAGCACGCACATCATGTTTGCCACATTGAAATATGGGTGAACTAGGTACTAGTTTTTTGTTTAACTTCTCATAAAATGTTTTTTAAAGTAGGTAGGTATCTCAGCTTCGAATAATCTTTTCACGTCCCATAAAAGTTTTTGAAAAATTAGATTAAATTGAAATAGGTACTATATATCTCCTCAAGAATCTCTTACATCTTAGCCATATACCTTCTATTCTATTGTAGAGTGAATTGAATATACTACCCCAAAATTTCCTACTGTACTGATGTAATAAACATGCATCAAACGTAATGAATGTACAAATTAGACGCATCCGACATAGGTATTCACTTCATAGAGAGTTGAAAAACATTGATTTTTCACTCTGTGCATTTAAAATATATATATATATATATATATATATTAGTGAATAAGTGCGACAAACTCTGCATCCAACATAGGTATTCACTTCATAGAGAGTTGAAAAACATTGATTTTTCACTTCCTGTGACATTATAATACAATATATATATATATATATATATATATATATATATATATATATATATATATTATATATATATATATATATATATATATATATATATATATATATATATATATATATATATATATATATATATATATTCTTCAATTTCTCGAAATAAAGGTCTGATTCAGTCAATTCATATAATTTCTCTTAACTACGTTATTTGTCATCATCAGGTTAAAACATTAAAATTAAAAATATGGAGTTTGAGACATATTTAACTTAACACAATATTGAAATGTATGCACTAAAATAATTCTTTAAAAACATATGGTTCGAAATAAACAAAATAACGTGTTTATTTCAAACCATATGTTTTTAAAGAATTATTTTAGTGCATACATTTCAATATTGTGTTAAGTTAAATATGAAAAAATATATATATATATATATATATATATATATATATATATATATAAATAATGTAAATATTTTGTGGGGATGCAGCTATGTTTTAATCAAACTCTATTTTTACTTTTGTGAAAGCTTTCGAAATAAGTTTATTTCTTCTTCAGTCACTCTGAAAAATATGGTACAACTGATGATGGACATATTTAAAAAATAAAATATTTTAGTATCTGAGTATAAGATGAAAAATTTTTATTTAATTAAAATATAAAAAATTTTTTATTTTAGTGTTTTAACCTGATGATGACAAATACCATGTCGAAACGTAGTTAAGAGGAATTATATGAATTGACTGAATCCGACCTTTATTCCGAGAAATTGAAGAATATATATATATATATATATATATAAATATTTATAAATATATATATATATATATATATATACATGTAAATATTTTGTGGGGATGCAGCTATGTTTTAATCAAACTCTATTTTTACTTTTGTGAAAGCTTTCGAAATAAGTTTATTTCTTCTTCAGTCACTCTGAAAAATATGGTACAACTGATGATGGACATATTTAAAAAATAAAATATTACTTACAGTATCTGAGTATAAGATGAAATTAACATTCAGAAAAATGGTATGATCTTCAGTCAGTAATATGAAAAGTCAAGATGAAGTTTATAAATGAAAGATGTATACAGGGTGTAATAAAATAGATTATAATGTTTTGTAAAATGATGATTCAAGTTATTGATGAATTATTGAATACAAGGTTTTTTTATTTAATTTTGTTTCAATATCTAAGATATTGGAATAAATTATGTTCAAACTTTGAAAATCAGTTTTTTTATTCATTGAATTTTTTTCATTTTTTATGTAAACCATTTCAATAATAATTGGAACACGATTAAAAATCATTGTTCTTTGAATAAAGATACATTTGTAAAAATAATAAATTTCATTTTCGACAATATTTTTTTCTCGTTTAATGAGGAATTTTATCATCAAATTTTTGGAACACCAATGGGATCAAAGATATCACCTATTCTTGCTCAATATGTTATGGATGATTTATTATTTTATTGTATGCCAAAATTATCTTTCGAAGTTCCTTTCTTAAAGAAATATGTTGATGATATTATTTGTGCCATATTTTTTGTGAGATACTTGATACTTTTAATAATTATAATAGTCATATTCAATTTACAATTGAAAGAGAAATTGATAGTAGTGTTCCATTTTAGATTCAAAACTCATAAGAACTACAGAAAACAAAATCATATTAGATTGGTATATCAAACCTACAAGTTCTGGTAAATACATGAATTATTTCTCCTATCATAGTGAAAAAACAAAAATAAATTCAGTACTTGGAATGAAAAATAGAATAGCCAAAATATGTCACCCAACTTTAAAGACAAAAAATTTCAAAAAATTATTCTACATACTTTCAGACAATTCCTAAAGACTCCTCAATAAATTAATTTTTTCCACAAATAATATTCCAACTCAGATAAGAAATAATAATGATTTTGATAATATCGAAAATACAGAATCAAATGCCATTAAAAAATTTCGTTCATTTCCATATTTGAAGGAACTCACTCCCAAAATTAATAATGTTTTAAAAGAAGAAACTAATATAATTTTATCTAACAAACCTGTAAAAACTGTTCATAAATTATTTACAAAATTGAAGGATAAAACTCCTGTGTTGGATAATACTGGAGTAGTCTACAAAATTAATTGTCGCGAATGCGATAAAAACTGTATTGGTGAAACATCAAGAAATTTAAAATCGAGAATTGTTTCTCACAAAAGCGCTTTATCACAACATGTAAATAGTACAGGACATTCAATTGATTTCACAAATATTTCAATCTTAAATAAAGAAAGTAATTTATTCAAGAAATGTTTTTTAGAAATGGTTTACATAAAAAATGAAAAAAATTCAATGAATAAGAAAACCGATTTTCAAAGTTTGAACATAATTTATTCCAATATCTTAGATATTGAAACAAAATTGAATAAAAAAACCTTTTATTCAATAATTCATCAATAACTTTAATCAACCTTTTACAAAAAATTATAATCTATTTTATTACACCCTGTATACATCTTTCATTTATAAACTTGATCTTGACTTTTCATATTACTGTCTGAAGATCATACCATTTTTCTGAATGTTAATTTCATCTTATAGGTACTCAGATACTGTAAGTAATATTTTATTTTTTAAATATGTCCATCATCAGTTGTACCATATTTTTCAGAGTGGCTGAAGAAGAAATGAACTTATTTCGAAAGCTTTCACAAAAGTAAAAATAGAGTTTGATTAAAACATAGCTGCATCCCCACAAAATATTTACATTTTAAATAGTGTTCAGCTACAAACAAGAGTCGTTATATATATATATATATATATATATATATATAAAATCGGGAAGGAGATATATAATATTTGAACAAATGAAAAATCTACTGTTTGACAATTCATTTGAATTTCCAGTATCCGCTTTCCAGCATTTATTAAGCCTATGTTATGTGGAGAAACATCAGAAGGCGCTTAGAATAAACCACAAATAAATTTAGGTATACTGAGGGAAATATATTTAAACTATAAATGACTTCAAATTTTCAAATATTAGTTATTTTATGATCTCAATACACATTATTTTCAATCCGATCTGTCTTCGGATGATATTATTAGGGGAAGTTTTTCAAAATATTTCTACAAATGGTAAGGACACCATATAAATTTCCGGTTTCCGTAAGTGACCCCAACATTTATTTTTCAACTGGCACCCTATACATTTTTTATGATTATCCGAAAGAGCTTCTAGTTTGCTTTTAAAAATATCTTCAGAAATGGCGGAAATACGGTCGACTGCTTAATTGAACAAAGTTGGTCATGAAAGACGACCTTAAATTATTTCAGTTGACAAGCGGTATTTACAGTTGGATGAGGTTAGGAGATGATTCGAATCGAAAAATGTTTGTGCCAAATTAATAATAAAACATTGCCACAAAATAATGGAAAGTTATGCTCAGAAAAACACTCTAAACTACTCGTTTTCAAATAACAACCTGGCATTTTCATTGTATTATTTTGATATGTTTTTGCAATTGATTCGAATTAGGTATTCGTATTTTTTTCCAAATATTCAGATATGACTGAAAATAAAAATGCGAAAACAACTTGTATCTCCAGTTCCTTTCGGAATCATAATACAAAAATGCCTCTGCGTAATAAGAGGAATGAGGCCGATCTATAAGCAGTGGCATTACAGACCATACTAGACTTCCCGCCTCTTCACATGTACCCACTCGTTACTAAAGCATCAAATCTGTCTGATCTGCTAACAGACAGAATTGTCAGAAAATTCGGTTTCGAGAAAAAAAAATACCAAACTGAGCAACAAAAAAGAATGGAGGGTGGAATCTATTCACGAGCTGGATTAAAATACCATCTTGCAAGACATTCTTGGGCGCAAATTTCTATAGCATGGAATTCTGCTTGAAAATTTTTTGGGGATTTGCCAGGGGGTTTGAGAGCCCAAAACTAGGACCCGTTACTCCCACTCGAGCTCTTTCGTCCAGCTTGGATCCATCAGTATACTAAACTAGTTGAGGCCGTTCGTTCGTTATATTTGGTGGCTGTTTATGACCACTTCAAAATCATGCTCAGCTGGCATAATATCTGATGGTTTGTAGCTGGATTCTAGGGGAATCATTTTCCAGAATCTTCATGTGTCCAGTCATATGATGATAAAACATGTTCAGAAAATGATAAAAGCGTTTGGATTGTACGTATTTTCTGATTATGTTGTATTAAGTGAATTCTCAAACAAAATGAATTTCCAGATAATTGATTCCTGTCTTTCACATTCTATAGTGTAGGTGAAATATTATTGAAAAACAAGTAATAACGAAACTTGCACAGAACCCAGTGCACAAGACCTTACTTCATCAACAAAATGAAGTGGCGATTCATATCTCTTTCCATTTCGGTGATAAACATGTAACGATTGTGTGATACTTAAGTGATTATTTACTGAGAACAACTCGAAAAATTGAGATTGATGAATGAATGATTATTTCAATACCAGACAATATCTTCTAATCAGGTAAGAAAAGCCTTCAAGGTTTATTGGGTGGGTGTTTCTGGGTTTTTCATTTAGAAAATATCTCCAAACATGTAATGTGTTTATGAAGATGAATTCATTTCCTGATAAAAAAAACGCCGCAATAAAATATATTAGTTTTCGTACTGATTCAGAAACATGCGAATTAACCAAACGCAAACCCATACATAAAATTTCATTTTTAGACAGTATTGTCTTTGGATAAACGTCTGAAGATGTCAAAGTACTATGAAGCAAAGTTTGAAATGCTATAGATGCTAGCCTCATTGCACCAACAATGACCGTTAATCGGCGCGGAATTTGAGTTTTTGACGAATCCACAGTTGCCCAAAAATAACCAGTAATGTTCGTTGAATGGCTTTTTCTATAAATAAAAAATAAAATAACCCCACTTCAAATTCTAAATATTTTACTGGTCCGGTGTTTATGAAATGCTTCTGATCATTCGGAGTCATTCTGTCAGAACAACATACTGTTTCGAATCGAGCATATCGGATTTGGATGAAATTTGGTAAACTTTTTGATATAAATCAATCAAAACTAAAAGATAAAAATCTAATTGACATAGCATGTACTGTAAAAATATAGGCATTATAGAAAAAAAGTCGTGACACCAATAACAGAAAATTAAAATGTTAATAGACATTAAGTACTGTCAGTATAGTTTTCAACAAATCATATGATCATATACATTGCTTCTCAAAAGTTCCCTCCCCCACTCTTATTTTTGGAACGATTATACATAAACAAGTGAAATTTGGAAACTGAATATTAAAGATTGTGAACTTCCCTATTAGTGATGATAGATGACGAAATTGTCAAAGATGACATCACAAGGCCATTGTGACCAATAATTTTGAATGGAACCCTACGGCAAGCGACACCTCTTTTAAAAGGTATCGAAAAAACCTATTCAATGATACTAATTTTGTTTGTGTTTATGGCAGTTTTGGCAACTCGCTTTTAAAAAACGTAAAGCTGTGATGAATTAAATCAGTTAATACTAAAATTCAAAATTCAAGCTCCGCCTCTAAATAGTTGTCAAAGAAGCTGACGTTTTTGTTAGTCTCCCTAATTCGACGTTTTTGTACATTTAATAATTTGTGTATTGTTGATCGAACTTTTAACTGTTTCAGCAGCTTTTGGTACTTTTAATATTTTTGTACATTTTAATAATTTGTTAAACTGTTGTGAGCCGAACGTTTAAGTGCTTCAAGAAGCGAAATGGTACGTGCTTTAGGTGATAAAGTAGCAGCAATCCTAATTCTTGGTGAAACTGGACAAAATATTCATGCAGCAGAACGCATTTTTAATGAGAGGTTCGCCCCGTTTCGTGGACTTATTTAAGGGAGCTTCTTCGTAAGTTTGAAACAACGGGTAGTATTAATGATGCAAAACAATCTGGCAGACCACAAATTTCTGATGAGAAAAAAATTGATATACTGGCAGAAGTAATAGTTAATCCTACTTCTTCAACAACTCACGTTGCATCTACCTGTGAAGTCAGTCGAAGTACAGTACACAGGGTGTTGAAAAAAGAAACAAATTTCATCCATACAAATTAAAAATGGTTCATCAACTCTCAGACGACGACCCAGACCGAAAACTAGAATTTTGTGAAAATGTGGAAACTAAAATTAACCAACAGCCAGACTATGTCAAAACAATTTGTTTAAGTGACGAAAGTACTTTCTATCAAATGGAAATGTAAATACACAGAATGTGAGGTATTGGAGTGACGCAAATCCTCACCTGTTTTGTGAAACACATACCCAATTTCCCCAGAAGGTGAATGTTTGGGCAGGTATCCTGGGAAACCACATCGTTGGGCCTCTTTTTTTAAATACTAATTTAACTGGTGAGGTTTATCTGGAGCTGTTGCAATACGCAATAGAACCGTTAATCCTTGAAATTTTGGAAGATAATCCAGATGAATTCGGCAATTTGGAAATAACATTCCAACAGGATGGTGCTCCTCCACACTATTACGGTGCAGTAAGACGGTATTTGGATGAGGAGTATCTTGGTAGATGGATTGGACGACGAGGTTCAACGGAATGGCTAGCTCGATCACCGGACCTCACACCTTTGGATTTTTTCTGTGGGGGGGGTACCTTAAATCGAAGGTTTACGCCACTGAACCTGACAATATTGACGTTTTAAAACAATGTATTGTTGCAGAATGTGAGGCTGTTTTCGCAGACACATTTGCAAAAGTACGAGAAGAGTTTAAAAATAGGATATTTCACAGTCAGGGAGTAAATGGAGGTCACTTCGAGCAATTTCTTTGAGTAATTACTGATTCTTAAATCTGTAATTAATATCATACTGAATGGAATTTAAATTTTAATGTTTACTAATGAGCCATTAAAACTGCCATAAACACAAACAAAATTAGTATCATTGAATAGGTTTTTTTGATACCTTTTAAAAGAGGTATCGCTTGCCGTAGGGTTCCATTTAAAATTATTGGTCACAATGGCCTTGTGACGTCATCTTTGACGATTTCGTCATCTATCATCACTAGTAGGGGAGTTTACAACCTTTTATATTCAGTTTCCAAATTTCACTTGTTTATGTATAATCGTTCCAAAAGTAAGGGGGGGGAAGAGGACTTTTGAGAAGCACTGTATATAATACACAGGACATCATATACAATTATTTCTGTATTACCAGAAAGGGTAAAAAATAAATATAAGTTAACAATATTCATTAAATATTACATCGTCAAGATCATGTTAAACATAGTATTTCCTTGAAAATTACTTCACTATGTCGTTGAGGCAGATGATTCTTTTTTGCTTTCATACTGATGGAGCTTCTGGATAAGCTAGACTTAGTAATAGGTGGGGTAACACAACCTTCATTTCTTGTCTCATATTTTCACGTTTTAAACTATACTTATTTTTCGCGAATGAGACATACAGTTTCTCGGATGAATAAACTAAACAAAATTTGTTGATCGATGAATAGTGGTTTGCAGTGATATTGAGCTTTGCACTGGCATCTTTTTGATCTTTTTGGTAGTACAATAACTGATGTAAACCCCAAAATGCAGTGCCATACCTCAAATGAAAGTCAACTAAAGAGAAGTACAGCATCCTAGCCGAGGGAAAATTGAGTTCCTTTGATACCATTTTTATTGCTAAGCTATTCGGTCGTAACATGCTCATTAAACTTCAAGTTGTTGACTATAACCACTGTTCAATATTCTCACACCTAAGTATAATTTTTCTATGATTTTTTAAAACTTTGATAATTTTGCAAATTGGAGAAAATTTGGGGAAGAAGAAAAATAACATAGTAGGGTAGATTTTGAATTGTGATAAGCTTTTATTTGTTATTTCATTGAGAATTTCTCTAAGATCATTATGTAAGTCTTGAAAGTGAAAGTTTTCTACAATACCAACATACTTAAGGTAGATCAACTTATGAATTCAAACTGGATGTGAGTGTATGCCCTATTGAGCAGTAGAAGTTGTTCAGGATATCACGGACATCAATATTTGAAGGTGGTAATTTACTTTTAGTTCATTTATTACCAACCAGTTTTCTCTTGTTTTATTTTGAGAACTTCTTTTTCTTGTTATGTACCTCTTTTGCATTCTTATGTCTTTGTACATCTGTAAGTATAGAATAAGATTTAAAAAAATCAATATATACATGCTTCCTCATGGTATGTAATGATCACATGTTTGGTACTGATATTTTTATTCCTTTTGTTATCCATGGTTTTTTTAGCTTTCGATATGGGAAACACTCCCCGAGTAGAGCTGTTAAATATTTATGAAATGTGTTGATGAGTTCCTCAGATTCTTCAATATTATGCCATGACATTTCTTTTTCTAATTCTATGAAGGTTTTCGCACTCTAAATTCCGATATATCTACACTTCCCCTTATATTGAAATTGAACTGAAAGAGAAATAAAAAGAAATAAACATTTTTCATTTTATATTTCAAAACTAATAGGCTCTGAAATTCCTTCAAGAATTTTATGATAATCAATCAAACATTACTTATATTTTGTAATAGCGATTTCAGCTCAATTAATTGAGTTTGGGAGGGTGCCAGTTTTAGCATTTTCCATGGACTTTCCTTGTTTATATACACATTAAGAATAAATCAAATCATAATCAAATTTTCAACAACAATATTTGTTTGTTTTTATCAGGTGTATGTACGTACATTCATGTGTTTTTCACTGAGGTGTCGGAAAAATATTTCTTGCCTATGCAGAGTCTCGCACCCTTCAATGAAAATTGTCATATTATAAAGGATAAAAAGTCATTGAGAAAAGTGCCAGGGTCGATGTGTGAAACAAAAAATTGTAATAGCTGCAGGAAATGTTATTGGGGACGAATTTAAAGGAAAAAATACCCCTCTCAAGTCATCTACAAATCAGAAGAAACAAAATTGAGATACCCACTATCAATTCTGCAAAATATCCTAACTTTTTGCGACCATCAGAGGTTTTCTCGGAGTTTGTGGTTACTTACACTCAACGCTTTCTTTCAAGTCAGTACAGTTACCTATCTTTCCAATACCCCAATGAGCTGGACGGGTTTCTGAAAGTGAGATAAAAAAAACTAAAATTAAAAAGGGCCTCCATGAACTATGAAAATAAACACAGAGACGTTGAAACAACGCCGTTGCGAAAAGAGTGCAGTAACGTTGTTTTAACCGTATATTAACACGTCGAATAATCGTAACGTTTCAATGTATTTTCATCGTCTTCATTTATACATATTTAGTAGGAAGTGATGGAATTACGTAAAATAACGTTGACGTTGACTTCTTTCCCACGTTTCCCCCACTGAATAGAAAAACTAAAATGATATCGAAAAATGATTTAAACTTTTCAACCAAAACGTTTATTCAACCGAATCTACGTTGATAAAACGTTTGAATAACGTACGTATGTTCATCTTCATCGAGGTCACTAACAACTTAATTTACTATCATCCCAGAAAGGGGAGTATTAATAACCTTTTCGCATATGCAGTGGAGAAGTAGAAGTTTCCTCAAATAATCTCCAATGACTAAACTTTTTTGTTATGCTTACCATTGGAGAAATATTTCATAAGCCATTACCTCACCATCGTCCCACAATTTAATCATTTGAAAACATAATGAGATATTTTTTCAAATTGCGTTTTAAATCATAAAAATGCTGAAAAATTACGTAAAGAACAGCCGAGCTACAATCTCAATTTGATAAATACTGGTTTCTCGATTTTCACAAAATAAAATTGAACTTCAGAGGCCCATAATTTTGAAACGCGTCCGCATATGAATACAAAATTTAGGATAATTATATCTTTTTATAGTGTCAACAAGTTTACCCGATTTCAGTGAAATCTGAGATGGTGAGGTTAATATTTTCATCATTGTATTTATTTGGCATGAAGTGACCCTTCGGATGTATCTTTTACAGGGTTGCCACCTACCTGGAATACCTGGGAAACCTGGAAATGTCCAGGGAATATAATGTTGTCAGAAATGTCAGGGAAAAGTCACTGAATTCGGGATTAAGTAAGGGAATTTGGTGAAATAATACGGCAACAAATATTTTGCACTAAAAATGTTCTGGATGTGGTCCTGCACATTTTATCTCTTTATAATATTAGTATAGATTTGGAACTGAGTTTTGAACCAAAACAAATATCGATCCTATAATATAAATTGTTGGTTGCGGAAAACCAATCGAGCAAATCAAAATTGAATCCAGTCTACAAAGAATTAAGGGAAATATAAAATTGCCAAAGGATTGTCTTTATTAAAGCCACAATTGATGGTAGAGAAACCAGAAGAGGCTCCAACAAGATCCCTATTTTTATTAGTTGAGTTGTATGATTTAGGCCGAATAGTGGTAATGTTGCAGATAAAGCCATGCAACAGTTCGAAGGTTCATCAGGAAAAAGGAAATGGCTGAAGAATTTACGAAAGCTTTGTACAAAATTTCGAAGGAAGAATTTTTTCAGCAGACCATTAATGGGTACTGGATAATATGATCAATTATGGATAATAATTAAAATGATCCTGATCGTATCACATGTCGAATCAGGTTTCTCTATCATTAAAGAACTTCTGGTAAAAAATATTAATGAGAATTTGGTGATCTCTCAAAGAATGGTGTATGATAACATTAAATATCTTGGTGGATCAATAAATAATGTTGAAGTTAAAGAAAAATTGAGGCGTTACGTGAGATCTTTCAGTAACAAGTATAAAGATGCCCTGAATACGAAAATAAAATAATACTTTGAAAAACTAAAAAACACGCTTCTATGGCATTATGAACTAAAAATAATAAGAAAGTCATTAACCAAAAAAATGACTTCAATGAAAAAAAAAACGTGGAGTGCTTGATATCAGTGGTCTGACATTTTTTAAATATGAAAAGTAAGCAGTGAAGCACCCCACGATTTTTTTACATTGAAGTTATATTTTTGATCAATGACATGATGTTGGTGAAAGTAGCTTGAAGAAGGGGGGGGGGGGGTCGATATGACTCTTCAGCCTCTCCGTACCTCAACTTTTGGTCAAAGTACTAAGACCGTACCAGTGAAGTCGCCAAATCTTTGAAATGTAAATTAGGCATTTTTTACACGCTTTATATTAGCTTCACTTTTGTATGTTTGGGCACGATTTTGACCCACTTCCGGACGTCCGAATGATGTGAAATTTGGCAGGTGTACATAATTCCGGTGACAATGCATTAAGAAATTTTTGTGTGAAAAAAAAACAAAATGGCGGCTCCAATATGGCGTACGAGTTCTGTGATTATGGTCAGATTCGCTTCAAAATTGGTATCTGAGGGTTTTCATGGTCGGAGATTATGATTCTTTTGTGAAAATTGAAAAATTCAAGATGGCGGCTTTAAAATGGCTGCCGAGTTTTGTATTATGGTCTGATTCTATTCAAAATTGGTATGTGGGGGTTTTTGGGGTCGAATATTATGAATCTTCTGTAAAAATTGGAAAATTCAAGATGGCTGCTTTAAAATGGCGGCCGAGTTTTGTATTATGGTCTGATTCTATTCAAAATTGGTATGTGGGGGTTTTTGGGGTCGGAGATTATGATTACCTAATTTGATAAGATTATTCCATTTTTTAATTTGCAAAAAAATAAAAATAATAGTTAAAAAAAACTAAAAAACACGCTTTTATAAATAAACCACACTAAAAAGTAGGAAATAAATAATAGTTTAAAAAAACTAAAAAACACGCTTTTATAGAAAACCAGACTAAAAAAATAGAAAATGTATTTTATTTTGAAAAAAGCGTGGGGGGCATGGTATCAATAATTATATAGTACATCACACACCTAGGGCAGTAAAGTAAGAAATGTCTCAGATCACAGGTAATTGTTACCATGCACCCCACGCTTTTTTTTAAATGAAATAAATTTTTTTCATATTTTCTATTTTTTTAGTCTGGTTTTCTATAAAAGCGTGTTTTTTAGTTTTTTAAACTATTATTTATACTAGTAAATTCAGCAGCTATCATATTATGGTATTGTCATCGGTTCTAAATACTTAAATTTTAAATGATTCGGACGTCTGGAAGTGGGTAAAAACCATTTTAAAATATTCCGTTACATATATATTCATAAATACAGGTGAAGCTAAATAAAGCGTATGTAAAAAAGGAAGTTCGGATGAACAAATGCTAAAGAAAAGCGAACGCTTATACAGAAATAAATTTGCTAGAAAAAAAGATGAAGATAACCGAAAATATGATTCACGAAAAGTCTGAAATTGATAGAGAACTTTTGAGGCTGAGGAGAATTACTTATTACTGAATAGACTATATTGTTTTTTGTACAACTCTATGAATAATATTTATTATAGATTTTTTCATATTCTATGTCTCACTGAATAGACCATATTGTTTTTTGTACAACTCTATGAAGAATATTTATTATAGATTTTTTCATATTCTATGTCTCACAAATCAGTTGTAATAAGTCATGGAACATGGAATTTAGTCAGGGAAAGTTTGGGAGAGTCAGGGAATTCAAAAAATTGAAGGTGGTGGCAACCCTGTTTTAGTAGCTAGTGGATTTATAGATAGCATCGCAAAGACAATTTTTGAATATGGCTAGACTTTGCCATTCATCTTTCTATTGAAACGGCATACTTCACATCTATATTTATTACCCGTATCCTGTCCCAAAACCATGAAAGGTCTAACTAGCAGGTAGTCTCAAGATGCCCAACTAACCATCTAACTGACCATTGCGACCCTTAATAGTAACCCACCAATAACTTAATAATCCTATTCCGCAACAAATACTTCGTTCCTTCGAAAACTACTTTTGTCTTGGCCTATAGGGCAGAGTGACATCTGCTGACCTAATGGACAACAGTTGTTAAATTTCGCATTTATTGTCCACCGTCAAGGTCGGTTAAGATGACTTGGCAGTAGGGCTGTACAGGGCCGGATTAAAAGGTGTGGAGGCCCTGGGGCAACAAAGGAGTGGAGGCCCCTAATTATTTTTCAAACAAGTTTTTTTTTTATTTATTGCGGAACAAATCAAATTATTTCGACACGAGCATATGGAGGTATAATAAAATACAAGAAATAAATTAAATTACAGCGTAAATGAATGGATTCTTGCGAGCTTTTTTCGACGAAAAATCATTGATGATTTCGGTCAAATCCAGCATCCGGAGAAAATCATTCTCAATGCTAAGAAGCGATAACTTTGATAGGCGGCTTTGTCTCATCGTAATTGGCCTATTTTTTTCATTTTGGAAAATGAGCGCTTTCCAGTGCAATTTGACATCATCATATTCTCAGTTGTAATATCACAAGAGAGTGAAAATAATTCGACAGATTTTCGAAAACTTGTTGCCAGGCAATAGACAAGATAGACCAATTGGCTCGAGTGGCTATTGCCAACAAGTTTGAGAAAGAAATCTAGATAATTATTTTCTACTATATCGAACTCTCGTGTGGTATTCTTTAGATTATTTTTTGATGTTACGATCATAAACACATTTCCTTTGCAAAGTTATATAATGTACTAAACCGGTTTTGATTCATTTCACACTTTTCATGCGAATTGATGACAGACGTCAAATTAAAAATATAGGTTGTCAGACAATAAAAACAAAATACCTCAAATCATTCCCGCAACAATTTTCTAGGTAGAATATTCCCACTATTGATTGGCTAAAACGTATATGAATTATTTGAATTGAACGTTTCCATTGGTTTCTAGCAATGTCAAAAAATAAACACTGTAATTTCAATGTTTGAGAATGTAGCTCTGAAATTTTGGTTTTCAAGAATTGATAGTAGAACATCTTAGATTAGTCTTTTTGATAGTCCTTTTTCAGAAGGATTTACATTTGTTGCGGAATGTTATCCTTCTCTTAGACTCACACTTTCAGATTTCGGGGATTTCTCTGTTACAAGCGCGCCACTCAGCGGACACTTGTCAACGCCAATAAATAGGAAAAACAGGTATAGATGGGCAAAGTGTTTGTAGAATCGGCAGAAAAATAGTCAACAGAATTTGAACTTTTGTTCTATTGTGGAATGCGCACAGGGCTCTTATAAATAATTTGATGCAAACATATTCATAAATTGAAATATTATTTTCTTTTGCTTATGATTATTGAATTTCATTGCGTATCTAGATCGCTTGTGTCATTCGCATTCGAAGAATACATCGACAGAAAATCCTTCATTTAATAAAAAAAATGTATATATTTTTTTAAATTCAATTTTTCTTGTATTTACAGCTAATTTCGATACGATATAATATTTTGTATAATAGTATGATGTTTTACTTGGTGATTGTTTCTCGCATATAGACATGATTCATCAGATCGAAGATTAATATTAACCATGGATTTTGACAAGAATACGAAACATGTTTTTGAATGTTTAAAACGAAAAATGAGAGGAAAAAGTGGGAGAACTGCTGTTTCGTTGTCAGATTTTTTATATATAATTTTGCATATCCTTCGGTATTTGTTAGGAAATTTTACCTAAAAATTTATATTGTGGAGGCCCCTCTCTTGTGGAGGCCCGGGGGCTGCAGCCCCGTTTGCCCCCCTCTTAATCCGGCTCTGGGGCTGTAAATCACTTGAATTTTGCGACCAATGAGTTCTCGACATTAACAAATTCTACCAGTTCCAGAATTGACGTTGTTATCTAATGTGTCATTAAATATCCCTTCTAACAATGTGTAAAACAAATCTTTATCGGGTCGAATCCATGCGGGTACACGTTTTCTTTATGTAGCTATCAAGTGTGTAATGGTAGTAACTTCGACAAGGATTGTATGTATAATAGTATTATAAATGGAATACATTCGCCATTTCATTAGCACTGATTCCGAGAATCGTCTTAGGTATTTTATAGCGACGTTTTCAGATCGTTTTAGACTCTATATGTTTCACCACTATTAATAATCACCAGAGCGTTCGTACAACAAAAACTAGTATATTTTTAAACGGTTGGTAAAATTACAGAAAAGTTTATTATACTTACACCACGTTTAAATCCTGAGGAGCGAATTGTGAGTTAAGGTGTTTGGGCAATAGTCTCCTCAACCATGGTGCATATGGTGCGAGAGCTACTCGAGGGGACTCAACATTAAAAATTAATTTTTGCAACATCCGCGGACTCAACAAGAACATCAATGACGTCCACCATCACCTACAGACGAAAAAACCGGATATTCTGGCTCTAACAGAAACACAAGTAAACTCGTCCACCAACAAGGTCCATATGCTTTGTCCTGGTTACGAACTCCATTCTCGATTCAGGTTCAAAGGTGGAGTCTGCCTTTACGCTAAGGCTAACCTTTCATGCCAGCGTGAAGAGAGTTTGGAACCGAAAGACTTTGATGTGATGTGGTTCAAGCTATCTGATACCAAACTGACTAAGTTCCTCTGCTGCCTTTACCTATCACCTAATGAACCTTCATATAACGACCTCTTTGAGTTTTTATCACTCAAACTGGACTACATTCAGGAGAACCATCCAACAGCTGAAACCATAATCATGGGAGACTTTAATGTACATAACGCTGCCTGGCTCAAATTCTCTAACAAAACAGATGATGCAGGTCGTCAAGCCGAGGCCTTTGCCATCACTCATGGTCTAGAACAACTGGTCGAGCTACCAACCCGCATCCCTGATGTCAACAACCAGTCTGCCAATACACTAGATCTTTTCCTCACCTCCAATCCTGACCCGTTTAGAATAGAAGTTTTTGCCCCACTTGGAAACTCTGATCACACCCTCATCTCCACAACATGCTCTTTCCATCTACCATCGAGCTGCACAATACTACCCCGTCTCATGTGGCATTACAATTCGGCCGACTGGGAAGGTCTTCGTATGTTTTTCTCAGCGTTTCCATGGAAGAGAGTTTGTTTCTCTTCAGTAGATCCAACACGATGTGCTGAGACAATTTCTGAAATCATCATGTTGGGGATGCAAACTTACATACCGAATACCGAAAGAAGAACATCATCCGATAAGACTTGGTTTAACAGAAACTGCTCTAGAGCTGTGGCTTCCAAACAGGCAGCATACCATCGATGGCTAAAAAATCCGGGCCCTGAGACCAGAGCAGCATATGTCGAGGCTAGAAGCATATGCAAAGAGACAATAGAATGCTCAAAAGATGCCCACAATGCCAAAATAAGATCAAAACTTGCTGAATGTCCTAACGGATCCCGTTCATTTTGGTCTTTCGCCAAAGCTGTGGAAAGAAACTTCACTTCCAGCTCATTTCCTCCTCTAACCAAAGAAGATGGAACACTAGCAACGACTGCCCAGGAAAAGCCAATATCTTTGCGCACCTATTTGCTGGAAATTCCACTCTGGATTCATCGGGAAAACAACCCCGAACATTACACCTATTGACAGTCACATGCCCGAGATCACCTTTCGCCAACGTACTATCAGAAAGATTTTGCTGGGTCTCAACACCAACAAAGCCTGTGGATCTGACGGAATCCCGCCGATTGTTCTCAAGAAATGTGCCCCCGAACTAACACCTGTTCTTTGCAAGTTGTTCAACCTCTCTTACAATTTGGGGGTATTTCCGTCCAATTAGAAAATTGCAAGAGTACAGCCAGTCCCTAAAAAAGGCAAAAAGGCCCTACCTAGCAACTACAGACCTATCGCACTGCTATCTATTATTTCAAAGGTCATGGAAAAAGCCATCAACATCGAGCTCATGAAATATCTGGAAGACTCAGGAATTGTCAACGATAGGCAATATGGCTTCCGCCATCAGAGATCAACTGGTGACCTGCTCGCTTACGTCTCACATATATGGCAGCTATCTATTGAAAAGTATGGAGAAACTTTAGCTGTGGCATTAGATATCTCCAAGGCGTTCGATCGAGTTTGGCACCAGGGACTCCTCGCCAAGCTTCCGTCTTATGGCTTGCCCCTCAGATGTGTTCTCTGCTTGCTAGTTTTCTCTCAAACAGGTCTCTCCATGTAAGTGGTCGGTGGCGTTTCATCTGACCCTCTACTCATAAATGCTGGTGTTCCGCAAGGATCTATTCTCGCACCAACACTATTTCTACTTCACATCAACGACCTGTTGAAAGCAACTTCATGTCCAGTACACAGCTTTGCCGATGATAGTACCCTCCATACCGCTTTCTCTTCCAGGGCCCCTATATCAGCCCGTGAAACCAGAAATGAACGAGGAAGAAATGTTAATAATATAAATATGGACTTAGCAACAATTCTCGAATGGGGATCTAATAACTTGGTAGAATTCAATGCAAACAAAACACAAGCATGTCTTTTCTCTAGAAAAGCCGATCTCACTTGCCTAACATAACTTTGTCAGGAGTAACCATACCACTGAAGCCATCCATATCGATGCTTGGTATTACTATCAGCAATAACCTTTCCTGGGAAAATCACGTGAGGTCCATTGCCAAAAGTGCATCCCAAAACTTGGTTTTCTGTTTCGTGCCAAGAGCTATTTCACCCCAGTCAGCTGCTTATGATCTATAAGGCACAGATCCGACCTGTCCTGGAATACTGTTCCCATATTTGGAGTGCGGCACCTAAACATATCCTGAGGCTATTGGATTCTGTCCAAAAAAGGGCAATTCGTCTCGTCGGTGATGCCTCGCTTACAAACTCGCTCACTTGTCTGGAACACCGTAGAAAAGTTGGCGATTTGTCTCTATTTTATAGATATTTTCATGGGCGATGCTCTTCTGAAATATCAACAATCGTTCCTGCTTTGGCAGTCTCTTCGAGATTAACCCGTCAAGTTCAGTCATCACACCCCTTCGTGGTCACTTTGGAGACCTGCAGAACATCACTTTTCAAAAACTCGTTCATCCAACGAACAGCGAGGCTTTGGAACTCATTGCCTAGGGAGGTGTTCCCCGAGGCATACAACCTTCAGAAATTTAAGAAGAACACCAACTCCTACCTTCTTTCCCTAGGTTCCCACGATGTTCTCTGAACATTACAGGATATCCCTTTTCGTGGGAACCAGAACATAAAAAAAAAAAAAAAATATATTATTTTTTTCAACAGAAATAGCTATAAAACAGGAATAGCTATTTATCAACACTCGCGCCGCCAAAAAATTAATATGTTCATTTTAGAAACAAAAATATGATGAATGTTTGAGTTCGTACCTAAAATTATGAAGTCATGTCCAGAAGTAGGAATATATACAGGGTGCAATCTAACCTCTTGGTAGTCCATCAAGAAATAAACAGATTTTTCCTTTGAACTTTTTACGGTAAGTCCTTAATGAGCTAAAAAAGTATAACCTACCAAAACTTCGCTGTTTCGCGGATTCTCGAGTTTTCAACCACTGTAATTCGTTATAAAATGGCATTATAAACTCGTCATTCACGGGTGTGCAAGAGGTTAGATTACACCCTGTATATCAAGCAGAAACAAATGAATGATTTGGACGGTCATTTCAATATTTTACCTTTGATTCACTCAAATATTTAGTAAAACTGGGTAGAAATGTATATTCAGGAGATAGGGAAGCATGCTGACAGTATTCAGTTGTATAGCTTTTGTTTTTAACACGCTTTTATTAGCTTGTATGTATGTATGAATATAATGGAATCTTTCAATTCAATTTTCACCTACTTCCAGACGTCCCAATTATTTGAAATTTTTAACTCGTATTATAAACCGATGACAATACAATTATTTAATATACAGGGTGTTATGTAATAAGTGTCCGATATTTTACAGGACAATTCCTCAGCGAAGGTAATAAGTTCATATTAGCATGGGTCCTTCATTTTGATATACAAGGTGTTGAAAATTTATTTTTATTTTGGTGTTTCGTAAATAATTTTTATTTTGTGATTTTTTAATATGAGAAATCCAAATTTGATCTAAATTTGGCCCTTAATTGTAGGGGGCGCCGCATACAGGTCTTTGTCTCTTTTGAGGAGTCACAACTAGAAGAAAAATCGATTCCTCTATCATTTTTACGTGAAAAAGGTATGCCTTTCAAAAGTCGCTACAAGCAGCCGTTTTCGAGATATTTTGATTTAAATTAATCGATGCATGTGTTTGTCAAAAAGTGAAACAATTTTAAAAACTTTTTTTTTTATTCAACATAGAAACATTTTTAAACAACAATAAACAACGGAACACTAGATACAGTGCTTCTCAAAAGTCCGCTCCTCCCCTCTTATTTTTAGAACGATTATACATAAACAAGTGAAATTTGGAAACTGAATATTAAAGGTTGTAAACTACTAGTGACATTATTTTTTTCGAAGTAGAAGCTATCTCAGTTTCTTATTTTTGGATTGCTTCTTCCTCTTGAAAACCTGATCGAAACACGTTTTTCTTCTTTGGAAGATTCTGCGAACTGTTTTGATTACCATAACAGGACAGCTATAAATTGATTCATACCAGACCACTGCCACTGAAAATATTACAAATATTTTTCTGGATCTACCACTATTACTACATATATATATATATATATATATATATATATATATACAAGCTGATTCTATGTGGGGTTGCAGTCAAGTATGGGGCTGATTAGGGAAACTCTTTGGTATCCGTCAAGCTTTCAGCAATCTTTATTGCCTTCCTCAGGACGACTACAATTGTATGGATTACATTAAGAAATTATATATTATTTGTCTACTTACTAACGTGAGATTGATGTAAAATTAGCACATTAAATGAACAGAAATTCATGAAAGATGAAATAAATTTTGACGATGACAACTTCTTTTTTAATCAATTCAAAATCAAGGCGGAAAATTTTGATCACAGGGCGATATATCTTTTCTGTTATTCATTTCTAGCAAATAAGTATAGATTTGCGTAAGATTGTTCAAATCAGTTCTTTTATTCATTGATTGCTTATCATTTTTTATGTGAACCATCTCTAGAAATATTCTTTTGTTTTCATTGGTCTCGTTATCTAGAATTTCCGTATTATCATAGTCCATCCGATGATCTCTTTCATTTACATGTTCAGAAAGAGCACATGAATTAACATTACGTTTACAGTCGCTCTTATGGGATATGATACGACTGTTAAGGGTTCTTGATGTTTGACCGACATATGTTTTAGAACAGTCTCTACACGGTATTCTATAAACAACATTAGATTTTTGTTTATTTTGAATCGAACTTTTCACTTTTGTGTGTAATTTTGATATGGTTTTAACATTTTTCTTCGCGATTTTGACATTTTCATTTTTTAATACATTTGTTAGTTTTGGAGTGAGTTCTTGGATATGGGGAAGAGATCTAAATATAGATGTTCCCAGTTCTTCTGTTCTGAGATTTCGTTCGGATATTGAAGGGATTAAAGAGTTTCTTTGGTTAAAAAGTAATTTATTGATGAGATTTTTTGGATAGGAATGTTAATTCATGTGCTCTTTAAGAACATGTAAATGAAAGAGATCATCGGATGGACTATGATAATACGGAAATTCTAGATATCGAGACCAATGAAAACAAAAGAATATTTCTAGAGATGGTTCACATAAAAAATGATAAGGAATCAATGAATAAAAGAACTGATTTGAACAATCTTACGCAAATCTATACTTATTTGCTAGAAATGAATAACAGAAGAGATATATCGCCCTGTGATCAAAATTTTCCGCCTTGATTTTGAATTGATTAAAAAAGAAGTTGTCATTGTCAAAATTTATTTCATCTTTCATGAATTTCCGTTCATTTAATGTGCTAATTTTACATCAATCTCACGTTGGTAAGTAGACAAATAATATATAATTTCATAATGTAATCCATACAATTGTAGTCGTCCTGAGGAAGGCAATAAAGATTGCCGAAAGCTTGACGGATACCAAAGAGTTTTCCTAATCAGCCCCATACTTGACTGCAACCCCACATAGAATCAGCTGGTATACAATATGCCAGTCACTAATTATATATATATATATATATATATATGGATATCGGGCCACCCCTGTAACTTCTGCATTCGTGAACGGATTTTTCTGAAATTTAGTACAGTTAAATAAGCAACCATTTCGGATTTGTTCACATTACAACCCAATATGGCGGACTTCCGGTTTTTCTGGAAATGCCAGTAACTTTGTTTTTTCAAATGGAACACCCTGTATATTTTTACATATTCAAGTTCAAACAGGTCAAAACAAGTCCAAACCTTATGTCAAATGTCATTTTTTTTAAACAATTGAAATTAAAATTGTTTTTTTATTTTACCTCGTGGATAAATGAGATTTACCAATGAGAACCCAAATGAATACTAGTGTTTTATGACATTGTTCAGTAAAGGTAGCAAGAATCATTTGTGCAAGTGAGTATATGTTGTGGATGGAGCTAAGGGAGTTAGTACATGTGAAATTTTCTTCATGCCATATTTCCATCAAGCTCAGCGGTGACATTAATTGGAATAGATTTAAGTTCGCTTACGTTTATCCTATAACTCCTGGTCCAACTGAGTGGCTTGCTGCTTTAAGCTTGCTAATAGAACTCTCTCTTGATCAGTTTCTGCTGCTGAAAGTGCAATATTATCTGCAAGTGTATCATACATCATAAGTGTAGAGTAAATATAAAATGGGGGCAAGTACACTACCCTGGGCCACGCCTGCATTCATTTTTCTATTGTCAAAATATTCATCCTTCTGTTTTATTCTTGACAATCTGTTCGAAATGTAAGATGTTGAAGTGTTTACGTATTGCTTCGGACTCATTTGTGTATGCCAGATCTTATCAAAAGAATTTTTTTTTTCGAGTTCATTTGACGATCTTGAATATTTTTTCACACTGAGAGATACATTTGCCAAGTGTAGACCAGAGACTATGCTTAGTTTTGCAAGTTCTTCGACCATTTCATTTAATTCAAGACTTATATGTGCTTTTATCCAAATGAATTGTATGTTGTCAGTCTAATAATTTGTAGTTTTATATTGTTTATAGTGAGATTGTTGTAGGGTGACGTGATATCCATAGGGTATGAGATACATTGGAGCACAGAAAGAGAATCTGATAATACTACTGCCTTTTTATAGAGTTATGCTCAATAAATTCCACTGCTTTACTAATAATAATTGCGGAGAGTACACTAATGTGTGTTTATGTAGTCTGAATAGTACTTTAGTGTTTGATGGTGGTCTCAATACTACACAGCCTGTTCCATGGTTTTGTTTTGAAGCATCAGTATAGATCTGTAGGTAGTTGGGATGTTCTGACAGATGACATTTCAAAATATGTTTACTTAAGGTCGGAATTCCACTATAGGAAGGAAATACTATATCTTATATTCAGTAAATATAAAAATTCTAAATCTCGTCCTGGTTTGAATTTATGTAGTACCTCAAAGTAGTGATAATTTTCTCGTAAAGCTTCACATGTGAGCGGTGAAACTTTTACTGTTCTGAAAAATTACATGGATCCGTTAATGATCTTATAAGGGTTTCTTTTTTCGTTTTGTGGTACGGAACGGTACGCATACGTCGTTTAAACTGTTTTGCGTGTCCCTTGTAGGCAATTCAAGAGGTTATGTAATTAAAATTTATTACTCACTTGCTGTGAACAATGGCCATTATATTCCGAAACAAAAATATGTTTAATTTAAAATTTGTTCTGAAACAACCCATTGTCATCCAGTGTCCTGCTCATTTGGGCGTGACCAAATGCAAAACACCTTGAGGATAATAGGTAATGTACGCCACGGAATATCTTTTAACGAAACAACGGTTTTTAGTTCAGTAATGAGTTTTTCTCGATACATCTGCTTCCGCATCGAGTGAATTCGGTTTTAGTTGAAATATTTTATGACTTGGCGAACTCTAAACAGCAGCATAATGGCTCAATAAACAATTTCCACACAATGGCTTTTAAAGATTTAGTGATGAAACGATTTAATTAGCTTTAGTCCAAAATACGATTCTATCGATCGAAACATTAACAAAATAAACAAGATAAGGAATAACTGGTAGTGGTAATGAGTCGCTCAATAACTGCCTCAGTGTTCGTAATAGGCCAGTAGAGGTAGACATGATTTTCCCAAAATTCAATAATAATTACAAAAGTTTCAAAACTTCAGAAGAGTGAAGAGGACTTTCACATGATATGTAGTCTGATTTTGCAACCCTTTTTCCTGAACGGAAGATGAAAATCAGGATTCATTGAATTTTCATATTATTAGCGCGGAAAAATTTGCAAAAGTTCTGCAAACTTTCGAAGTTTTGAAAAATAGCAATTTACATCCTCTGATAAATTTTCAACCACTCATACAAAACGGAAATGTCTGTTTTATCGAAAAAAAATCGTTGTTAGTCCTAATTTCTCAAAAAATAACTAAAATAATGTTCTTGACAAGAGTTTTAATTTGCAACCTCTTGCGTCAAACGAAAAATATATTTTTTCATTAAATTGTTTTTTTTTATTAAAATAAGTATCGGAATTATTACAAAAGTTTCAAATAATGGTTGCAAGTGGAGATGTTTCTACTACATCTGATAGTTCAATGTCCAGCGTGGCTTTAGCCGGGGAAGTAGTTGTTTTCTGTTAGACATTCACAAAAAAATAACTTCATTTTAATCGTGGATTTTTCAATTCACAGAAAAATATTTCTATCAATATTCAATTGAGAATGTTTCCCTTTTCAACATGAATACCCCACAAGAGGTTATCTTGACGATGGAAGATAGTGACTAAAGTTTATCTTTCAGTCGCAGATGATTCCACATCTGATTTTATGAACATCCTGTTTATATTTTCAACAAATCAATATACCAATGAAGTTTGAAAACTTTTGTAATTAATGTTAATTGATTGTCTATATCTACTGGCCTATAAATTGTAAGCAAAGAGTATGTTCCGATGACTATATAATGATATTGGGGTTTCCCTAGAAAGCGTTCTAGGTCCGTTATTTTTAATTTTTATATTATAATGATATTTAATTCTTTATTGATTGTGACTGAATCAACATTTTTGTTGTCGATACTCTGATAGCGTGATATTAGGTGGATGGAGCAATTTGAAAATTGAATTCATCGCAAGTGATTTTTTTGTGGAGGTTTACCAATTGAATTCTCTATCCTGTAGGCTCGTCTGAACGTGGTCTCCGATGACACTTGGGCCTATTGAACCAGAGTATTGGTGCCCCTAAGGTCTGTTCTAGATCAGGATCGTTTTTCGATCCTCTTCAGGCGAACTCGTCAGTTTTTTCGCATGTTTAACTTAAACATGCCCTGAGTCGTTGCGAATGACACGTCCAGATTTGAATGTGCATATGCATGCGCCTCGACTCAACGCATGCACGTTTAAGTCAGTACCCGGCTTTTAAGAGCAGTTGTTGGAAATTTTGGGCATTAAATCCAACATTTACTAGAATTCTTCGAAAACCTTAATGGCCATTTCTTCGCGGTAATCTATTGTAGATTTCGATAGAAAATTTAATCGACCAACGTTTTCATTTCAATTATTCAAAACAATAGATGAGAATTTTTGATAATTTTATTTAACCATAATTTGGATACAGTATGACCCCCATTTATCCATATCTGAACCAAGTCGTTCTTACTTTTACTAGACTTGTAATTATTTTCGATTATTCCCTTCTCTTATAATGTCTTCCCTGTCAATTAAAACGGATTTCCGACTCGCTTTTCCCAATAAAATCCCAATTCTACTAATAGCTTCAATGATTTATTTCTACTTACTTGTGGAAAATCATCAATTTCTATTGAATGAATGTGGTTTTTTGTGGAAGAACAACGTTTCTTACATGTTTTTTGGGTAACCTCCTACAGAAAAAAAAACAATCACTGACATTGAAATTAAAAATCCATCAAACAACCAATTAACACAACCAACAGGAGTACTCCCACCACCTACACATTTCGCAACCAACATAATACTTTATGTCCCCGGATTATCTGAAAAGATCAAACGAATTGGACATAGGTATGATGTGAGAACATCATTTAGAACAACAAACACACTGAGATCTATACTAACACAAACAAAATCAAAAAACGCAGGAGAAAGTACCAAAAACTGTGTTTACAACATACCTTGTTCGTGTGGTGATAGTTATATAGGTGAAACGTCAAGACCATTGGAAGTGCGCCAAAGTGAACATCAGAGTTACATCAGAAATCGACAAAAAACCGGATCAAAAATCGCAGAACATATCCTCACATCCAATGGCGATCATACGATTGAATGGAATAGGACAAAAATCTTGATGAAAGAACCACATCAAGAGAGGAGAAAATTGAAAGAAACGGCCTGTACTCTTCTTTCCAATAACAACTGCTTTTCATTAAATTCTGTTGAAATGGATCATACATGGTTACCTCTACTCAGAGAGGAAGTGAGATATGGTAGAATGCTAATAAACTGATCTGAACAACACCCCATATATCAAATGAGCAATACGTCACTCTCAAACTTTTTTGGCAGATCTCAATTGACATCCGTCAGTTAAAAAAGCGAAAAAGACTCTGCGAGAAAAAATCCAAATTATTAAAACAATTAAAGGAGATTCAGAAGATTTCGAGAACGGGGGCAGATATAGTCCCCGAAACGTCAAGCAAAAACTATCTTTTGAATTTTTTTTTTTATATGCAAATTCAGAAAACGGCAAGTTATTGACTAATTGAATCATTTTTCTATAGGAAATATAATTTGGTGAACGCAATAACTTATCGGGGCGAACTAATTAGTTTGCCCTTTCTACACTTGTATAGATTTTCCTGATTATATTTTCAGACTGTGGAAGGTTACCCAAAAAACATGTCAAGAAACATCAATTTCTCTTAGTGAATTTGTACTATTAATTATTAATGTTAGAATTTCTTTATTGAAACAAAAATAGTGAACCTTTATTCACTGATATTATTATAAATAACTTCAGTTTCCACTGGTTTACTTCCCCGAGTCTTCATAGGAGAACTGACATTCCCACCTTTTCTTTCTTTTGAAAATCTACAAATTGTTGCTTTTCTAAATCCCGTCATATTGGAACATATTTCTTGAACATTACTCGAACGTCGTTGCAGAGTAAAAGTGACTCGTGGATGTTTAAATATTATTGTTTTTTCCTTCAAAGTGTAACTAGCCTTACTGATGGGTTTAACAGCAGTAAAAATAAATGTTCGAACTCGAAAATATAAAGACATCCCAAGATTTTTTACGACATAAAAATCCAAATAAAGGGGAGTCTACAACCAAAATTATTAATGACAAGCCATTCCTGATAGATGGCATAATGTCATTAGATAATGAGCAATTGTTTTAGAATACCCGAAGGAAAGTTTATTTCAGTCAGTATAAAATTTTTGGTTTTAAATGCATAATTACAAAGATGCACATTTTCAATGCTCCGAAAACGTAGAAATTTTGTTGTCATTAAGTTATACATAAGCTTCATTTCCTCTAATGTATTTTTTTATTCTAATCTACTAGGTAATATTCCAATACATAGTTTTAATTATATGACCCTTTGAACATAGTAGGTAGGTAACACCTATGATTACATGTTTTTGGGAAATTACCTGCTATTCTATGCTATCACTACCATAATAATAAAAATATTTATCTGAAAATTCTGGAAGAAGAAAGAAAGAAACTATTTTTTTATAGTGAATTCCGTGTATCATTTGGAAGGGTAAGTTATAAGGATTCCAAAATTATTCTTTTAAAAATTTTGTGATTACTAGTTCTACTTCGAAAAACCTTCATTTCGCGGTATCCAGCGAAGAGTCGTGAAAATGAAGTAGCTTCTTTTTCGGCTATTCTTTGCTACATGGCGATATGAGACCTATAATCATAGCTATAGTTAATAATAATGACTTTTATGGAATCAAATTACAATGATCCAATAGGCTATATATCGAACTAGGTCCTTCTGCCCATATAGCTATAGTTTTTCTTCAAACTTTTGGCAAAGCTTTAGACGAGCTCTCTTGCCAGAATTTATGCTTTGGTATTTTCGAAGTATTTAGCAATATCTTCAGAATTAGCAATCAGGTAATTCAAAAAAATACCTAGTTCTTCAAATCCTTACGACTAACCCTATCAAATGATACATGACCGAAAACAAATAATCTAACTGTAGGCAATTAGGTGAGTGACAGACAGTCAGACAGACGGACATGCAGATGGAGACGTGAGTGATCTCACGGAATCCTAAATGAATAAAAGTGCTTCTTCCTGTATTGTCTGTACATAAATCTCCTAATCGACCCCAGGACCTTGTCAGTTCCTAGAGATGAGAGAAAAAACAGGCCTCAGAAATAATTATACATTCACATAAGATAAACAATATACTATATCACCTATACAAAAAAAAAGATGAGAAATTATTCATAATAGTGGCTGGCTGAATAAGCATTTCATTCACATGCCAAAAAAAAGTGCTCCTTTTTGTTGATTCACGACGTTTAACAACAGTTATACGAAAAACCTTGGAATTGGTTTGATCGATTTTTTGGCAAGTTGCTTTGCCAACTAGGGATTTATTCAAGGGTGTTTTTTCAATTTTTTTCGGTCCCAAACAGGAAATGTCTCGGGGATCATACTAAAACATTAAAATGGTGGCATTCGCATGTTTTTTTCAAGTTAATGTACATGTTCGTATATCATCACATTAGTGGAAAAAAGAAAACAAAATTACCCATACCTGCCATCAGTTTGTTCAATTTTGCAAGAAATTCGAAACTGCAGTATGTATTACATATTACAATTCATTATATTAGTATTACCTAGAACTCTTAGAGTAACTTGTGCATTACCATATTATTTTTATTCATCGCCCAGCCTCGTTTCTTTAGTCTAGGATCATTTAGTTTGACTCCAATGTCAACTGTGCTATTAGTGTTTGTTTGGGTTATTATATGAGCATATAATATATATATATATATATATATATATATATAAATATAAGTATATAAATATCAGTGGCGTGTGAGAGAGGTTGTATTGGCTCTTTTACCGCCATAAAAATATAGATGAAATAAAAAATTACGTTAAACATAAGAACTCAGCATTTCATTATTGCGTATGTCCGTTTTTCATAATTTCCTGAAAAAAAATTATACTAACTTTATCACTTCTGCTTATGTATTTCTAATGTAAAATTATTGCTTTAAATTTATTTTTTGCAGAAGAAAAAAATCATAGTATATGTTTTTGGGTTATTTTCCGCAGTTTCAATATGAGAAGAATTAATTTATATATATACAATTGTAGAATTGTATTGTAGAATGGTATAAAATTAGCTTGTTCCGATAAGTTACTGCGATCACCAAATTAGCAGCTGGAGAGCTTTTGTTTTTGCATGAAGATGAAGCCTGGCTTTGTTTTTTATGGTGGAAATGCCCAAATCTCGATGAAGAACTGTATGTTGCTTAATACTTTAGTTATTTTGAAACGTTTGAATCAACTGTACATCATCCATAATTGGACTCCATTTTCAGGTCCTGGTTGTACATGATTTTATTATGCCATAGTTTGGAGTTTCTGTCAAGAAGTTAAGAGTATTGTTTATATTATTTCAGACCTGACTCTCTTTTCTTTTTCACATGCTCAGAAAACAACTACTTCCCCGGCTAAAGCCACGCTGGACATTGAACTACATCTGATAGATATTCTAAAAAGGCCCTAACTCAAGAGAAAAAATCTGATTTTATGAACATCCTCTTTATATTTTCAACAAATCAATTTATTATCATTATTTTGCATTTTTCACAAGAATGTTTAGGAAATGAATCTGAAGTTTAAGTAAGTAGTTTTTTTTTTGTAGGGAGTGCCACCTATTCTATTTATTTTTACTCGTTTGAAATAGTTATTTTTGTA
Source organism: Gonioctena quinquepunctata (assembly GCA_018342105.1). NCBI lineage: Eukaryota > Metazoa > Arthropoda > Insecta > Coleoptera > Chrysomelidae > Gonioctena > Gonioctena quinquepunctata. The sequence goes on along the minus strand of JAFIRS010001441.1, from coordinate 47,230 downwards.
TCAAGGGTGCAAAATCTGTATTTGTTTTAATAAAATTTGCAAGAAATATCAACATTTTATTTCAAGAAATTTTGAATATGTAGAATAAAATAAAATAAAGGAAACTAAATTGTATTCAAATGAATTGTTCAAAGTGTCCACCTCCAGCAAAGATACAGGCTTCAGTCTTCTAGTCATTGAATCTCGTACCCGCTCAAAAATTATTGGTGTGTTTCTTATTGTTTCACAGGCGTCTACTATTCAGTTTCTTGGATATTTCTCGTTCGGTACTGGAGTTTTATAAACTAGTGACTTCAAATGTCCCCAAAAATAAAAATCTAGCGGGTATAGATCTGGGGACCTTGGTGCCCACGTCTGGTTAGGTTTTTCTACACCCCTACCGATCCATCGATTTGGATAGACAGTCTTAAGGAATTCCCTGGCTACAACGCTAAAAGGGGCCGGAGCCCCATCATGCATAAACCACACGCGGATACGAATTGCTAATGGTACATTCTGAAGTAGTCCCGGCAATTCATCTTCTAAAAAGTCTCTGTAAGTTGCGCCATTTAGTCGGAACGGAAGAAAGAAAGGACCTATCAAGTAATTATCAATTATTGCCGCCCATATATTTACAGAAAATTGATACTGATAATGACTTTCACTAACTGCGTGCGGATTTTCCGGAGCCCAAACATGATTGTTATGAAAGTTTGTGATAGCATTTCGGGAGAAGTTTGCCCCGTCCGTGAAGAGTACATATCTTAAAAATTTAGGATTTCCAGCCAATTTTCTCCAAAACCACTGACACATAGTAATGCGTTGGGGAAAGTCTCGTGGCAAAAGAGCTTGTACCCTTTGAATATGGTATGGATAAAATTGTTGATCGTGGATAATTCTCCAAACTGTGGACTGAGTAGAATTGAGAGCTTCAGCAATTATTCTTGTACTTGTTTCTGGATTCTCTTCGAGAGCGTTCAAAACAGCTACTTCCAATTCTGGGGTTCGGACTGCTCGTGGTCTTCCAATAATATCAACTGCCCTCTTAAAGGTACCTGTTTCTGCCAAACCGGTAAATGACTGGTAAATGTTGGAGCTGAAGGCAGTACTCGATTAGGAAATCGCTCCTGGTAAATACGTCTTGCTTCGCGCGCATTGCCTTCCGCAAGGCCATAAAAGAAATGCACATCGGCTAAATGAGCATTATTGGTTAAATAATCCATTTTTTCAAAATTAGTGTTTTAAAACATACAGAAACTTCAACAAAACAACAAAACGTTTAACTGTCACATAATATGTAATTACCAGAACTACTTACTTAAACGTCAAATTCATTTCCTAAACATTCTTGTGAAAAATGCATTTTTTTTTATGTTCTGGTTTCCACGAAAAGGGATATCCTGTAATGTTCAGAGAACATCGTGGGAACCAAGGGAAAGAAGGTAGGAGTTGGTGTTCTTCTTAAATTTCTGGAGGTTGTATGCCTCGGGGAACACCTCCCTAGGCAATGAGTTCCAAAGCCTCGCTGTTCATTGGATGAACGAGTCTTTGGAAAGTGATGTTCTGCAGGTCTCCAACGTGACCACGAAGGGGTGTGATGACTGAACTTGACGGGTTAGTCTCGAAGAGACTGCCAAAGCAGGAGCGATTGTTGATATTTCAGAAGAGCATCGCCCATGAAAATATCTATAAAATAGAGACAAATCGCCAACTTTTCTACGGTGTTCCAGACAAGTGAGCGAGTTTTTAAGCGAGGCATCACCGACGAGACGAATTGCCCTTTTTTGGACAGAATCCAATAGCCTCAGGATATGGTAATAACTTCAACACGCATCGATTATCAAATAATCGACTTGAAATTTCAAATATCTAGAAAACGGTTGCTTATAGCGACTTGTAACAGGGGTAGCTTTTCACGTAGATATGAAAGAGAAATTGATTTATTTTACTGAAAAATGTGCTAGAAGTACGCTAAAAAAGTTATGAATCTTCAAAAAAGAAAAAGACGTGTAGGTGGTGCCCCCTACGAGTAAAAGCAATAATAACATCAGGTTCGAATTCGACACCTCAAAGAACCTCGCAATACCAATTTTCGTTTGATTAAGGTCAGTATTTCGAAAGGTAATTAAAAAAAACGAAAATAAAAATAAAACTTCAACACCCTGTATCTTGGAAACGAAGCGTTTCCGGACATATATTTATTTGAACAATTCATATTAGAATACTGTGAGGAATCACCTCCTGAAGTTTGTCAAAGTACTTTTGAATCACCCTGTATGTAGTTTCGGTGACAATACTATAATTTGGTATCTTGGAGCTGATCTGATGATGGAGCCAGGTGGTGAATAGAAGAACTCTTCTGTTGGTACTAGTAAAATATGGTGAACGCACTGAGGCCGTTCTCAGCATAATTTACGATTCAAAGATATGGCGAATGCACTGGTTCTCAGCATATTTGCCAATTTAGTCAATAATAACTTGGATGAATCAATCGAAGAGTTTTTCTCCTGTAGTATTCTTTAGTATTCTGTAGCAAAATGGAATAAAAATTCAAAAATTAAATTATAGTTTGAACAACTAAAAAAACACGCATATATGGCAATGAGGACTAAAAAGTTGAAAATATTAAGAATAAAGTCATTGACCAAAACATCTTATTTCATGTGAAAAAAGCGTGGAGTGCTCTTCACTCACTTTTCATAATGATATTAAGATAACTGATATCAAGCACCTCACGCTTTTCAACCTCAGAGGACAATAATTGATGAGTAGTCCCGTTACCAGCTCCAAGTCTTTTTTTTTTTTTATGTTCTGGTTCCCACGAAAAGGGATATCCTGTAATGTTCAGAGAACATCGTGGGAACCAAGGGAAAGAAGGTAGGAGTTGGTGTTCTTCTTAAATTTCTGGAGGTTGTATGCCTCGGGGAACACCTCCCTAGGCAATGAGTTCCAAAGCCTCGCTGTTCGTTGGATGAACGAGTCTTTGGAAAGTGATGTTCTGCAGGTCTCCAAAGTGACCACGAAGGGGTGTGATGACTGAACTTGACGGGTTAGTCTCGAAGAGACTGCCAAAGCAGGAACGATTGTTGATATTTCAGAAGAGCATCGCCCATGAAAATATCTATAAAATAGAGACAAATCGCCAACTTTTCTACGGTGTTCCAGACAAGTGAGCGAATTTGTAAGCGAAGCATCACCGACGAGACGAATTGCCCTTTTTTGGACAGAATCCATTAGCCTCAGGATATGTTTAGGTGCCGCGCTCCAAATATGGGAACAGTATTCCAGGACAGGTCGGATCTGTGCCTTATAGATCATGAGCAGCTGAGTGGGGGTGAAATAGCTCTTGGCACGAAACAAAAAACCAAGTTTTTGGGATGCACTTTTGGCAATGGACCTCACGTGATTTTCCCAGGAAAGGTTATTGCTGATAGTAATACCAAGCATCGATATGGATGACTTCAGTGGTATGGTTACTCCTGACAAAGTTATGTTAGGCACAGTGAGATCGACTTTTCTAGAGAAAAGACATGCTTGTGTTTTGTTTGCATTGAATTCTACCAAGTTATTAGATCCCCACTCGAGAATTATTGCTAAGTCCATATTTATATTATTAACATTTCTTCTTCGTTCATTTCTGGTTTCACGAGCTGATATAGGGGCCCTGGAAGAGAAAGCGGTATGGAGGGTACTATCATCGGCAAAGCTGTGTACTGGACATGAAGTTGCTTTCAACAGGTCGTTGATTTGAAGTAGAAATAGTGTTGGTGCGAGAATAGATCCTTGCAGAACACCAGCATTTATGAGTAGAGTGTCAGATGAAACTCCATCGACCACTACATGGAGAGACCTGTTTGAGAGAAAACTAGCAAGCAGAGAACACAGCTGAGGGGGCAAGCCATAAGACGGAAGCTTGGCGAGGAGTCCCTGGTGCCAAACTCGATCGAACGCCTTGGAGATATCTAATGCCACAGCTAAAGTTTCTCCATACTTTTCAATAGATAGCTGCCATATATGTGAGACATAAGCGAGCAGGTCACCAGTTGATCTCTGATGGCGGAAGCCATATTGCCTATCGTTGACAATTCCTGAGTCTTCCAGATATTTCATGAGCTCGATGTTGATGGCTTTTTCCATGACCTTTGAAATAATAGATAGCAGTGCGATAGGTCTGTAGTTGCTAGGTAGGGCCTTTTTGCCTTTTTTAGGGACTGGCTGTACTCTTGCAATTTTCCAATTGGACGGAAATCCCCCAAATTGTAAGAGTGGTTGAACAACTTGCAAAGAACAGGTGTTAGTTCGGGGGCACATTTCTTGAGAACAATCGGCGGGATTCCGTCAGATCCACAGGCTTTGTTGGTGTTGAGACCCAGCAAAATATTTCTGATAGTACGTTGGCGAAAGGTGATCTCGGGCATGTGACTGTCAATAGGTGTAATGTTCGGGGGTCGTTTTCCCGATGAATCCAGAGTGGAATTTCCAGCAAATAGGTGCGCAAAGATATTGGCTTTTTCCTGGGCAGTCGTTGCTAGTGTTCCATCTTCTTTGGTTAGAGGAGGAAATGAGCTGGAAGTGGAGTTTCTTCCCACAGCTTTGGCGAAAGACCAAAATGAACGGGATCCGTTAGGACATTCAGCAAGTTTTGATCTTATTTTGGCATTGTGGGCATCTTTTGAGCATTCTATTGTCTCTTTGCATATGCCTCTAGCCTCGACATATGCTGCTCTGGTCTCAGGGCCCGGATTTTTTAGCCATCGATGGTATGCTGCCTGTTTGGAAGCCACAGCTCTAGAGCAGTTTCTGTTAAACCAGGTCTTATCGGATGATGTTCTTCTTTCGGTATTCGGTATGTAGGTTTGCATCCCCAACATGATGATTTCAGAAATTGTCTCAGCACATCGTGTTGGATCTACTGAAGAGAAACAAACTCTCTTCCATGGAAACGCTGAGAAAAACATATGAAGACCTTCCCAGTCGGCCGAATTGTAATGCCACATGAGACGGGGTGGTATTGTGCAGCTCGATGGTAAATGGAAAGAGCATGTTGTGGAGATGAGGGTGTGATCAGAGTTTCCAAGTGGGGCACAAACTTCTATTCTATACGGGTCAGGATTGGTAGTGAGGAAAAGATCTAGTGTATTGGCAGACTGGTTGTTGACATCAGGGATGCGGGTTGGTAGCTCGACCAGTTGTTCTAGACCATGAGTGATGGCGAAGGCCTCGGCTTGACGACCCGCATCATCTGTTTTGTTAGAGAATTTGAGCCAGGCAGCGTTATGTACATTAAAGTCTCCCATGATTATGGTTTCAGCTGTTGGATGGTTCTCCTGAATGTAGTCCAGTTTGAGTGATAAAAACTTAAAGAGGTCGTTATATGAAGGTTCATTAGGTGATAGGTAAAGGCAGCAGAGGAACTTAGTCAGTTTGGTATCAGATAGTTTGAACCACATCACATCAAAGTCTTTCGGTTCCAAACTCTCTTCACGCTGGCATGAAAGGTTAGCCTTAACGTAAAGGCAGACTCCACCTTTGAACCTGAATCGAGAATGGAGTTCGTAACCAGGACAAAGCATATGGACCTTGTTGGTGGACGAGTTTACTTGTGTTTCTGTTAGAGCCAGAATATCCGGTTTTTTCGTCTGTAGGTGATGGTGGACGTCATTGATGTTCTTGTTGAGTCCGCGGATGTTGCAAAAATTAATCTTTAATGTTGAGTCCCCTCGAGTACCTCTCGCCCGGAAATCCGAATGGAGAGGTATTTTGCTTCTGGAGTGTTTTACTCTAGGAGACTTCATCATTATTACTATTAGGATGCACCGGATGTTCAATTCGAGATCTGTTTGGCTTTCTTTGGCTATGTGTTCGGGAGCCTTTTCGCTTGTTTTTGTCCTCGAAGCGTACTCCAGTGGGTTGTGATTTGTACAGTTTCCCAGCGTCGAAACTCCTTCTTTATGTGGGCTCTGGATAGACCACATAAGGGTTCTGGGCCAGGAAATTGAGTGTTCGCCCCTTCTTCTTTGGCAAGGCTGTCTGCTTCGTCATTGCCTTTGATTCTCTTGTGACCTGGCACCCACAAGAGGGTTACCTGATTTTTTGTAGCCAGTTGTCTAAGGGTTAATTTGCAGTTCAAAGTCAGTCTAGACTCACTAGTGTGTGACTTCAGAACTTTTAGTGCTGTTTGCCTGTCTCATGAGATATAGATCTTTGCCCCCCTGAAGCCTCTTTCAAGGCATTCTTGGGCGCATATTTCTATAGAATGTATTTCTGCTTGGAAAGTTGTTGGGGCTAGGCTGGGGGGTTTTGCGATTCTGAAACCAGGATCTGTAACTCCCACTCCAGCCCTTTCGTCCAGCTTGATGCATCCCTTCTGTAGTTACCCACGTTTGTGATATTGTCATCTTCATGTAGTTTACTAGAATTGGGTCCCAAATGGAACCTGTAGTTTCATTATAAAAACGGAGTGGGCCTCTGGGGGGCACAGGGTTGTTATTATTTTTATTAGAAAATATGTCCCCCTGGAAATCGGATAATTTCTCCTAAAAATTTTTAATTTTAAAATTATTCAATCTGTGACGTTTCAAATGTGACGCCCGGTATTTTTTCCTCATTACCAAAAATGACTGCTAATTTCTCCATTGTCATTCTATTCCCCTTTCAAGGTGCGGAATTTAGGAGTAATAGCTTTTCACATGCTTTTTTTTTTGTTTGCATCAAATCGAAAATATTACCCGAAAACGATTTAAGGCAAAATCCGCGCTGGCAACTGCAGCGAGTTAGGTATTATTTTCATTTTTCAGCTTGGCACGCCCATGATTCAGTCGTAACTTTATATGATTATGAACTTAGTTATTGGGAATTTTCGCTGAAAAATTGAGTTATAGTTCCAACGCTTTAAGAGTGTTTATAGTGTGAAGCACGATCTGAGTTCAGTGGGGATGCGAGTGTAGTGGGTGGGAAAGGGGTAGAAAGCAACAGGCCGCTTTTTGAGTGGCCATTATTTTGTCCTTAGAATTTACAAGATATTCGAGGTGATCAAACGTATTCCTGTTGGTTCTCGGTGTTTGTCTTTTGTGAAAACATGGAGTGAGTGAGAACTTATCAATTAAGCTTCTTTATTTTATTTGGGTGTAAATGCGAGCTGGGAACACCCCAGTTTTTATTATTCATACTCAGTACCAGAAAAATATAATATTTTGGTATTTATAGAGTGGGGTCATTTAAAATTTCTATAAATTCAAAATTGTGATAGTTGAGTTGAAATTTCAACCACTCATAAAATCAATGTATTACGTTTTTTATGTCGATTTTGAAGTTTTGTCATTTTTTTATAACCATCTATTGCCAATAACTATAATTTTTATACAGTGTTTTATGATATTTCTTTATACAGTGGAAACAAGGGCGTACTCAATAGAACATAGAGTATATGAAAATGTATTTCTAATTCAATTATTCTGTTTTTTTTTTGAGAAAGATGGTAATTGCTCGAAAACAAATGCATTCAGCTAATTCACCTTTCTTCCTAGTTTATGTATTTACGAATTAAGAATAGGAAAGTTATTTTTTGCATTTTGCCCTCGCTTTATATACAGAGTGGCCACTTTTTCAATGGGATTGTATTGGTAACTTTTAAACCATAAGAGTTAGAAGGTCGGTCAAATGGAGAAAAAGTTGCATTCATAGAAGCATTGTCAAGCAGTTCAAACAAATCGAGATTATCAGGGCCGGTTATTGAGATATCATAAGAAAAGTAAATTCTGTCATTTTGATTTTCTTTTTTCCCACTTCATTTCGAATATTATCGAAAAATGTCACAGGAGTTTTTTATTCGACAGTAAATTATCCTCAATTTGACATAATCAGATTTTGTATCCAACGTTTCGTACGCTCTGGGCCACCCTCAACCTCATTTTTTTCAATACGGACCTGCATATTTTATGACACTTTTCGAAATAACTTTTAACGCTGAATTCAACGATATATCAAACAATGTCATTCAAAGTTGATTTTCAGGTGATTTTGACCCTTATCCAAATTTTTTTGGGTCGGATCTGTATTACATTTAGGTACCTTTAGTTTAATTAACAACATGCAATACATTTCGATAAGAAAATCAACTTACTCATCTTCAACTGAATGGAACGTAACAGAATCAAAGCAAGAAACAAGTAATAATAATTTACAAATTTCAAGAGGTGAAAAACCTAATTCATAATAATTAAACGAAACTATCATTTAATGAAAGAAAAATCAAATGATTATTCGAAAGTAAATGATGAACATTAATGAAGTAAGTGTTCGAAATGTCCACCATTTTGTAAAATGCACTTTGCGGTTCTGGAACCCATACTTCTTATACATTTGCTTATTTCGTCTCCTTGAATACCTTCCAATACATTCTCAATCTTCTCGCGAGGAATCATTATTGTTGGATTTGTCATTTGTTCCGTTGAAACAAATTACAGAATCGAACTTTATTTTGAGATCATTACGATATAATTTTTGCAAGGCTTGGTATTCAAATTTAAAATCATTGTATTCGCGTCTCTTGACTATTTTATTAACAGCAGTTTTTGATAAATTGCATTCACTGGCCACAGTTCTCGATTTTTTCTGGGTTCAATTGAATTTGGGTCAGAACATTGATATCGTTGATAGACTTGTTTTTTCTTACATACACACAACTCTAGGTTTATTGAATGTATTATTTTCAAGTAGTAGGCCGTGGATAAAAAAGAACATTACAAGAAATGTCATATTATTTGTCACTTCGTTTATTATTGTGTCACAAGAACTTGTCATTAAATACTTTTCTGAGTAATTTCAATTTAACTTATTCGATATGGTAAGATACACAAATGAGAGATATGTACGAAGTGTACATAAAACTAGATAGAAATTCGTTCAAAGCAGAACAAAGGTATGGTGAATTATATCCTGAAAGAACAACACCAAATATTAAAATGTTTCGATGTTTATCTACAACGTTACTTGCACATAATTCATTCATCAAACCTGGAGGTCTTTATGTACGATGATCTTCCTATACGGTATCGGCGTAATAGTCCATGGTTCCAACAAGACGGAAGAGGTCCACACAACTCAAGAATAGTCACAGACTATCTAAATCGAACTTTTCCCGATTCATGGATTGGAACAAGAGGTCCAGTAGCATGGCCTGCCAGATCTCCGGATTTGAATCCGCTGGATTTTTATTTGTGGGGATATCTCAAAAATAAAATTTATGATACTACGAACCCGACAATAGGGATTCTTCGCGAGAAGATTGAGAATGTATTGGAAGGTATTCAAGGAGACGAAATAAGCAAATCTTTAAGAAGTATGGGTTCCAGAACCGCAAAGTGCATTTTACAAAATGGTGGACATTTCGAACATTTACTTCATTAATGTTCATCATTTACTTTCCAATAATCATTTGATTTTTCTTTCATTAAATGATAGTTTCGTTTAATTATTATGAATTCGGTTTTTCACCTTTCGAAATTTGTAAATAATTATTACTTGTTTCTTGCTTTGATTCTATAACGTTCCATTCAATTGAAGATGAGTAAGTTGATTTTCTTATCGAAATGTATTGCATGTTGTTAATTAAACTAAAGGTACCTAAATGTAATACAGATCCGACCCAAAGAAATTTGGATAAAGGTCAAAATCACCTGAAAATCAACTTTGAATGACATTGTATGATATTTCGTTGAATTCAGCGTTAAAAGTTATTTCGAAAAGTGTCATAAAATATGCAGGTCCGTATTGAAAAAAATGAGGTTGAGGGTGGCCCAGAGCGTACGAAACGTTGGATAAGAAATCTGATCATGTCAAATTGAGGATAATTTACTGTCAAATGAAAAACTCCTGTGACATTTTTTGATAATATTCGAAATAAAGTGGGAAAAAAAGAAAAATCAAAATGACATAATTTACTTTTCTTATGATATCTCAATAACCGGCCCTGATAATCTCGATTTGTTTGAACTGCTTGACAATGCTTCTATGAATGCAACTTTTTCTCCATTTGACCGACCTTCTAACTCTTATGGTTTAAAAGTAACCAATACAATCCCATTAAAAAAGTGGCCACTCTGTATATTGCAGTTTTTCGTCGATATTTTAACTTTTTATCCTTCCCTTTTATTTGCCTCAATTTAAAATTATTCGTGACTTTGTATACTTAAAGAAATGTTTGAGCAATCATCAGTGTATTTTTCCATATTTGGCTTCAGTTGATGACCCATAAATAAATATATTTATCAAACCAAATCTGTACTTTAACTCAGTTGTTCTATAATCTTGGTATAAAAACTTCACAATATATTTTTGACTACTATCATTAGGAAAGTATCATAATGACATTTTTATTCCAAGAATATTTTTTTTCTAAAGAAGGGTGGTTAATAATTATTTCATTATTGACCAAAGTTAATAATGAATGACAAAAACAGTACAACTGAGTACTGTCAGTCGCAATCAATTCTCGATACACTTTGAGATAAATGATGAGATGATTTGGCACATTCTGTCGCTTTCCTCAGTCCTGGAGGGGTACAATCACCGTTTTTACATTTTTACCCAGTTTGAGGAAATGAAAGGTAACAAATTGAAATGTTCGAATCATGAATTACTTGATAGATATGACTAATTCTCTTCATGGCTCCGTGATTTTAGGAACGAACTGAATAAACATTCATTACATTTTAGTTCATATTTTGAATTTATATGAATATTATAGGGACGCGAGTATTGAAAATTGTAATTTTTGTTGTTAGTAGTGCTTCATTCCTCAGGATTCAAACTAACGCTTAGGCTATAATAGTATCGTTTTCAACATTGGTAAATAATATATCATTCTTTAAAGCATCATTGTGTTGTATATCGAAGCATAAAAAATGCTGAAAATGGCATCCCGACCATGTCTCTATTACTGCAATTTGAAAGTATACTAGTTGATTGAATTCCATAAAAAATTTGAAAATTTAGAGTCCTGCAATTTTGAAACAGGTTGTCATATCAACTTTCCAATAGTGTCAACCTGTATATTCGATTCCTTTCAAATCTGATTTGTTAATGTGATATTTGTTCTATAATTGTGTGTATTTGACATGAAATGTATAAGTTTGTTACACAATGGGCCCTTGTGATTTTTCCTATAGAGTGTATGATCAGTATCCATACCAAGTAATTTAATATGATCATTAAGAATGTTATTTGATGAATAGGTAATATTTTGGTAGTAATACAACGATAGAGATTGTAACGTTATGGTATCGTCTACAAAACACTTTATTGTGTATCAGATATTGAAAAATGTATTATATTTACATAACTAGGGATATTGGGGAAAGCAGCAATGAAAAAGCTAACTCTTTAAGGTTTATCCAAATGTTTATTTCCATCATCAGGGAAACTACAATAGATAAAAAAACCAATAGTAATACATATTCAAGTGCGAAACATTATGCTACTTACAACATTGTTGAGGTTGGTTTCAATGATGTTAAACATATTCATCTAACATAGTGATGAAAAATAACGTAGATCAAGGAATAAAACAAAATTCAATGTCAATACAACCACATTAACATTGTTTAAAATTATATAAATATAAATGTGTACTCTATGTGGTGTGACAAGTGAAACTGACAGGTTAGGAATAATTTCCGCAATTATATTCAAGCCAACGACACCTGACGGGTGTCACTTGGAAATTGTTACAGTGGTGCCAACTGTTAGATTAGTACCAACTGATGTTGCCAGGTGGCGGTAATGTTAAAAAGAATTATTATTTGATATTACATTGTTGTCAATTTTGACTGATATCTAAAGACCATAAATAAGAGTAGATCTCACCCAAATGGTTAATATCTGTTGTTTTATTAATACAATTGTTTTCTTGGGAAAGGAAACCATTTCTAAGAATGTTATCTTTGATGTTTGTGACTCTTCCGCTAGAACTTTTACTGAATCGTAATTCAACTGGTGGTTAAATTTCAAATATAATTGCGGGGATTATTCCTAATCTGTCAGTTTCACTTGTCACACCACATAGAGTACACATTTATGTTCATATATAATTTTAAACAATGTTAAAGTGGTTGTATTGACATTCAACTTCGTTTTATTCCTTAATCTACGTTTTTTTTCTTTTGTATCACTATGTTAGATGAATATGTTTAAGATCATTGAAACCAACCTCAACAAAGTTGTAAGTAGCATAATGTTTCGCACTTGAATATGTATTACTATTGGTATTTTAATCTATTGTAGTTTTCTTGATGATGGAAATAAACATTTCCGAAAGCTTGGATAAACCTCAAAGAGTTTACTTTTCCATTGCTGCTTTCCCCAATATGCCTAGATTTGTATATATATTACATTTTTCAATATCTGTTACACAATGCGGTGTTTTGTAGATGATACCATAACGTTACAATCTCTATCGTTGTATTACTACCAAAATATTACCAATTCCAGTGAATAAGTGCAACAAACTCCAGGGGGTGATTCTGCATGAAAAAATAATGACAGGTTGCTATATAACTTTTGTCCGCAAATACTTCGTTTCGAGATACGGGTTGTTAAAGTTTTTCTTAAAAACTGACAATTTATTTATTGCTCTGCCTCGTTCAATTTGTGACAAAAAATCTCTCTTGCATTTTTTTCCTATTGGGAGCAAAAAAAAACATCATATATATATATATATAATAAAATTACGTGATTTTTCATAATAATTACTAAACTTTATCTGAAAACAATTGGGACAATATTTTTTTTGTCATTCTTTCTTGAACCTATTGAATGGCTCAGTAATTTGGTGATTGAATTCAAAGAAAGATTTAAGCATGATTATTCTGAAAAATGAGTTATTATGAACACTGTGTATGATATCACTATTTGCTCAGGTAACCTTTCACAAAATACCTCGGATCTTGTTCCATTTTTTTATGTTTATATATAAACTGTGATAATTTACCGGCAAACACACCGCTATATTATTTTTAAACATATTTGCTAAATTCTTGGCATCAACATATAATTTGGCCGGTTTATTTTCAGATCATTAATTATATCCGAAAAATCTTCGATAGATAGTAAGTGCAAATTTCCAGTGGAAGTTGGTCAGTTTTATATTGGAGATTATAGTGGTGAAAGTGTGTTGGAAAGGTCAGTTCAGTTTTGTTTCAAATCGTTTGCAGTGGAGTGTAGTTGGATTTATATCTCAAAACAGTTATACCGAAGTTTCATGTTTTTTTGTGAGTATCAAGGACTATGTACTGAAAAGTAGGAGCGTTCCAATTTGGTGGTTGGCTAAATATATAAATGCCGACTTCATTAAATAAATATTGCATTCATTGCATATCATGTTTTTATACTTTCTTCAATGAGTACCTTGTATATAATAAAGAGTAAATAGTGATGAACACCTACATAAACATGTAATTGAAGAATTACATGAGTCCAATGTAAACTGGATATTATAATTTATTTTTTTAAATATGTACAGGGTTGATTTGTTGAAAATATGAACAGGATGTTCATAAAATCAGATGTGGAATCATCTGCGACTGAAAGATAAACTTTAGTCACTATCTTCCATCGTCAAGATAACCTCTTGTGGGGTATTCATGTTGAAAAGGGAAACATTCTCAATTGAATATTGATAGAAAGATTTTTCAATTCACAGAAAAATCTTTCTATCAATATTCAATTGAGAATGTTTCCCTTTTCAACATGTACAGGGTATTCATAAAATCAGATGCGGAGTCATTTGTGCCTGGGAGATAAACGATGGAAGATAGTGACTAAAGTTTATCTTTGAGTCGCAGATGATTCCACATCTGATTTAATGAATATCCTGCTCATATTTTCAAACAAATCAATCTATCAGATCTCATATGACAGGTTATAAATGTCAATAAACACTAATTTCTAAGTGTCACATATTTCCATCATTACAAATTGAAATTGCACCTAGTAAATTTGTTTCAAAATTCTTCCGGTCTTTCTGATGATCGCGAAATAGATTTTTGTCGACAAAAATGTACTGAAGACCTAGTGAATGCGATGCCATCTTGCATCATTGTTAATAAGTGATTTCTGGTGAGTAATCCTTTTTGGAAAACATTCTTCTTTGCCTCATTCATCTATATGAGTTCTTAATTGACGCTGGAATTGAAAATCAGATGAAAATGCAAATTTCCAATTTTAAATGTTTTCTTTTGAGTTAGGGTCCGTTCACAATATCTATCAAATGTAGTTTAATGTCCAACGTGGCCTTAGCCGGGGAATTAGTTGTTTTCTGTTAGCTATTATAAAAAATAACTTTAATCGTAGATTTTTCAATTTTCAGAAAAAATCTAGTAATGCAATATCTAACATGGATTTTTAAAATAACTTCATTTTATCATTGTAGGCTTACCATTTCTGGAAAAAAAAATTAACCATGTTTCACGTATTACGAGGGTGGACTGAAAAAATTCCAACCCAATTTTTTTTCTGCAAATGTGGCCGTTTATCCGCAATTTCTGCCTTCAGCTTGTCAAGCAAAGATGCGTAGTATGCCCCTGTAATGGTTTTTCCTTTTTGAAGATAATCGATCAAGATAACTCCAATTATTCCTTTTTGATTTCCCTACTCTAAATTCAATATAACAGGAAATATTGGGGAAAACAGGAACAAGGAAAATTGGACCGTGCTCAAAATATTTAAAGAAATAAAATAAAAAATCTTCGGTTGTAAGATGAAAAAAAAACAACTTTCATTATATTACACTATATTTCTTTTCATTGGAGCTATTAAAAATGAAGTTTTTTTTCTGAATCCAACAGTGCACCTTTCAACTTATACATACTTTATTTGAACATAACATTCTTGCTTAAAACAATGATCAAATAAAATAAAAAATTTGTTGTAGAGAAGAAAATCGATCGCGTGCATTCTACTATAGAAATGTGTAGTAATAATTTCAATTTGTTCTAAATAAAATAAGAATTTTTTGTTTTTAAGTTAAACAGTTTTATTGTGAAGGAACATAATAATGATGCAGATAATGTTCAGTTCAAGTTCAAGTTTATTCATAAGAAGACCACAAGTGGTATAAGACATGTCAAGAATTTGGAGTATAGAGACAATACAAAATTACAGAGTAAAAAATTAAATATTACAAGAATGAGTACAAGTGCACACAAAGTACACTACAATTTAAATATTATGATAAAAAAAACAATTTCACATAGAGTACGACAGAATGCACTAACATTAAATCACATCTCAAAGAATTCTTCCAAAGTATAGAATGCGCCCTCCATTAGTAATTTTTTCAGTGACTTCTTGAATCTGAAATAGGTAGGTTCATCTCTTATGTTTTGGGGAATTTTATTGAAAATTCGAATTCCGATACTTAGAGGTCCGTTTTGCGCTAGGTTTAAGTTGTTTAGAGGAGTATTCAGCAGATGGTGATTCCTGGTGGAATGACTGTGAATGTCATTACGGCAGAGTAAAGTATTTTTACGTTTGTAAATGTAACAAGCAGTTTACAATATGTACAGAGAAATCAGCGGTAGTACTTGTAGCTTTCTAAAGAGAGGTCTACTAGATTCTGTTTGAGGTTTACGAAACATGGCACGAATGCACTTTTTCTGTGTAATAAAGAGACGTTTGGCAGCAGGTGATTGTCCCCAGACTATGATTCCATATGCCAGTCTCGATTGAATTTCTGCAAAATAGAAGTCTTTCATTACCGGGGTTGTCAGGACATTATACATGCAGCGTATCTGGAATATTTTGGTGTTAATATTTTTTATTACTGTAGATATGTGGGTTTCCCAGTCTAGTTTATCATTTATAGTGAGACCTAAGAACTTAACAGAGGTATTACAATTCACGTTAGTGTTGTTTAAGGTCAGGTTGATATTTTTAATTTGTTTTTGTCTTGTATGGAAGATAAGAAATTCAGTTTTTGCTGAGTTTATATACAGCTTATTTTTTGAGAACCATTTGGCAATTTTGTACATCAGATCGATACTACCTTGTTCATTCAAATCATTAGATTCTTTTGATACCAAGATCGACAGATCATCCGCATACAAGATAACTTTAAATTCTGATAGGTAGTTCACAATGTCTGCCAGATACAGGGAGAATAGAATTGGAGCTACTACACTTCCTTGAGGAACTCCTACTTTCACGGGAAGTGTAGTGGAGTAGTGTGAAGAGATAAGACCTCTCTCATTTTGGGATAATGATAGATATTGATTTCTATTTGCAAGAAAAGATCTGAACCAATCATGTGCTCTTCCTCTAATGCCAAGTGCCCAGAGCTTGTCTAGTAGCCGATTGTGTGGTACACAATCGAAGGCTTTACTCAAGTCGCAGAATACTCCAATTGGACATTTTCTTTTGTCAAGCTCTTCAAGAATATTATTTATAGACTCAGTGGTAGCAGTAGTAGTTGACCGCGTTTTTCTGAATCCATGCTGTTCGGTTGGTATTAAATTAAATTTCTCTATGAAAGGATTGAGCCTTTCTAGCATGCAGTATTCGAAAATTTTGGAGAATGATGGTGTTAAGGAGATTGGCCTATAATTATCCAATTCATTTCTACAGTTTTTTTTGTGCACAGGTATAACTTTCGATGTTTTGAGTAGGGCAGGGACTGTGCCTGTCTCGAAGGAGTAGTTCACAATGTGGGTGATCGGTGATAATAGAAATGAGCTGAATTCTTTGATTACATTACAAGGGAGGTCATCAGGTCCTGAAGAATGTTTGTTTTTAAGTTTTGCAAAGATGTGGATCATATCATTTTCTGTGAATGGCAGTAGCACCAAGGATTGTAAGGTTCTATTAGGCATATCTGCAGAATCCTCGAGGGGGATTTGCGGAATAGCATCAATTATTTTTTGGGGTGCTGATATAAAGAAGTTGTTGAATATATTAGCAACTTTACTAGGGTCTGTAATCAGTTCATTATCCTGCAAGATTTGTATATTGGGTCATTGATTTTTGTTTTAGAATTTTTTAGTTTTGAGCCTTTGTTTATATATAGGTTTTAAATCAGGGTGTTTTTTTTGAAGAGCATATAGATCCTTCAACGATGAACTAGAGGCTTTTACTTCCTCCGAGACCCAGGTGTTGTTTGCTTTACTTTTATTTTGGAGGTGTTTTAGGGGAAATACTACATTAAAGTGGGATGTCAGAATACTAATAAAGTTCTTATATTTGTCGTCGCAGGATTTTGCCTTATAAACAGAGACCCATTTTTCAGAATCGAGTAATTCTGCCATGTGGTGCTTATTATTATTGGAAAATATTCTTTTGAACGTAAAAGATTTTTCGGCCGGGGCGAAGTTCGACAGTGATTTTTTGACAGAGGTAATAATAAGTCTGTGATCAGAGATCTACTACTAAAGAGATCGACTGTACATTTGTAAAGATATTATCGATTTTGGTACTCGAGTGTGAGGTTATTCTTGTATAGTCATGAACTATCGATCTTAGTCCAAACTGTTCAGTGATATTCAAAATACTATATGCCTCTTTAGATGGGGTACTAAAGTCAATGTTGAAGTCTCCGCTTAACCATATTTGTGAACTGACTGAGAATACTTCATTTAATAGCATCTCAAGTTTATCTAGGAAATTTTGGAAATTACCGGTGGGTGATCTGTAAATGGAAAACATTTTGTGGGTTTTGAAGCCTGCACCACAGACCTCAAAGTCTTTTTCAGTACATATATGAACTAGAGAGATAGGAGTTGCTTCATAGCCTTTCTTTGCCCATAATGCAGTGCCTCCTCCTCGATGTGTTTCGACAAAAACTACTTACCAAGTAATAATTATCAATTGGAAAACTACCTATTTCATTTTCTGATAGCCAGGTTTCTGTTGCCGCAATGAATGGTGGATATGAGTGATGTTCAAGTTCTACTTCTATTTGAGTTTGTTTGTTTAATGTACTAAAAGCTAAACAATAATTAGTTAGGTACCAGATACCAGTCATCACACCACTCTCCTCATCAATATAGGGCATTGATCAGACTAAAATAAAATCATGGGGCGTAGCGTAACCTGAGTAAATATGTAAATTATCGTTCTGTGATGTCGTACGATGATAGTGACGGATTCACTTTCACACACATTTTGCATGAGTTGTCTATTGAGAAGATGCATCCAAAGCATATAATGATATGAGCGGTTGACTGTAGATAATAGAAATTCGACGCGCCCCACGATTTAATTTTAGTCTGATCAATGCCCTATATTGATGAGGAGAGTGGTGTGATGACTGGTACCTAATAATTTTTTAGCTTTTAGTACATCAACTGCACCATTATTATGTCTTTACAATAAAACCCTTTAACTTAATAAAAATTGTACCCATTTAATTTTTTAGCTTTTAGTACATTATCTGCATCATTATTATGTTCCTTCACAACAAAATTGTTTAAGTTACAAAATTTTTTTTATTTTTTTTGTTTTGTTATTATTTTTTACCATTCTGTTCCCAAGCTAAATCAAATCGTTTAAAAACTGTTTAAAAAAACTGATGAATGCTTCCAAAAGCAGCTCAAATAACCTTGGCCATTTCATCCCTAAATATCCATTGCTTTCGACATACTATTTTTGATGCAACGAATTTTCAATATTCCTCAACTTACACACAAAACTAAAACTGATCTGGCGTAAAAACATGAAAACGTAAAATATATTTTTTTGTAAAATCGGTAACTACTAATTTAATAATGTAGTCTTAGTGGGAAAACAAGGAGTGGGGGGGGGGGTGACACACCCCTCCTTCGAAGCGCCACTGCTGCAAAGTATTCCCTTTGGAAGAAATTTCCGCTGATAACATTGGTGTACAATTGTTTTTAATCTGTGACTAAACTTTTATTTTTTGTTTAGCCACTGTAAAACTATAGTTATCACGTCAAATTTTTGCAATGCGAATGTTACCTACCTGCATGGTTAACTTCATTGTTTCAATGTATACGATAACAAGTCAAATTCAAATGTATTGCTCCACAATATAAAAAGATACATATAATGAAAATACTGGTCGATAAATTAATATGGAACAATAAGTGGCGAGATCCAGAAGAATTATATAATTATTGTGTTCTAAAATTCAAGACAGTTTATTTAATTAAATTCCTTTCAATCAATCAATCAAATATGCTTTAATATCGAAAGAATTAAATTCTCATTGAACAAAGCTAGAAGGTAATTATAAAATAGTTATAAGCATTTAAAATATAAAAGAGTACAAACATTTAAAATACAAAAAGAGTACAAACTGTATAAATATAAACACACATATATACACTTACATACATATATACATACATGTACTTACATATAAAAACACAATAACGCCAGGATCAATGAATAGTCCTAATCGCAATTTTTTTTGTATATAACATGTACACGTTGTATATAAACAGACACATATTTAAAGCTAAATTAAAATTACAATTTGAAATCAAATACTTAAAATACATTGTCATAAAATTCTTTCAAATTATAATATGCTCTATCTAGCAGTAACTCCTTGACGGCCATCCTGAATCTATTATGTGCCACCAAAGAACGAATATGTGAAGGCAGGTAGTTAAACATTTTTTTTGCATTATAAATATTATTGACCCCTTTACCAAGGAGCTTCTGGGAATTGGTAGGGATACTATGAAGTTATCACTCCTCGTCTTGTAAGTTGACAGAGATTGGATATTATTGTAAAATTTTTTGTGGATTAAACATACCGTTTCCAGAATAAAGATACATGTCAATGTTAATATTTTTTTAACAATAAACAAGGGTTTGCATGAATCTCTGGGTTTCGCTTTACAGCCCTCTTTTGTAAAACGAACACCGAGTTCAATGGAAATTGAGAGCTATTCCCCCAAAAACTAATTCCATATCTCAACAGTGAGTCAATCAGAGCAAAATAAGTTGCTCTCGCTGCAGATGTATTTAATTCTGATGATATGACCCTTACTGCAAAACAACCTGATGACAATTTTTTGCATAAAGTACTGATATGAGTATTGAAAGACAGACTGTTATCCACATGGAGTCCCAAAAACTTGGCTGATGGTTTAGTACTTATTCTCGAGTTCCCTAAGATTATGTCATTCAGAGTGCATCTGAAGCTTACAATGCATGTTTTTGAGACATCGAATGATAATTTATTGGAATCACACCAGTTTCTCACCAGGGATATGTCTGTAGCTATGTGTTCATTCAGTTCATCACTGTTGTTGCCATGCCACAGTATTGTAGTATCATCTGTGAACATAGTGAATTTACCCCTGATATTGATGCTTGCCAGATCATTGATGTACACCAAGAACAAAAGGGGGCCAAGCACTGATCCTTGTGGTACCCCACAACTCACCAGTTGAGATTTTGAACTTTCTCCGTTGAACGAGACCATTTGTTTGCGTTCCGTTAAGTATGATTGAAACCATCTTAATGTTACATCTCTGAAACCATAAATTTCTAATTTTTGAAGAAGTATCTTATGATCAACACAGTCAAAAGCTTTTGTAAGGTCGCAAAAGATTGTTACAACTGTATCACCTTCGTTGATTTTGAGATATATATTCTCTAGTAAGGCAAACATGGCATCATCTGTGCTCTTCGCTGTTTGAAAGCCAAGTTGGTGAGAGCTTAACAAATTATGATAGAGCAGAAATGAAGACATCCTTTTTTTAACAAATTTTTTAACTAACTTGGCCAAAGTTGGCAATAGTGAAATAGGCCTTAGATTAGAAATTATATCACAGTCTCCTCCTTTGAGCAAAGGATTTATTACCGCTATCTTGAGACATTTCGGGAATGTTCCATTCAAAAATGATATATTAATTGCCTCGGCTAAGGCAGACATAGCATTATGTTGAAGGTGGATTAGAACATTAGCGGAGATCTCATCCCAACCAGAAGTATGTCTATTTTTTATATCTTTTAACATTTCTTTCAATTCCTCTGGGCTAGTGGGTGATAGAAAAGAGGAATCTTTCACAGATATATCCTTTAAATAGGTGACTGGATCTTCTTGTGTTTTAATATCCCTAGATAGAGTTTCGGCAATAGTGCAGTAATATTTATTGATTTCATCAGCCGCTAGAATGGTATTTAGGGGTGGCTTACTATTTTTCCCTCAAGATCATTAATAATTGCCCAACTTTCTTTAGACATATTGTTGGACTTACATATTCTTTTTCCAAAATATAGCTGTTTAGCTGCTTTTATAACATTTCTATAAATTTTCCTATAATTATTAAAGTACAACATAAAAGCTTCATTTTCAAGCGAATATTTCCTTATATAATGAAGGGAACGCAAGTTTTTACATAAAACTCTTATACCCTTTGTTATCCACTGCTTTCTGACTTTTGTTTTTGATTTGATCAAGGGGAATGCAGTATTGAATATATCACAAAGTTGTGCGTGAAAATCGGTCAGTGGGTCTTTATTCTTTAGAGTTTCCTCCCAGCATATAGTTGAACTCAGCTGTTCAAATGTTTCAAAATTCTTCCTACTAAATATGCGTCGAAATTTTTTATAAGATTTTGGCTTTGTGTCATTGGTTTGTATTTTACAAATGACAGCTTCATGATCAGACAGACCACTATTAACGACCTCACAAGATAGACAGGTAATATTGGTACATATATAATCTAAGATGGATGAGGAGTATTTCGAGAAACGTGTCGGGGATTCCACATGTATTGCGAGGTTGAATGATTGAATTAGGTTCTGGATTAGACACGCTCTTGGGTTTCATTTTGCAGTGCGAAGTAGACGCGATAAAAAGTTCCAGGAAAGGGTAGATAACGCAGTGTGCCTGGCCTTAAACTTGCCAAGCGCACTGGTGTGTGCCCGAATTCAACATAAGGTAATAAAATTAAAAGTTGAAATTGCTCAAACATTGAAATTGGCTCAAAGATTGAAATTAAAAGCAGGAGAAGCCACCAAAGCTAGGCTTGTGTTGTGAAAATAGAGAAAGGGAAATGAGCATAGAGAGTTCTGTTCAAGGTTACTGAGTATATAAACTTTGAAGAAAGGGACAAACAGGCATTTCAAGGAAATTTTCAGTTTTCCTGATTTTCAATTATTTTTTGCAATGATTCCTGGTGAGCAATTTGTACTGAAGTACTATTTTCTACAAAGGATTTGTACTTCGGCCATGGAGTTGGATACATATGAAACACTTTTTTATTTTTAATATCTCGGAAAATTTCAATCCTATGCAAATAATTTTTTTCATAAATTTGCTAGTATTATTGAAACAACTACTACGAGGCTAATACGTCTACTAATAAAAACTTTTTTAAGTTATTGATTTTGTTTGTACTAGTGTTATAATAATTCAATAACGGCAGAAGTATTATCTCTCGTAGTAGTTTAGTTGTCTTAATAATACTAGCAAATTTGTCATAAAAAACGTGTTTACATGAAAAAGTTAAATAAATACACACACCACCTGTTAATTGAAAAAATAAATTTGTTCTTTTTCCGTGGCACACTTATTTTTCTTAGCGCGCTTTGATTGGTAATTTCAAATTATTTTGTTGATTAATGCTAATTTGCGATTTTCAGTATTCATATGCTTGCCAAGAAATGTGATATTTTTCGCAATTTAATGAGATAAAATATCATGGATACAGAAGAAGTATAGATTTTGGTGAAAAAACTACTTTCATTACTTTGATGGATATTTTTCCACTGGTTAAAATGTTATCTTTGGATGAAATTAGGGCACTAAATTATAAAAATATAAATATTGCCCTTTCTTCATGAAATTTCAGATCTGAGTAGATATTGTTATTCTCTGTAGCTATTTTCTTTGAAAATGTCTTGAAAAATAGAGGTAGTTTAGTCTAGGGCCATTTTCAGATGTTTACAATTTTTCGCTTATTGATACGACACTGGTATTTGAAAATCAATTGTACATTTTGAACCATGCACCAACTTATAGCAGCAATAAAATTTCTATCTAAATCCAGTTTTTTGTGTGGATCACTCCCAATCTATTAATTTATATTTTTGGCTATGTTTCTCCATCTAACACTGTCTGCTTTTTCTTGCCAGTGTATCACTTTTGCTCTGAGTAGAGCCTCTTCAACTTTCTTCTTTCACATTGATCTTCATACATGTCCCAACCATCTATTTCTGTGTTGCTTCATTTTGCTTACTTTATTCTCTTTTAGTTCCTGTTTTATTTCTATGTTAGTTCTCATTCTGTATTCTATCTCCGATTTTTAATTGGCCCTGTATAGCTCTCATAATTTTTCTTCCTCGTCCTTTTTTCTCATTGTCATTGTATATATTTATTAAAGTTTCCTTTATTAGAATTTAAGTTTGTATTAATTATTTATTTACGCCTTATTTGCATTCATAATTTTTTCTTTCTCTCCTGTTGTAGATATTGTTACTCAAACTCTTCGACTTCTTCGACTGACTCCTTCGAACTCTCTTGTCCCCATTCTGATTTTCACTTATAGTTGTTCTCTTCCTAATCTTGATATTTCTCTATTTTCTTTTCATGATTTCATTATTTCTATAATTTATTTCAGAACTTCTTTCATAACTTTCGTGGTTTAAGGTTCCTCTAATTAACCCTTCTTACCACGTATTCCAAGGTTAAGTTGAATGACGTCGTTGATAGCGAGTCATTATTATCAGCTTTCTCATAAGTTGGCTTCTTTTATCCAGTCATATGCTTGTTGGACGTGTTAACTCGATGTTATTTTAATCCTTTCCTAGCGATTTACCATTTTGGAATTTTGCTATGGTTTTTTCAAGCACATCTTTTGCTAGTTCATCTGATATATCGCTCTCTCTCTCCTTCATTCCTTTCTTCTTCGTCTTCTTCTTCTGTTACTATCTGTAACTGTATTTCATTTTCATCTATTGAAAGTTCTTTGTAGTAGTCTATCCGAGCTTGTTTGTATCTTCTAATACCACTGTTCCTTCTTCATTCATTGCTACATTAGATTTACTATTCTACTCATGTTTCCTTAACGTTTCATATTCTTCTCTATTTTCGTTTTTATTTGTCTTCAACCTTTTAGCCCTAGCCCATATCTTATCTCCCAATACTTTTTACGCATTTTTCATTGTTCCGTTCATGCCTAATTTTATTTTGTACCAATCACCCGTGTTCCTTCGCTATTCTATATTTTATTTAATATTTTTCCATTCTCTCTATACATACATCGTTCTCCTCATTCTTAATTGCTTTGTAACTTCTTCCGAGTATTTATTTCTTCATCCGGTGTAGTCACTGGTCTCCACATTCACTAACTTTTGGTCTTGATGAAAAATCACCTTGATTTTTCTTGGCCTCATTTGGGTTAGTTGTTCTGGTACTCTTTTCACACTAGTAAGATGTGTCTTGAATATTTTATTGTCTCTCATGAGATATACTTCAATTCCTTCCCGATGTATCTCCTCATACTCTATTTTTCCAGATCTCTAGTTTATTCGAATGCATTACATTTTTTGTCTTCTGCAAAGATTATTATGATTATGAATCCCTTCCACAAAATGTTTTGAAGTAATTCATGGCACAATTCTTCTTTATTTATGGATTTTTTTCACCTATGCACTTATGAAACTGGCGAATGGACAAGTATCCGTAGCCATCTATTCCCTCTTGACCCCTCCCCCTCTAAGCCAATAAAAAGATTGAAAAACAAATATATTTATGAATTCGATTATAAAGAATCCACTGAAAAATTTATTTAAATGCCCTTCGTTATATAAATTCAGTGTTGAATCCAAATTCCTTTTCATGTGAATTTCTATTTTCTTCCAACATGTATGACATCAACTTTCAAAAAGAGATTTATGTATTCGATTCTGTCAATTTTGGAAAAATAAGTTGGATATAGTACGTCTTCGAACTCAGTGTCCAATTGACAGATACATTGTATTATACAATTTACATGGTCCTTCGAGTTATTTTGAAGGAGGTTTTGACTGCTCGTTCCATTTCCGCCTATATTTTTCCTCGGTACTTGTCTTTGATCGAATTTCCTCACGTTCGCTTGTCAATTTTGCAATTTGAAGTTGAAAAAATCTATATCTTCGAATTCAGTGTCTGCTTTCATAATAAATTTTGTTACACAATTGTGATATTTCGTGGTGTGGTCTTTCATTGATTTTGAACTAATTTTGAGACATAATTTGACTCTTGTTATTATTTTGAGAATTAAAGAGAAGGCAAATTGGTTGTTCGATTCTTCATAAAATAAATTCTTCATTCCTTACTGCCATTCCACACAAAGGTAGAGTTTACAATTTACCACTGACAAATGGATGCCGTTTGACCACTGATTATTAATTAATGACTTTATTTTGGTCTCCTATTTTTGTCATATCGAACTCGACTGATCTATCGGTGCCTTTCTCTTGGATAACAGCCTTCCTATTATTTTGGTGCTCTCATATATTAGCTCGCAGCCTTCTCTTACAGCTGAAAGTGTTCTCGTATTGATTCACAGCCTTCTCTTAATGGCTCACAGCCTCCTTCAGATAATTATAATGGTATGGTTATATCAGTACTACTATAAATTAATGCCTTTTCACGTGGGTATATGAGTACCTCTTGTTTATGTGGCCATTCAATCGTTTTACATTTCATTCTTACCTTCGGGGTTCAGGAATATTTGTGGTACCTCACAATAATAACTAAATACACAAAAAATTATGGATACTTGTTTGTGAATTCAGAAATGTTGCTTCTCCATTTGTTGATAACGCCTCAGCGGATGCGGAAGAGTTTCTAAGATACCTTCTTGTTGGTTTAAATTACTATTCAAATAGGGTGAGAGTGTAGATTCATTTACCTTCAAACGAATGAATGTTAATCAAAAAGCCTCAGTCTTCGGAAATATATCTGTCTACTGATCATTCCAAAATTGTAGATACTTTTGCCATCAGCTGAAGTCTACATTGTCCATTCTGTTCGGCTTGTGAATCGACTGCAAGTCCTCCATATACAGTGCTTCTCAAAAGTTCCTTCCCCCCCTCTTATTTTTGGAACGATTATACATAAACAAGTGAAATTTGGAAACTGAATATTAAACTTCCCCACTAGTGATGATAGATGACGAAATCGTCAAAGATGACGTCACAAGGCCATTGTGACCAATAATTTTAAATGGAACCCTACGGCAAGCGACACCTCTTTTGAAAGGTATCGAAAAAACCCGTTCAATGATACTAATTTTGTTTGTGTTTATGGCAGTTTTGGCAACTCGCTTTTGAAAAACGCAAAGCTGTGATGAATTAAAATTCAAGCTCCGCCTCTGGATAGTTGTCAAATGAGCTGACGTTTTTGTAAGTCTCCCTAATTCGACGTTTTTGTAATTGTCCAAGTTTTTGTACATTTAATAATTTGTGTATTGTTGATCGAACGTTTAACTGTTTTAGCAGCTTTTGGTACTTTTAATATTCTTGTACATTTTAATAATTTGTTAAACTGTTGTGAGCCGAACGTTTAAGTGCTTCAAGAAGCGGAATGGTACGTGCTTTAGGTGATAAAGTAGCAGCAATCCT
The DNA here is from genome assembly GCA_018342105.1 of Gonioctena quinquepunctata. NCBI lineage: Eukaryota > Metazoa > Arthropoda > Insecta > Coleoptera > Chrysomelidae > Gonioctena > Gonioctena quinquepunctata. Next base: position 20,671 of record JAFIRS010001441.1, on the reverse strand, counting down.
AATTCTTGGTGAAACTGGACAAAATATCCATGCAGCAGAAAGCATTTCCAATGAGAGGTTTACCGATCGCCCCGTTTCGAGGACTTATTTGAGGGAGCTTCTTCGTAAGTTTGAAACAACGGGTAGTATTGATGATGCGAAACGATCTGACAGACCACAAATTTCTGATGAGAAAAAAATTGATATACTGGCAGAAGTAATAGTTAATCCTACTTCTTCAACAGCTCACGTTGCATCTACCTGTGAAGTCAGTCGGAGTACAGTACATAGGGTGTTGAAAAAAACCAAATTTCATCCATACAAATTAAAAATGGTTCATCAACTCTCAGACGACGACCCAGACCGAAGACTAGAATTTTGTGAAAATATGGAAACTAAAATTAACCAACAGTCAGACTATGTCAAATATATGAGAGATTTTCTGGATACCCCAAATTTGAGAATATTATATTTTGCATTAGTTGAATCGCAATTACAATACGGTATAGTGGGATGGGGTGGAGTAAGTGATAATTATTTGGAAAAATTGAATGTCTTACAAAAATATATAATAAAAATTATTTATCATAAGGTTCACACTTACCCAAGTGATAACTTGTTCAAAGAATCCAGTTTTCTCGATATCAGACAACTCTTCTGTTGGAATATTTTGAAAAATGTCAAAACAGGAAATATCATCTTAGAACATCCAAACTACAGTCATAACACAAGAAATAAAAATAAAAGCGTAATACCGTGCTGTAACAAAACCATAGGTCAGCGGAATGCAACATACCTAGGACCTAGGTTATATAATATGGTACCGGATTACCTGAAGAATTACTATAACATGTCCAAATTCAAAAAAAAGGTAAAAATGTGGATTGTGGAAAATGAGAGATCACTTTTTCATGAACTTGTTAATCAAAAAATGTATTAATGATTGAAACATAATTTATACCATTGGTAACAATATATGTATGTATATATATATGTGTGTATATGTATGTATATATACATGTATATATATATGTGTGTGTATATATGTATGTATATATATTTGTCTCGTCATGATGCATAAGTCTCAGTTACTCATCAATTTTGGTCTTTATTATTTTTTTTCCACAAAAACTCAGTGAATGTAGGTATATTAACACAATTTTAACATGGTGAATGTATTTTAATAAATATATCCATTTTTAACTGACATAATTGTTGGATTATTTTTTTTTTTTTTTAAAAATTTTTTTGGTTTTTTTATAATTTTCCTTCGTTTTTGAGATTTTATTACATTTATTATATATATTTTTAGATATTTTTTAATTCAATAATCATTGATAGTGTCATTCCTATTTTTAACTGTAATCTATATTGTTCGTTCATTTACATATATTTATTTTGTTAATTTATATATTATGTTATTCCTCAACTAACAAAAACCTTCATAATTTCTTTCTGTAATAGTAATTCAATGTGTAGTAGCATATATAGTCACGCACAAGTAGTATAACAACTCATAGTTGTTATACACTTCTGTGACTCAACCATGTTTATTGCATTTCACCTGAGTGTAAACATTTTTTTATTTATGTCAATAAACATTATTATTATTATTATTATTATGTCAAAACAATTTGTTTTAGTGACGAAAGTACTTTCTATCTAAATGGAAATGTAAATACACAGAATGTGAGGTATTGGAGTGACGCAAATCCTCACCTGTTTCTTGAAACACATACCCAATTTCCCCAGAAGGTGAATGTTTGGGCAGGTATCCTGGGAAACCACATCGTTGGGCCTCTTTTTTTGAATACTAATTTAACTGGTGAGGTTTATCTGGAGCTGTTGCAAAACGCAATAGAACCGTTGATCCTTGAAATTTCAGAAGATAATCCAGATGGATTCGGCAATCTGGAAATAACATTCCAACAGGATGGTGCTCCTCCACACTATTACGGTGCAGTAAGACGGTATTTGGATGAGGAGTATCGTGGTAGATGGATTGGACGACGAGGTTCAACGGAATGGCCAGCTCGATCATCGGACCTCACACCTTTGTATTTTTTCTGTGGGGGTACCTTGAATCGAAGGTTTACGCCACTGAACCTGACAATATTGACGTTTTGAAACAACGTATTGTTGCAGAATGTGAGGCTGTTTCCGCAGACACATTTGCAAAAGTACGAGAAGAGTTTAAAAATGGGATATTTCACTGTCAGGAAGTAAATGGAGGTCACTTCAAGCAAGTAAATACTGATTCTTAAATCTGTAATGAATATCATACTGAATGCAATTTGAATTTTAATGTGTACTAATGAGCCATTAAAACTGCCATAAACACAAACAAAATGAGTATCATTGAATAGGTTTTTTCGATACCTTTTAAAAGAGGTGTCGCTTGCCGTAGGTTTCCATTTAAAATTATTGGTCACAATGGCCTTGTGACGTCATCTTTGACGATTTCGTCATCTATCATCACTAGTAGGGAAGTTTACAACCTTTAATATTCAGTTTCCAAATTTCACTTGTTTATGTATAATCCTTCCAAAAATAAGAGGGGGGGAGGGACTTTTGAGAAGCACTGTATATTCCTGGTCCTGTTCTATCATCTGTTGGAGCTATCTGTGTATCAGTCAACGTTACTAGATGATAGAGTTTCAACTCCCGAATCCCATTCATTTCATTTGAACTGTGTTTTGAATGGGTTTTCCAGAGTTATTTGTGCATAATTTCTTCAAAACTATTTGTGAAGTGTGTATTACCAATACTCCAATATGATGTTGTTTCTTGAGTTTACGATCAATAAATTCCAATTCTCAATGTCAGCGGTTATGTTAGTGTTTGTTTGGGTTAAAGTGATTACGTCAGTTGCGTGCCGTGACAAGCCTTATTACTACAACCGTTTTTCTTTCTCCAACGGTTTTGAGTTCCACGGCCCACCAAACGTTAAGTGCGAGGCTCAATTAGTGAATATACAGTGTTTTCCAAAGAGCATGTAGCATATGGAAAATCTTTTGATCTTGGAATTCCCGGAAAGAATAATTTCGGATGAAACTCTTAAAAATTAAGGTGGGTTTATTCAACGTCTTTTACCAAATAGTATTGGTAATAATGTGAAAAAATAACCCTCTATATTGAATTGTTTCGTTAATTCCACTGTTTAATATTATTATTAATGATAACGCAACCATGAAGATCCGCATGGCCCCCACAAGGGTGGGGCTGCGTAGACTCTTGAGTCCAGGGATCAATCCCAGCCCTGCGCAATTAAATTCTTTAATTATTATAATTTAATATAAACTAGAAAAAATATTTTGAATCATTTTTTATCCATTGAAATTTTGGAAGCATCAAATAAATTCAAATCTTCTCTTGCCTTCCTGTTTTGGATTCGAAAACAAGATTTGCGAGCTGTGAACAAATTTGTGATCTGTTTTCGCCAGTTTTGGCTTTCATGGACCTAGAAAATGAACTGAAAGTTAAAACCACCATTCTGGTCTCAAAGTATCCTTCAGACTTAACAGATCCAGTCTTCCGATCAGCAAAGGATTTATGAGAAAAACTTTCGAGTATTTTTTCGAACCTGGGTACTGTTATTAGTTTTTTTGTACGATTTCAGTAACAGTGTCTACGGCTGAAAGGTCTTTCAGTAAACTGGCGAACTCTTTAAAAACTTGGCAAAGGGGCACAACAGGCCAAAGTCGTCTTAACCTGTTAGCAATTTTAGCAATTGAGAATGAATTGGCCAAGACTCTAGGCTTTTCCGACGTAATTTATCATTTTAGTCTGAAGAATGTTCGGAGGACTATTATTAAGTAGTCTTATTTTGTAGCCAGTGTCTGACTGATATATATCCTAATTAATTTTTTTTGTAACTATTTTTATTTTAATCTCAGTGTGTTAAATGAATATTCTTGCTGTGGTAATTTTTAGGTAAAATAATGTTACGAAACTGGGGGTTTGTTTATTTAATTACTCCGTTAATTTTAATGTCCGTTTATTCCACTTCAAACACAACACAATAATACACTCTGACAATACAATACTTGATCGTATGCACTAAATCAAAATTCACCATGACTTCACTAATATGAATTACTTCGTTTCTTTGCACAACAATATTAAAAAACTGCCGCTTCCGTGATTCGCACGACTTATATATCCTCGTTCTTGCCTTCTCGAATCTTCTAGAAGAATCGGGATCATTCGATGAAGTCATCGGAATTCCCAGACAGTTTGTTTGGGGAATCTAGGTCCACGGTTAACATCTGGCTTACAGATCAGGACGAAAATATGCATTTCCATCTTAGGTTGGACGGTTTTAGAAAGCTGTCACACACAATCGAACTGTTAGTCTGAGATAATTAGTATCCAGAACACTGAATATTGATTTGTTTGAAAATATGAACAGGATGTTCATAAAATCAGATGTGTTTCTAACTTTTTCCCATCTTTGCAAAGTGATATTGCTTCTAGAAAATGTGTTTTCCATTTCTTCCGGTCTTCCTGATGATCGTGAAAGCGTGAAATAGATTTTCGTCGACAAAAATGTATTGAAGACCTAGTGAATGCGATGCCTCTCTTGCGTCAATGTTACAAATGATTTCTGGTGAGTACTCTTTTTTGGAAAACATTCTTCTTTGCCTCATTCATCTATATGAGTTCTTAATTAGGACTGGAATAGAAAATCAAATAACTATCTGAATAAAAATGCAAATTTTCAATTTCAGATTTTTTCTTTTGAGTTAGGGTCCTTTCAGAATATCTATCAGATCAGAAGTTCAATGTCCAGCGTGGCTTTAGCCGGGAAAGTAGTTGTTTTCTTTTAGACATTCACAAAAAATAACTTCATTTTTATCGTGGATTTTTCAATTCACAGAAAAATCTCTCTATTCAATATTCAATTGAGAATGTTTCCCTTTTCAACTAAATATTGCATCTGTTCTCCAAAACCATGGATATTCAATTTGAAATGCGTATAGTACGTAGGTGCGCATTTTCGAAAAATCTTTCAATTCTCCTCATTTCTCAACTAACTATAAGATTCAAATTTTCGAAAGCCATTTTTGTGAGGCCCAAATTGGGAATTTCTTTCACTTTATCCGGCTACGTACGCGGATAATATAATTCTTAATTGAAGTACGTCTGGAATTTTTTGCGAAGGGGAAATATCTGAGAGCTTATCGCCCCTAGTGGCATTGAGTGCGAGCAATTCATCGTTCTACACTTGTACTCCTTTCAAACCTGCTCCTCGAGGGACAATTAAAATTCGAAATAAACATTCTTCGAGTGGAAAATTAATTATGTCGATAAAATTCAGTGTAATGGTTTGTTTGTAGTTCAGTATTCGAATATAAGGAAATGTTTGGAAAACAAATTTTCAGAATAGAATGAATCTAAAATCGTTATGTTACATTTTACTACACTTTTTAAGAGGTTTTCATGTTTCTTTCATCACTCCTGTGACTACCTTTAGCTCACACAGCAGAGAATGAAAGTATCCTTTTTTGACAAAATTTTCGGCAGAAACAATCAATGCCAGGGTTTAGCAGACATGTCAGAGATGAGAAGGCATATGTTTCCTGCCAAAAAAATGCAGCGTTATATTTCTGAAGAATTAGTCAAAGTGGATAAAAGTGTCCTTTTGCTTACAGAACGAAATAACGTCACATACCTACCAGGTGTCCCCTGAATAACAAAAAATTGGAATTTTAGGTAAAAATCCCTGGAAAGTGGGTATCTTTCAATTTAGGGCATCCCATCTTGATTTTTATAGAATAGAACTGAAATATTTTTCAATTGTTAAAATCAGTTCAAGATAAAAGTTCTCAAAAATAGTGTTTTTCAAAGCTTACTCAACAAAAGTCGTCAGTATGTTTGTCAACAATGATCAAAAATGATCTCGACATGTATTTTTCTGGAAAATTTGAAATTAATTTAGAAAGAGCAGCACTAATTTTGATCATTTCGTCTTTGGAAACGGGGACGCATTCTTTTCTGATAGGCAAAATTGAGAACTGACTGACTATAGTGCATTTGGAAATGAAAGAGGGAAGGTCAGAAGTGGCCATGAGCGGATTAGTATTTACATATGGCAGTTTTGCAGATTAAAATTGAGTGGTACTTAATTTCATTTGATGCATTGAACTTATGGAAAACCATTTATTATTCATATAACAAACTCGATTTATTATTTTTATGCTTTCAGACCAAAACAATAGATACGATTACTTTATACAAATCTGAGAGTCGGAACAGGTTTTTCTGACTGGCTGATATTAGCATACTTAAAAAGAATAGTGTAGTGGAGAAGGCAACTCAGTTATTCTCTAATTCGAAATCACTTCTAACTGCACTTCCTAACCATACTTCATTGACATACAGTCATTGTGCACATACTACTGTTTCTCCAAGCCAGAAACATTAAAATAATCATTATCTGGTTTGAGGGCCACTTAGGACAAATATGGAAATGTTAGAGTTGATAAAGCGGTAAAAGATATAATCAGCTCTCTGCTCTCTAAAAACATCCCTCACTTTTGAAATATCGAGGTTCTATCTACTCCACTACCATAATGAGGATAAACTGAATCATGGAGACGCTTCCCTTCATATCTAACCAAAATCAGACCTAACATATCCTCTATATGTCCTTGCAATAATTCTTCAGAAGCCGACATTATTCACTTGAACTTATCCTGTAACCTTCACAATACTCATCCTTCAGAATTTTCACTAGTAATACCACTAGAGGTTGAGTTATTTCTGGAATTTTTTTCGAGGGCATGAGTATTTTGAAAATTACCCCCAGTTATCAACTATAACCTTAAAAACATCAAGGATAAAAAAACAATTTTATCTTTAATCTCCAAAATTAACATTTTGATTAAACTATAATAGATGATGCATGCGGGAATTGTACAGATAAATCATTTTAGCATAGGCACAAAAAGCCCAAGAGCTGGCGACGAGACCAGCATCCGAGAGAAAAAAAAGGTTTAGCATTGTTTATTCTTCTATATTACGACAAGTTTAAATTACTACATTTGGTAGAAGTTTTAGAAATTATTGTTGATAGTACCAGGAAACTGACGTCGCGAACGTTCAAAACGCGACGGCGTTGGCCAGCAGTAATATCAACGTAATATATAACATACAGTGCTTCTCAAAAGTCCCCTCCCCCCCTCTTATTTTTGGAACGATTATACATAAAAAAGTGAAATTGGGAAACTGAATATCAAGGGTTGTAAACTTCCCTACTAGTGATGATAGATGACGAAATCGTCAAAGATGACGTCACAAGGCCATTGTGACCAATAATTTTAAATGGAACCCTACGGCAAGCGACACCTCTTTTAAAAGGTATCGAAAAAACCTATTCAATGATACTAATTTTGTTTGTGTTTATGGCAGTTTTAATGGCTCATTAGTAAGCATTAAAATGTAAATTCCATTCAGTATGATATTAATTACAGATTTAAGAATCAGTATCTATTCAAAGAAATTGCTCGAAGTGACTTCCATTTACTTCCTGACAGTGAAATATCCTATTTTTAAACTCTTCTCGTACTTTTGCAAATGTGTCTGCGGAAACAGCCTCACATTCTGCAACAATACGTTGTTTTAAAACGTCAATATTGTCAGGTTCAGTGGCGTAAACCTTCGATTTGAGGTACCCCCACAGAAAAAAATCCAAAGGTGTGAGGTCCGGTGATCGAGCTGGCCATTCCGTTGAACCTCGTCGTCCAATCCAACTACCACGATACTCCTCATCCAAATACCGTCTTACTGCACCGTAATACCGTGGAGGAGGACCATCCTGTTAAAATGTTATTTCCAAATTGCCGAATTCATCAGGATTATCTTCCAAAATTTGAAGGATTAACGGTTCTATTGCGTTTTGCAACAGCTCCAGATAAACCTCACCAGCTAAATTAGTATTTAAAAAAAGAGGCCCAACGATGTGGTTTCCCAGGATACCTGCCCAAACATTCACCTTCTGGGGAAATTGGGTATGTGTTTCACGAAACAGGTGAGGATTTGCGTCAGTCCAATACCTCACATTCTGTGTATTTACATTTCCATATAGATAGAAAGTACTTTCGTCACTAAAACACATTGTTTTGACATAGTCTGGCTGTTGGTTAATTTTAGTTTCCATATTTTCACAAAATTCTAGTCTTCGGTCTGGGTCGTCGTCTGAGAGTTGATGAACCATTTTTAATTTGTATGGATGAAATTTGTTTTTTTTCAACACCCTGTGTACTGTACTTCGACTGACTTCACAGGTAGATGCAACGTGAGTTGTTGAAGAAGTAGGATTAACTATTACTTCTGCCAGTATATCAATTTTTTTTCTCATCAGAAATTTGTGGTCTGCCAGATCGTTTCGCATCATTAATACTACCCGTTGTTTCAAACTTACGAAGAAGCTCCCTTAAATAAGTCCTCGAAACGGGGCGATCGGGAAACCTCTCATTAAAAATGCGTTCTGCTGCATGAATATTTTATCCAGTTTCACCAAGAATTAGGATCGTTGCTACTTTATCACCTAAAGCACGTACCATTTCGCTTCTTGAAGCACTCAAACGTTCGGCTCACAACAGTTTAACAAATTATTAAAATGTACAGAAATATTAAAAGTACCAAAAGCTGCTAAAACAGTTAAACGTTCGATCAACAATACACAAATTATTAAATGTACAAAAACTTGGACAATTACAAAAACGTCGAATTAGGGAGACTAACAAAAACGTCAGCTTATTTGACAACTATCCAGAGGCGGAGCTTGAATTTTGAATTTTAGTATTAACTGATTTAATTCATCACAGCTTTGCGTTTTTTAAAAGCGAGTTGCCAAAACTGCCATAAACACAAACAAAATTAGTATCATTGAATAGGTTTTTTCGATACCTTTTAAAAGAGTTGTCGCTTGCCGTAGGGTTTCATTTAAAATTATTGGTCACAATGGCCTTGTGACGTCATCTTTGACGATTTCGTCATCTATCATCACTAGTAGGGAAGTTTACAACCTTTAATATTCAATTTCCAAATTTCACTTGTTTATGTATAATCGTTCCAAAAATAAGAGGGGGGGAGGGGACTTTTGAGAATCACGAAAATATTGACCGCGCAAAATGTTAACAAAGGGCATAAGTATTAGTTGTTATAATAAGAGTGTAAAACTGTAAAAATAGGGTGATTTTAGTGGAAAGTTTTAAAAATTACGATGTTTGCACTCTGTGCAAAAACGTATTCGATGCTAAAGTATATCACGGTACGATGGTATTTCTGAAGAAAGAAAACTTGTTTAGGATTGTATACCAACTTTGCTTCAAAAGTCTGCAAAATATAGACTCCTAAATACCCGAAAACGAAACAAAATAGCGTCAAACTATTATTTATATTTCATTAGACCGTATAACCAAGAAGCCTAAATGCAGAGCATTTGTTACGCCCACATACACAAATCATCATCATATGGCTAAATTTGCAGCAGCCAAATTATGATTATTTGTTATGAGAAAGGTCGCGGAGAATGAGACAATTATTTCTCTCCCTCCAAGCAGGTAGAAATGCCATAGTACGGGTAGTGCCAAACAAGTTCCTCTGAAACTAGAAACATTACATGAAGTCCTGGTCATATAATATTACTTATAAGTACCCATACTGTATTTTCCATCTCCAAATGGGGCATATAATTGTATATATTAATTATTTATGAAAAATAGTTGGTGTACTCAATGACTAATCGTGCCAGAAATTTCTTTTTTTTTCTAATTCTGCAAAATTATCATACCCAAAAAAATATTACAAGCATGAATGTTCTCCACAATTAACAAAAAATTAAACCGACGAAATACGGAACTGAAAAGTAAAAAATAAAATTCATCTTCTTAGTCTCAATAACTAAGCTCCTAAACTAATGTAAGTAACTAATTTTGAGTCGGCGCCAAACAAACAATCAACGAAGATCATTAAATTACTTCAAAAAAATTATCAGAATGTCAACTCGATGCCATCATTTTACGCCTTCCTAATTCATTTGCTTGTTTGTTTGGCGCCGACTCAAAATTAGTTACTTACATTAGTTTAGGAGCTCAGTTATTGAGACTAAGAAGGTTTATTTTATTTCTTACTTTTCAGTTCCGTATTTCGCCGGTTTAATTTTTTGTTAAAAAGTTTTTATTTTTCCATTTTTTGTGGCTGAAATCTACTAATTACTACCTACTTGTTTTTTGATCACCCACCTTACTTCAACTATTACCAGTTAAATAATATGATCGTCTACCTTTACTATTTGTTGTAATATAAATTATTTTTGTTGTTCTGGTTAGTTTATTTCATTACTTTGTATATCATTCCATCCTCTCATAGAATATAAAGATTGTGACGGATGTAGGAAAACAAAAATAATGACATTAGCGATCTGTCATTGTCAACTACATATGTATGCCAATGTTCACAAGTGAAAAATCAATTATTCCCTATTTTTCTACCCGTAAGGGTGGATAATTCCATTCGAAAGCCAAATATGATCAACTATGAGGTATGCCCTATCTAATAAAAAAAGAATAATCCAAATCGAAGAACCCAGTACAAAGTTATGCCTGATAGAATCGGTTAACGGACCAGAATTCAGAGAGTGAGTGATCAATATCCTTCATTTTGCTAACCTTAGGGGTTGATTTCATCTTTTAAATTCAAATGGGACCAACTTCAGAGTACACCCTATCCAATGAATTATCGGAATCGGACGTCTCAGTAAAAAGTTATGCGTGATCATACATAAAAAAAAAATATACGCGTCAACTAGAGAACCTCTTTCTTTTTGGTTTCGTCGGTTAAAAATAGCTCCAGTCAATAATTTTTTAAAATATTTCCAGATGCTCTCTGCTTCTATGATGATTTTTTCTTTTTGACTTGTTTTTGGCGCTCTATGCCAGGAGAATAAATTCTTCCGACTGCCACTGTTCGGTCGTTAACGCCTATAAAAGATGCATGGGAATCGGGATACATTACCCGTCAGCACGCTTATGCCTTTGGTTCCGCATCTCCCTTGGCCAACCCTTGGCGCGATGGAGTAGGGTTGAAATCTTGTCGACGACGCCGGCGCTTTCAGCACAGTGTTGCCAATGTTAAAGAATTTTCCAGTATATAGGGGAAAGAGGTGGATTCAGAGGTTCTCTTTGCATTTTTATGTATTCAGGGTTTTCGAAATGTGGTGATCTGATTATGATTTGCAACTCTTGCTTAACAATCCTGACATTTGGCATCAAATTAACCATATATTAGTTAATAGCATTAGTTGTGTAAATAACAGCTTGTCGTGCGGTTTAGGTTAAACACAAATTAAATTATTGCAAGACATTTTTTTATAGCTGTTATTTACACATCTAATGCAAATTTAATCAATTCAAATTAAAGGGTATTTTCAAAGTTGAAGCATTGAAAAGATCATTTAAAAAATATGTCTACGTTGGAGTTGCAAAAATAATAGTTGAAAATGAAATATTTGTCCACGAACAATTTCACACCCGTTATTCACTGAAAATCTGTTCATGGTACACCCTAAGGATTTTCTGCTGTCAAAGTATGTGTATGAAAATTATTCACTCCATTTCGTGTAAATGTCGTTTCGTCTGTAGCCAAAATAAATTTTGTGACATTTTGGTTCGTTCTTGATAAAATCAAAAATGTCTTCCTCAATTAATAATTTTGTGTGAAACAGGTTTTCCTGCATGATATAACTACGCAAATGGAAATGAAAATTTTTCGGCATATGAGCTGCGGCAGCTCTAATGTAATTGAAAATCTACAAATTATTGGTTTTCGTGAACGTTTTCCATTGTCTGGGTTGAAATATAACCGAAAACAAGAAATGAGACACATTTGGGCCTAGCCCTACCGTGTGACTAGGCCGTCGGGACGGGAGAACCTTAGACAATCCCAGATACCTCTGGGCAACGTCATAGGTCCCCCTCCCAAATAACATGGTAGCGTGATTAGTAGCTTCGGCGAACTCTCACACGAACGGCGACTCGTTAAACGTTTACACGAGTAATATCAGGTCGAAAGTCTGATATGGCGGTGACCCATCAAACGCTGACAGGAGGAGTCTTGTTAACATGGGTACCCAGGGGGAGGAGGATAGCCCCACCGGTTTCACCGCCGGTGCCTCTCCACATGGTGTTGGACTCTGGGGGGCGTGGGCTAGATAGTGGGTCCAATGGAAAACAATACCGTAATTCGGTAGAGACGGGGGAGTCTTTCACCTATGGGTTGAGGTGACTGTATTCCCTGCTGACTCGGCGGGGAGCGGCGCATTAACCCGCTCGGGTACTGACATCCCATAGCCAGTAGCTTGTTCTATCAAGCGGCCCCACCGTGGCTGAGCTATAACGGTAGCTGGGTTGACCTAGCGCGCTGATTGGGCGTATCTCAATTTCAGATTCCCCCTGTAATTTAGTAGCACAGTTTAAACCGGAAGGTAGGCCCTGTGCTGCTGATGGGGGGAGGAAGAGCGAAGCCCAAACTGGATGCAGGAGGGTTAGCTCGCGATACTTACGTCTCTTGAGACAGATTTGATTGAAATGAGACACATGATAGCGCACACTTATGGTCTGTTATGATGAGCAAAATTTTCTCGATATAAGATATTGAAATAATTTGAACTACGTCGTTGTTTTTACAGTCTAAAAATAAATACTTCTATACTACTTAGAAACCTCAATACTAGGATACTTCATTTTTATTGTCAAATTCAAAGTTTTCCATCTACTACATGTTAAGAATTGATTTCGTAATTCTGGCAAGATCGTATTTTTGAATAATCAATTATTGACAGCTGATGTACCTCCATTTTATTTTTAACCTTCCAAGGTGATTTTGAAAATTTGACATATTAACGTCATTGTACAAAATAATTTCAACGAGAAAATAGTGTTTTCGAATTATTTAAAATAAATTCACGATAAACTATGGCTAGGAAACTGCTCATTCTGTGTCATTCGGTGGCCAATCAGTAAACAGTGCGCCGTGAGCTCAAACGTCAAAAGTACTAATATGAATTTTGTATTACTGTATTGTGAATTCACTAGTACAGTACCCTAATAAAAAAAAACCAGTTGTGCATCTTTCAAATGTCTAATTTAAAAATAATACTACTGAAAAATACCATTTTGTTGATGTTTTTTTACCAACCAAATAGGCTGATATAAAAACAGAATATCTAACGAAAAAAACTTCAATCTAACTTCACCTGATTGTCAACATTCAAGAATTCTATATGGCAGCTCCAGGATGTTTGTGATTTATGGTCCGATTTTACGCCAAATTAATAATTAGGAGTCATTGGGGTCGGATATTTTAAAATTTTGGTCTAAATATTCAAGTATTCGACGAGTATTCCTAATTACGATCCGATTCTATTAAAAATGTTATATATGTCGGATACAAAAAAAAATATCCAAAAATTTAAGAAACGAGAATTTGTTGCTGCACATGACCTAGGCGTTCATATTAAAATATAGAGTAGGCATATCTTTTTTTGAGTCTTACTACTGACACAACAGTCTAATTCGTCGTAGGTATAATATGATACATACATTATTTATTTTCTTCGATTTTGTACATTTTAATGAAAGCTTGTCTTTATAGACACGTTAACTTACCTTAATTTTTTAAAGACTTTTTATTAATTCCACTATTATATTTGTTTGGGTTTTTTCCCCGTTCCTTTGGTTGAGTTTTTTCTCCGTTTCTTTGGTAAAGTTTTGTATCAAACTGTTCACTTCTTTAGATATATATATATATATATATATATATATATATATATATATGTATATCCTGTTGTTTCTTGGCCATATTTGTAGATTCCTTTTAGTTTCTCGGATTGCAGGTCTGAGTCAGTCAATTTGTATAGGCATAAACAGAAATCATATAAAGAACTCAATACAAATTCAGAAAAACCGTTTTCAACTGTTTAACAGTAACAATGAAATGCGATCCTTACATGTTCTTATAAATTTTTTCAAACGAAATTACAGTAAAGCCCATATACTAATACTTAATCTTAAAAACATAACAATGTATTCATGAAAGGGGAAAGAACCATGTAAGATAAATCGAATGCGATACCAATGAAATCACACACTATCAACGACATTCAATCGAGCCAAAGCAAAAATATTATTAATTATAATTTTTTGTATATGACATAACTCACATAAAGTCGCACCAGATATCTAAGGAAGTCGTAAATCACCAACCACTTGAGTTATCAGCAGGCGGTGGATTCTAGGCAGAGTTGCACCTGCCCTAGCCATTAAATTTTGTTTTATAGGTAGGTATAATGATATTGGGTTAAGATAATTATTAAGAAAAATCGCTTGAATATAATTGAGAATTGTTTATTTATATAAAATATATGATAATAATTTATACCTAATTAATGTAAAATGACAAACTTGATACTTTATAAAAAGTTCAGTTTCTCGATAAAAGGTATTTATAAAGAAAATTACTTACGAAGATCAGTTTCACTTTCACTGTCGTCATCCAAATTGATAATAAACTTTTCTTTGGGAATTTTTTCTATATCCATATATGACTTTTCCATCTTTTTAATATGGGAAACACACTTGGCCCAGCTGCTATCAGGAATGTTTGCAGTTTCTGTTTGAATAAGAGCTACCACAGTTGAACTTAAGGTTGGAGAAATATTATTTCTTCGAACTGCTGACTTAAGCTGATGCCATATATGTTCAATTGGGTTAAACATAGAGTGATAAGGAGGAAGTCTGAGCACCGTATGTCTCAAGATTTCAGCCAATGAATCACAAAAATATTTCTTTTTTATCGAATAACTGCGTAAAAGTTCTAGTAACTGTTTTTTTGTGTACTTGTCCTCATAGTACATATCATTATTTAACATATATTCTTGTATAGTGGCTTTGGTGTCATTTGAACATGGTGCTTTATCTAGTCTTCGACTGTGGTAGCTCGCATTATCCATGACGATAATACTGTTGGGTGGAATATTTGGTATGAGTTTATTTTGGAACCAGTCTTCAAATAATTCGGCTGTAGTATCATCATGATAATCGACTAACGAGTCGTTAATATTCTATGCCGATAAATACAACGCATTTGGTATAAAACCATTTTCGATTCCTGCGTGAATTATCGTAATGCGTTTTCCTTTATTAGACGGCGTCAGATGAGTCTACCCAACTTTTGTTTGGAATATCGTGTGTATCGAACCAAGTTTCATCCAAATACACTACTGTTCTACCATATTCTCCAAACTCGTTTATTGCCAATACATATTCAAATTCCCATTTCTTAAGGCGCACAGATTCCATTAAGATTTTTCTGCTACTAGTGAGTTTTTTAAATTTAAATCCGTTTTCCTTAAAGTCTCTTTGCAACACTGGATACCAGTTTCATTCTTTTTAAGCCGTTGCATTAAAATATCTAATGTAGGCACAATTTGCTCTTTATACAAGGCATATATTGTTCTTCGAATTATATCTACATCACAGCCATCTAGTTTCCTTGAACCGCCAGAGTCTTTTCGTGTCTTTCTTTTAAAAATAGGGTTACTTACTATTTTAAACACTGTGGAATACGGTGTTTTTGTTGAAGAAGCACTCTCTTGCACATCTTGATCCTTGGACATTCCATGTTCCAGAAGGGAAGTATACACATTTAATATAATTTGTTTCCCATGAGGGTGTAACATTTGTCGACTAGTGGTACTACGACCATCAGTTGAAGTACTAGCTTCAGGATGAGCCTATGGACGCCACATTTTTCACGTCACAAAAATCGAATAGACACTTCAAAATAGATACAATTGACACAACGGAATATTCGGTAGGTAATGACTAAATGTTGTTTAACTTTCCCCCTTTTGAAAAGGGAAACATTCCCAATTGAATATTGTTTCCCTTTTCAACATGAATATCCCACAAGAGGTTATCTTGACGATGGAAGATAGTGACTAAAGTTTATCTTTCAGTCGCAGATGATTCCACATCTGATTTTATGAACATCCTGTTTATATTTTCAACAAATCAATTTCCCCCTTTTATTTCCGAAATTGGAAAGCGGTCAGTTCTAAAATCAGTCTTGTTTTCCAAATCTGGTAGGTAATTTATTTTGTAACCGTAAATAGACCATTATCGCTATAATGTCGTTAATAGCCCATTAGAACTGTAAGTCTGGTGGCCAGGTAAGTAAATTTTATTATTTTTAGACACATTTAAACATATCCTTACCAAGGGTTCTAAATCAACCTTACGAGATTTTTGATTATCAAATAAATTTAAATACAAAACTGTCAACAGAAGCCAAAAATAATGGAGAGCCCACTATTATTAAAATGCCAAACTATTTCATGAGATATTTTAATCCGGACCTGGGAATCTTTTAAGGGACACACACTTTTATTGCTTATCTATATTTCGAACAATAGGTGTCGTCGGCTAATATAGATTTACGACCTTCTTAGATTTCTGGTGCGACCATACAGAGATTACTATCAATATAATAAAATTATTATTTTTAATTTTATGTTAAGTCGCGTTTCAAATTTCAATCTCCATGTTTTTAATTATTTTAGTGTTTCACCTGAAGATGACAGAAACCATTTCTATCTTTCACATTGGATTGATGTAGCGCCTTAAACTCGTAGCTGTAGGCAACACTGTATCAACCCTCCAGTACTCCTGAAATCACACATCCCCTTAATCTGTGAAATCTGTTCGGTGTGCGGAAGTGCATGGGACTCCAGCTCGCGAAATGAATGTGTGCGAAGATATGAATAAACATTTTGTCCGGCTTCTCCTGAACTCGTCTATGTTTACTGTTAATGTGGCCATCACGACCTAATTCACGGCCTCTTCAAATGTTTTGCTTTATTACGGGAACGACGCGATGTTTGTTTTTCTTTACTGTGAGTGATCTTGACATATATTTCGGAATTGTTGGAATTATTTCGGGACTATTGACGAGATGTTTTCTTGCTTGTGGCAGCTCTGGGGATGGTAAATAGTTCAACATCTTTATACCTTCAGTATCATTACGCTATTCCATGGAAATACATGTTAAAACCACTTCCGGTGTATGTATGTATGTTTATTGACATATATGGTACAGTTACAAGTTAAAATTTAAAACATTTCAATAAACACATATAAACCACAGAAACTATCTGGGCGACAGTTTGTACGTGGTGAGGTGATTAAAAATAAATAATTAAAATGTATAAAATAAAATTTAGTACTTAAACCTAAACTTATCTAACGAATATCCATCGAAAAAATTCAGTAGATGATTCAACATGTAACAAAAAATTAAAAAGTGATTTCACTTAAACCTAAGCTTATTTAACGAATATCCATCGAAAAAATTCAGTAGATGATATAATGTTCAACATGTAACAAAAAATAAAAAAGTGATTTCACATATCAATAAAAATCATCATTGTATAACTATGGCATCACAATCAAAACACGTAATCAGTTAATTTTTAATCAAGGATTGTCAATTAATTCATGTATTTCTCTTCTTGGCCTACTCATTATATATTTTTTTACTTCAGTCTTAAATCTTTTGACTGTATTTTCCTTTTTGGTATTATCTGGCAAGGTGTTGTATAATTTAGTCCCTAAGTACAAATAACTTCTCTGTCCGAAGTATTTGTTCATAATGGGTGTAACATTCTTTTGTTTATTTCTAGTTTCATAGACATGTGTACGACTGTGTAATGCACCTCTGTTTAAGTATTGTATTATATTGACGTGCAAATAATATATCTGTCGGATATCTAATACTTTCGCTTCGGCATATAGTTGATCAGTAGGTTACCTATGGTGTTTGTTCAATAGTAATTTCAAAAATTTATTTTGTGAAACCTGTATTGCATTATAGTGTGCTCTTGAAACACCTCCCCAACCTATGATTCCATAACTCAAATGTGATTCCACCAAACTCTGATAAACTATTATTCTTTCTTTTTTATTCAAGAATTCAACAATTTTCTTATATCTATATAAAATGCACCTTAATTTTTTTGATAGGTAGTCCACATGAGTTTTCCATCTGAAAGTACGATCCAACATTATTCCCAAATATTTAATTTCATTTGCTGGTTTTATTGTGAAAGAATTTTGTATGGTTATATCATAGTTTGGAAGAGCTGTCTCAAGGCTACCGAAAGGTAAGTGAACCGTTTTTTTGAAATTCACCGATAATAATCTGTAGTCCAGCCAGGTTTTAATTTGGGCAAAATCCCTTTCAATTTTAATTTTCAAATTGTACCAGTTTGTGTCCTTATAGATAACCACAGTATCATCGGCAAAGCTGATGATTTGACCCTCTTTCTCCAATAAAAATATGTTATTCATATAAATAGTGAATAACAAAGGACCCAACACCGTTCCTTGAGGCACACCACATGATATTTCCTTTGTTTCGCTAATTTTATCATTCATTTTGACCTGTTGTTTTCGGTTTTTCAAATAATTTTCGAAAAAACTATGTGCTGGACCTCTTATTCCCATGCCCCTAAGGTTTCCAGTAGAATGGAATGGTTGACAGTGTCGAAAGCCTTTGCCAAGTCAAGAAATATACCGATTACTGGTTCACCCTCATCTATGCATCCGTAAATAGTGTTTGCTAATAAATGTATTGCATCTTGAGTTGACTTGTGGTTTCTAAATCCGAATTAAGAGTTTGAAAGTAAATGATGCTTTTCCAGGAATTTGTTTACCCTAGCTTTCACAATCTTTTATAGTACTTTAGCCAGGCTTGTTATTAGTGAAATTGGTCTGTGATTTGCCACATCATTTTTATCTCCAGCTTTGAAAATTGGTATTACAATACTGTTTTTGAATGCTATTGGAAATTGCCCTGTCTCGAGTGAATTGTTGATTATTGCAGTTAGGGAAGGCTTATATAATTTACTATAATTTTGAGTGTTTCAGCACTGATCTTATCGTACCCAGGGGTTTTTGGGTTTCATGTCGTATTTAATAATTATTTTCACCTCACTTTCAGTTGCTGGATTCAAAAATAACGAGTGGCAACTCACAGTCCTCTTTTCTTTATAGTTATGAGGTCGATTGATTTTACTGGCTAAATTTTCACCAACATCGATAAAATATTTATTGAATATATTTGCCTTTTGCTCTTCGTCGCTGATTAATTGGTCATTGTATTTGATACTTTGAATTTTCTCCCTATCGCTTTTGGAAACAACCTCATTGACTAGTTTCCATAATTTTATCGACGAATTTTTTTCTTTTTCCACCTTTTTGTTGTAATAATTTCTTTTCGCTTTCTTTATTAATTTTTCTGTTGCACTTTTACAATTCAAATATTCAATTTTTTTGATATTATTGTTAGGATTTTTTTTGAATTCAACATACAAATTATTTTTTCTGTTAACAGATTTTACCAGCGAGGGAGTAATCCATGCTTTTCGTTTTTTTTCATTATGTTTTATCCTTGTGTAAATAGTAGATTGTTGTATTGCTTTCTGTATAATATTTATTAATTTGTTTGTTTTTGTATCAAGATCTGGTTCCAGAAGGATGTCATGCAAGGGGGCGGATTGAATATTTTTTAATAGTTTTTTGTTATCAATGTGTTCAATATATTTAATGTTATAATTGTTATTTCTTCTTTTTATTTTGGTATTGAGAACGAGTTGCAATAAAGTAGTATGATGGTCAGTTATAGATGTGGCGATTGCCAACGGTAGTATGTTATCATAATTATTTGTATGAATAAATATATGGTCCAGACATGTGTGTGAATCATTTTGTACTCTAGTGGGAATATTGATTGCTGACCTGTTACCATGTTCACTCATGATATCAAGATAGTTTTTTGTTTCCTTTGTTTCTTCTAAAATGTTAATATTAATATCCCCTAGAAAAAATTTATAGTCACATTTTTCGTTGTCATTTTCTAATATGTCATTTAACTCATTGATAAACGTGTTCACATCACTAGAAGGTGATCTGTAAAATGTATTTATTATGAAGACGTTATTTTCACAGTTTAATTTCAGTCTAAGAAGGTTACTCTTATTCAATTCTATTAATTGGTGAGAGACATACATTTCAGATTTTATGAATAATACCACTCCGTCATTTTGATTGTAACTGCCCTTATTATACAAAGTTCTGTATCCATCAATATTGAATACATTAATAAAATTATGTAGTCTATTATACTTACTCCGTTCGAATCCTTCGGAATTATTTTTAAGGGAGTTCATGGAGTTTGGGACACTTTATTTTATTTTTTTGATTACCTAGTATTTTTGTAACCAGAAAAAATATTTCCAGCCACATTTCATGAAAATAAATACCTAGGTATACAGAATCCAGCAGCCAAGAGTCGAATTTTTATTTTGAAGACTTTAGTTATTCAAATTTAAGCAGGACCGCGTAGAGCAATAACAGAGATCCCAATAGTTTTACGAAACACATTGACTAATGTTCAGGAGTCATTATACCTGGTGACCTTTTTTTTAAATCTCCTATACTTATATTTTTATTGCTTTTGCTCATATGTCATAATATATCAAACAACTCATCCAGATTGAAAAGGGAAACATTCTCAATTGAATATTGAATAGAAAGATTTTTCAGTGAATTGAAAAATCCACGATAAA